>ML685799.1:7733244-7834817 GCA_007922175.1 Pelusios castaneus | reverse complement strand
GCAACAGTTGCTGAAGTAACTCTAATCTTTCTTTTTCTGTTTTCTCCTTTTGTGTTTAAAAGCCCAGAGGAAAAACTTACTTACAGACATTATCTTAGAAGGTCCCATTCCACCTGAGATCTCTGCCATTCTTGGGAGGACTCATCCTGAAATCAGTGTGTTTATAAAGCACTGTAAGCAGGCTAGCACCATATTATTATTATTATGTAGATTTGTGGATTATAATTGTAGTTGTGAATGTGTTTTGGGAAATGCATTAATGAGATATTCCAGGAAAGCAGAAAAAGAGAGGACGTGCATGCCCGAAGTATAGAACTGTCTTGGGAACAACTAGTATGATAGCTGAGCAGATGGCCCTTTATAACATATAACTGAGAAAGTTTTGCCTTCATGAAACAACATATCTCTATATGAGAGTCAATTTATATGATTATATTTCTCTAAAACTTATTTACTTGTGATTGCAAAATAGTTTTTTTTAATTCTCTGTTTTGTAAAGCTGCTTATCCTACTGCTTCCTTATGTATTGTTGACATCTGACCACTTAGGAACTTGAGTGAGATCAAACGGCTGTCAGAAGGTCAAGATGTCAAGCTTTAGTCAGATTTGAACTGGTGATCTTAAAGTAGCCAAAAGTACCTTAATGGAAACCGTCTTCAAGGTAATTCTATAGCCGAATTTCAAAATAAAGCCCCTTAGTTCCAAAAGAATATTGTTCAGAAACCTCTTAAAGAGCCGGTTGCTTTTTCAGATTGTATAATGGTCTCCTCAAGCTGCATAAGCTACCTTTTTGCTTTTTTTTTTTTTTTCCTCATGTCTAAGCAGCAGCTTCTTAGGCAGAAGCTATCTGTAGAGTGACAAAGTTCTTCAATTTCTGTGTGGTATTAGTAGTTCTTGGCACCAGTTCTTCTACTTTGAGCTTGTACCTCCTAATTGTGTTGCACAGTATAACAAGCCAGAGTACATCAAGCCATCAGTCACTACACATAGTAAAGCTTTCCTGTCTTAGTGTGGTCACATCTTTCAGGGAAAATTAATTAAAATTCCACTTACCATAGTACATTCAAGTATTGACACCAGTGTATGTCTGCCTTTCATTGTCTGCCTTCAGCTTTAGTTGCGAATCCATCCAAATAGAGAGAAGGAGTGGGAAAGCAGAAACTACCAAGAAAAGGTAGCTAAATTTATTTTAGAATTCATAGATGATGTGATAGTCAAATCTCCACTTGCTTTTTGTTCAGTCTCAAAAGCCTGAATAAAGAATCGCTTTCCCTTCTCTGAGATTTCAGAATAAGATAGAGCAGTGCTCTTGTGCTTGCACTCTCCTATTATTATTACAAAACCCATGAAAGATGAAATACCTAATGAAGGCTCCATTATAGCAATACATTCCTTAAGGACCTCAGGATTTGATTCTTATCCTTGTCATGATTGATTCTTTTTCAGTTGGTGGCCTCCCTCAGCCTTCTGGGAACTGGGATGACAATTCTCACTATTAAAACCTTGGTTTTATGATAGTTGCCTCATTCCTCTTCCTCAGCCAATTAGATTTGTGAGCTTGGTCTTGCAACGTGATTTGAGAAGTGTCTTGTTTTTTAATTTCAGATATTTTTACAGAGGCATATGGGGATGTTTTGTGGTGTGGGTGTACATGAGGCTGGAGTTGTATATCATGCTACATAAGTGTCAGGCCTGGTCTGTGCTGCCATTGTATATAGTAGCTTGTGTCTCTCTCTTCAGCTTATTTACATTGCTGTACCACGACAATTTCATTGCACTGTGTCGACTGGAGTTGCCCTCTGACCAACTCAGCCTTACTTCTTTTGGGGAGGTGGTTTAATCATGTTGACAGGAAAGTGTTACCCCAGGGACTCAGTTTACTCGAGTGTTTTAAGCGGTTTGTATTAAGTTTATTAAGAACACTATTTTGAGGTAACATCAGTGTGGTTTGTCTGCTTAATGGTTTAACACCTTGGAAAATACGACTACAGCTCGTCAATCAAAAACAGACATAGAGCAGAAATTTTTCGAAAAAAAAGCTAACATTTTTCTTTTCACCTTAATGCAATAAAATCTAAATACTGAGCATATTTTAGATGAGTGGAGAACCCAAATGACAGTTTAGCGGTTAGATAGAATGTAGTGGCTCTGCTGAAATACACTATTACATAAACATAAAAATCACGTAAAACATCAATACTTATTACTAACTTACACTCTATACCTTATAGTTATTAAAAATCCTAGTACCCCATATCATTCAACAAATAGTGATCAGTCATTTGTGGAATGGGTGGAGACGACCCCTTCTCACTTAAACAGCATTTATCCAGCTTTATTGACAGGCGTACCTCAAGCGCTCTTTTACGTATAAAACTCTAAAAATCATCCCTCTGTCTCGTCTCATGGATCCTATTCTGCTCTGTTCCAGGCAGAGGATAGCCTCAGAATCTGGACATTTTGCTGGAACTTAGTTAGCCAGGTTGCCCAGACCCCTTAGCACATCAATGCCTTACTGAAGACGGTGGTCCCAATCCTTTCATTCACGATCGGAATCTCTTGCCGATGCTGTTACTGCCGCCCCTCCACTTGGCTGGTCTACCTTGATCTTTTACCTCCACTGTCCTCAGCCTGATCTCTACTTCTTTCTCTTCTCTTTCTCTTTCCACACTCCTTCAGAGGGCTATCAGTCTCCAACAAAGCTCTCTGTTATTGGCTATTCTTTTTATAGCCTCAGAGAGGGTAGTGGTGGGGGATAACATGCAGGAAAGTGCCTATGGGAGGGGCCAGGAGAGAGAGCATGCCTGAACATCAAAATACAGGAGGGAGGGGGAATGAGTGAGAGCATGACAGAATGCTGGTGGGGGGAGGGGAGTGGTATGTACCAAGACGTGGAAGGGCGGGGGGAATGGGGAGTAGAAGATTATTCAGAAAGGCTAGAAAAGGAAAAGAGGAAGGGTTAAAGATTAGTATAGTTAATAAACTTTATATTTCTTTAATAGAGTGCTGATGGTGTTAAAAGAAATGTGCATGTAAGGGGCTTCTTGGAGGATAGGGAAAAGGATGAAACCACTGATCAATCACAAGTTGAAATGACCTAATGACCTCTTTTATACTTACCTCTGGCTGCTAACTACCCTATTTACCCAACACAAAATGTTCCTAATTACTATTGTTACTTTGTAATTATTCCCAATTACTATTGTTACTTTGCAACTGATGCTAATTACTGTTGTTACTTTGTAACCAGCTATCACTCTTTGCTGCTGCCTGCAGGAATTTAAACCCCTTCTGAGGTTTTCCTGCCAATTTCCCTCTTACACTTATCTTATAGCTTTCGATATTTTGGGACAAAAATCTCTGGTCACAAGAGCACTTCTGGGACTGATTGAGCGGGTCTCCACATTCCACTTCATTCATCCCATTGCATTGATCCCCAAGTCACCAACAGTGTAGACGTACCCTCAGTAGTTGCTGTGCATTTGACTGATCGGCTATTGTCAAAGCTCCTGTTGAGCAATCACCTTGTGGCCACTCACCAAACTGTTGTGAGGGGATCCAGATGCTCACGTTTTAAAGTCTCTGGAGTCTGAATAGAGCCCAGGCACTGTTCTAGTCTTCATAACTCTAGGCACCTGCTCAATCAAGCACCCTATCCTGAGAATTTAGACCATGTGGCCCACTGCATAGTTCCTGAAACCAATGCTGTGCTCTTAGAATCCCCCTGTACCTGAAACATACCCTGTTCTGGAACCCCCATCAAAGGTATGAGCCTTCTAGATTACTCTTGAAATTTCCTCATGGGGCATGTGAGAAGTTATAGCACATAACCCATGCAGGCTTTGCACAAGACGCTATTGCTCTTTACTTATCACACAATAAATATACAAACCTAGAAAGATATAATAAACCCTACATATATTTTGTTGCCTCAGTTTCCTCACCAGTCTAGAATATTCTGAGCTGTGGTGGTGTCAGGTCAGAGTCTTTTCAGGCAATCCAGTGTTTTTCTGTTGTAATGCATGTTTATGAGCAGAATTATGGAGGCTTCTTCCCTCCATCCCTTCAGCTCTTCTCTGACTAAAGCTGGTTAGTCCCCTTCCTCTCTCCTGCTAAACTTAAGTCTCTCCTTTGAGCCTTCCCCTAAAGTATTTGTAATTTTGCCATGTGTTTTCACCTCAGAGTTGTTAAGAACTACTTAAGTATCCAATTCTATAGCCCACCCCCCTTCCTTTAAAGTCATGGGCGCAAATTCTTAGCTCTTGTAAATTGTCATCCATATGTTTATTGAAATCTGAGTTTAGTTGTATTAATTGTGCTATGACAATTTACTCAAGCTGAGGTTCAGCCCCAGTATGCCTGATTTAGAATATACACTCCTATATATAGTATTTTTAAAATAATTTTTCATCGTTTTATGCTAAGAGCAATGTTCCAGTTTAATAATGCCATGCTGTTAGAGAAATATTTTCAGACTGTAACAGTTAACTGAAACATATAATAAAATCCATAACAAGAAATACAAATGCAAATATTATTATAGTTTGGTTAATGAATTTTTCCTCTATTTCTGGAGGAGCATAATAGTTCTAGTAGGTATATTTGGTTTAATTTTTGAATCTAGAAAGAATGCAAAATCCGTTGATGATCATGCAAGTCGTATAATAATATACAACCAGCTAATTCAAACACAGGTATATAACCTTATATTTTCTTCATATAGGGCAGTGTTCCCCAACTGGGAACACTGGGGAACACCTCAAGGTATTAATTACTTTACATGGAACACCCGATAAAAACTTTCTCAAGAAAGCTGGTATATACCAGCTGTAATGTTGGTAATATCTGCCTATTACGGATTCCTGCAAGAACAATTCAGGAAACTAATTAAATATAATTTTACAACTATAACATGCATTTATTTCTTTAAAAAAAAAAGATACATAATGATTATGCACACAACTTAAAACTGAAAATGTAATTACTTAAGTTTTAATTGGACTTTTGGGCCTGCATGTTCGAACAGAGTTCATCTATTCTTGGAGTAACGTTCATCAAAAAGCCTTACCAAGGAAGTTATGTCCAAGGGATTTCAATGCCCATAGTAACAATGGCGGGAAATTTAAAATGCAGCAGCTGTAGCAAAGGAGCAAGGCAGCGGCGATCACCAACATGTATCTGGAAGCTTTGCTGAAGCTGGGTCATTTTAAATCTCCCAGGCACAGGTTGACTCGCTGCGTCGCGCCTCTCCCCCCACCCTTTCCCTCCCCAAAGGGAAGGGGTCAGGATCAATCACGGAACACCTTCTCTGTGTCCCGTGAAACACCAGTTGAAAAACACTGATATAGGAAATAGGAAGGACCTTCTTGTGGTGATGGCATTAAATATCATTGTATGCCTTTTACTTTATTTGAATAGTCTTTAACAATTTGGTATCTGAAGACTTATCCCAAAGGAGAGAGTTTCTGTTGTGTAGAGCTCCTGGTTTTGCTGGGTATGGTGTTTATTTAGAATATGGATCTGCTAGTAAATATTTCTCCAGTGTATAGATTGTTGATTAAGAGAGTACTTGATGGGACTAGATGAAGAAACAAGCAACAATATTGATATGAAAAGGCAAAAATGTTAGTTCTTCTTCGAGCGATGTCCCTGTGTGTGCTCCACATCAGGTGACATCGCGTCCCGCGGCGAAGAGCGGAGTCTTTCTAGCAGTGCTGCTGGAGGGGGCTGCACGCGCCGGCCACAGCCAGCGACCGTTGGTGCCTGCCTAGCGCGCGCAGCCTCCTCTCCCCTCAGTTCCTTTTCAACCGCCCTCGGGTGAAGACGGAGCTCCTTTTTTCTCTCCCTTAGCAAGAGAAGAAGAGGACTTTCATTCATCTTTTTGTTTCTTTAGACCTTTTCTCTCATTTATTGACAAAAATAAATAAATAAATAAATAAATAAATAAGCCGTGAGCCGGCTTCGGACCGGCCGGCTCTTTAAACGCCGCCGGCTTGACCCTTTAAAAATGCCTTCATCTCCGGGGTTCAAGAGGTGTGCCTCTTGTAATGACCCCTTTTCAGCCTCAGATGGACACTCGGAGTGTGTCCGCTGCCTAGGGGACTCTCATGTTCCCCAAAAGTGCTCCCATTGCCGCAAGCTCAGCTCGCGAGCCAGAAAGGAGTGGGATCTTCGCCTGAAGATGTTTTTATTAGAAAAGTCTCTTGCTCCCGGCTCAACCGGGGCAGAGAAGACTCATGGGATCTCTTCCTCCACACCGGCTTCATTAGCTGGGACAAACGTCTCGAGAAGGGGACGCTCCCCATCGAGAAGGTCCCCAAAACAGCGTGCCCCTAAGGCTTCAGGTTCCTTGGGCACTAGACCGGCGGACAAGCCGAGATTGGAAAAACCCTCCTCTGATCAGCTGAGGGTTAGGGGTAGGCGCTCGACCTCCCCGTCAATCACGGCCCCGGATAGAGTGGCCCCGGCACCGTCCACAGCTCCGCTTGATAGCGTGGTGCCGCTGCCGCCGCCTGATCAGCTGTCCCCGGTTCCACGCTCCCACGCAGGGGCAGCACAGTCTCATCCAGCCCCGGTGCCGGCTTCAGCCTCGGCACCGCGGAAGAGAAGTAGAAAGGAGAAACATATCTCCTCTCCTCATTCCCTAGCTAGCCGTTCGGGGCCCGATCCGGATTCATCTGACTCCAACTACAGTCTTTCAGATCAATCCTACGGCTGTAGATCCAGGAGCAGATCTCCTATATATGGACTCGTCCACAGACGCTCAAGGGCAGATTCCAGAGAAGCAAGGCACTCGTCTTCTTGCTGCCATCACACCACTTCTCACCATAGTTCTGCTACCAGGCACAACCATCGCTCCCCATATCGAGCTAGACACTCTCATCACAGGTCCTACAAGAACCGGCATCATCATCATTTGCGTTCACCACAAAGATCTCCCAGCCCTTCTTTATCTACTCTGTCGGAGCATTCTTCAATTCCACCACGCTCGGTCTCCATTGTAGACAATATGTCCCGTTCACATGATCTTAACCCCCTCTCAGAGGAAGCAGTTATACCGTCCATGGCATCTTCTACCGATGATGCCAAACAATTCAATGACTTGTTCAAAAGGGTAGCAAGGGAGCTGGAGATCCCACTAGAGGAGGTCACCGAATCCCAACATAAACTCCTCAAGATCTTGCATACCTCAGGACCTTCAAAAATAGCGATACCCATGGACTCAGCGTTGATGGAACCAGCCAATACGATTTGGCAGAATCCTGCTTCGGTATCAGCAACAAATAAAAGGAATGATAGGAAATGGTTTATTCCAGCGAAAGGGATGGAATTCTTATTCACTCACCCCCCAGTGAACTCTTTGGTCATGGAGGCAGCCAATCAGAGGGGAAAACAACACAATTTTAAGGCCACTCCTCAGGACAAAGATCTGAGGCGTCTTGATTTCCTCGGCCGAAAAGTGTATTCTTCTGCCACCTTGCTAATGAGAATTGCCAACTATTCTGCCCTACTATCAAATTATACTCACCTACTCTTTGAGAAATTGGCACAAATCTCAGACATCCAAACGGATACTAGAAGAGAACAGCAGAAATCTTTGATGAATGAGGGTCAACTTGTAGCGAGGACCTCGCTCCAGGCCTCATTGGATATAGCTGACACGGCAGCGAGAGCATTAGCCACGTCCATTGTGATGAGAAGAGCTTCCTGGCTCCAGTCCGCTGCATTGCCTAAGGACCTTCAGTCCAAAATTGAGGATTTGCCCTTCGAAAAGGTAAATCTCTTTTCTGAAAAAACGGATGCAGCAATGCACGCCATGAAAGACTAGGGCTACACTGCGAACCCTAGGAATCTACACTCCTACCTATCGAAAGAAACAAACGAGGTTTCAAACATTTACTTGCAGATATCATCCCTACTTTCAACCTCAAAACCAACAGAGGCATCATGATAACTCACTGAGAGGACATCACAGGGGATACAGGAGGAGACAGCAACCCCAATCATCCTCGAGTAATCAGTCTCAGCCCCAAAAGTAGCAATTTTGAGGTCTTGGTCGGGGGCTTGAGACTTCCTACTTTGCATGCAGCATCAGACCAACTTCCTCTGAACTTCGAGTTCTGCCTGAAACCATTTCTCCCTGCCTGGTCGATCATAACATCAGACAGATGGGCTCTGGAAATCGTGACCAAGGGCTACTGCATACCATTCATTTCCCGCCCACTTCCACATTTCCCTTCCCCGTCCCTTTTCAGGGACACCACTCACGTACAAGCCCTCTATCAAGAGATCAAGCAACTTCTGAGAGTGGGAGCAATAGAACCTGTTCCAAGACAACACAGGGGAATGGGTTTTTACTCCCGCTATTTCATCGTTCAAAAGAAGTCAGGTGGATGGAGATCAATCTTAAATCTCAGATTACTAAACAGGCATGTAAAAAACCAGAAGTTCAAGATGGTCACTTTAAACAAGATAATTCCCATGCTGCGTCAAGGGGAATGGTTCTCATCCCTCGACCTAAGAGATGCATATTTTCATGTCACCATCCATCCTTCTCACAGACGGTTCCTGCGTTTCGTGGTAGGCAATCTTCATTATCAATACAAGGTGATGCCCTTTGGTCTCTCAACAGCGCCTCGGACCTTCTCCAAGCTGTTGGCAGTTCCAATCGCCTTCCTCAGGACTCAGGGAATAAAGATCTTTCCTTACCTGGACGACTGCTTAATAGCAGGCCAATCAAAAGAAGCAACCGTCCATGCCACCACTCTAACTGTCACTCTATTCAAACAGCTCGGTTTACGCATAAACACAGAAAAATCAACAATGTACCCCACCAGACAAATCATGTTCATAGGGACCCTTCTGAACTCAGTGTCAGCCATTGCGTCCTTGCCTCCACAGAGATTCAATACATTGCAAAATCTAATTACCACCCTACGGAATGCCCCTCTTGTCACTACTCGCACAGTGTTACAGCTCCTGGGACACATGGCTGCCTCCACGTCTGTGGTCCCAAATGCCAGACTCCACATGCGAGCACTACAACACTGGTTGGCAACGGTATACAAACCAAAATTCCACGGCCTAAACAAAAGAGTATCGGTCCCAGGGCGTATACGGGACTCCCTTCTATGGTGGACCAGACCAGTAAGCGTCTTGTCAGGAATTCCGTTCCTTCCACCTCAGCCGACCATAATGTTAACTACAGACGCCTCCCTAGTAGGATGGGGCGCTCATATAGGACATGCGACTATTCAAGGCCTCTGGTCAAGGGTCGAATCCACCCTTCATATAAATGTTCTGGAACTAAGAGCAATCCGTTATGCTTGCAAACATTTTCTGCCAGTCATATGCAACAACCCAGTAAGGGTAATGACAGACAACATGGCATGCATGTTCTATGTAAATCGTCAAGGAGGAGCGAGGTCATCCTCCCTGTGTGTGGAAGCGGTGACCCTATGGAACTGGTGCATTCGGCACAGTATCACCATCTCCGCAGCTTACCTTCCCGGGAAACAGAATGTAACAGCAGATATCCTAAGCAGAACCTTCCCTCTGAATCACGAGTGGGAGATCGACGACAAAGAGATAAAGAACATATTTATCCAATGGGGAGACACGGTGATCGACTTCTTCGCAACCCACCTCAATCGGAAGTGCCACCGTTTCTGTTCCAGAGCGGGCATAGGTCCCAAGTCAATGGGCGATGCCTTTTTCATCACGTGGTCCCAACATCTCTTGTACGCCTTTCCCCCGATTCCCAAAGTTCTCCAGAAGGTAAGGATGGACCAAGCACTTGTTATATTAATAGCGCCAGCTTGGCCAAGGCAGTCGTGGTTTGCGGACATCCTCGCTCAATCGCGACGCAAACCGATACCTTTACGTCCAACACCGGACCTATTAACCCAGAATCTCGGCCACTCTCATCACCCGGAGATCAAGAAACTTCATCTCAGGGCTTGGCTCCTAGATGGTTCACTCACGACGAATTGCAATGTTCAGAGCCTGTGAAACAAGTACTACTGAATAGCAGAAAAATAAGCACGAGAAAGACTTACCTGCTCAAATGGCGTAGATTCCAAAGTTGGTGTGGGCGTGCCAATATTGCACCGTCATCGGCTTCAGTCCCACAGGTCCTGGATTACATCTTAGAGCTGAAACATTCCGGCCTCGCTATTAGCTCCCTAAAAGTTCATTTAGCAGCGATTTCAGTATTCCATGACCATCTTAATGACTCATCAATACTGGGTCACCCTATAATTAAACGCTTTCTAATGGGCATTCAGAGATTATTTCCCGACATCCGCCCCCCTCCCCCTGCTTGGGACCGTAACATGGTCCTTAATACACTTATGAAACACCCATTTGAACCCATGGCATCCTGTTCTGAATACTACTTGTCGATGAAGGTAGCTTTTCTAGTGGCCATTACCTCGACAAGAAGAGTTGGGGAAATTAACGCCCTCATGACTGATCCTCCATATACAATCTTCCAGAAGGATAAAGTCACACTACGTCCCCACCCCCGATTCCTACCCAAGATAGTCACACAATTTCACATAAATGAACCAATACACTTACCTACCTTCTATCCGAAGCCTCACAACAACCGTCACGAGTCAGTTCTCCATACCCTGGACATTCGGCGAGCATTATCCTTTTATCTAGAAAGAACAAAAACATTTAGGAAGTCAAACAGACTATTTGTCTCCTTTGCAGAAAGATGCAAAGGTCAGTCGATCTCTAATCAAAGGCTCTCAAAGTGGATAAAAGACTGTATCCACACTTCTTACCAAATAAATAGGAAGCAACCCCCAGATGGGGTCAGAGCCCATTCCACACGTGCCATGGCGGCTACAACAGCCTTTCTCACTAACATAGCGCTCCCAGATATATGCAAGGCAGCCACGTGGTCCTTGCAGCACACTTTCGCTACCCATTACGCCATTGATAAAGCCTCAGGCGACGATGCTAGAGTGGGATCAGCAGTTCTATCCTCTGTGCACCGAAGTCCCTCCTCCGTGGGGGATAACGGCTACAGAGTCACCTGATGTGGAGCACACACAGGGACATCGCTCGAAGAAGAAGAAGAGGTTGCTTACCTGTAACTTCTGTTCTTCGAGATGCGTGTCCCTGTGGGTGCCCCACTACCCCCCCTCCTTCCCCTCTACTTCGGAGTACTTACCTTTGCTCTGCGGTAGAAAAGGAACTGAGGGAAGAGGGGGCTGCGCGCGCTAGGCAGGCACCAACGGTCGCTGGCTGTGGCCGGCACGTGCAGCCCCCTCCAGCAGCACTGCTAGAAAGACTCCGCTCTTTGCCGCGGGACGCGATGTCACCTGATGTGGAGCACCCACAGGGACACGCATCTCGAAGAACAGAAGTTACAGGAAAGCAACCTCTTCTTATCAAGGTATACCTGTACTGCAATTATTATGACCTGATTAGGAAAATGGCATGATTTTGGGGACTCACAACAAGATAGAACCTTTAACTTACTGGTTACTAGGTCAGTTCCAGCCTAGTCTGGTAGCTGCTGAAAGTTCTAACCATCCAACATCCATCACATAGTGATTTGGAAAAGAGTTGCATCATTCCTAAATTCCTAGTAGACAGTGCTGACTTTGTCTAACAAACAAAAAGTATCACAGCTGATGGTAATTGGATCCAAATATGGGTCCGCAAGACTGAATCACCTTCTCACTTATGAGTTGTTATCCCTGCAGATCAGGGCTGAGATAGACTGATAGGACTGTGATGAGTAAGACTGAGTCTACATTTGAGTTTATAGGTTGGGGTCAGACTTTTTGCTGAATTGGAATTCATATGTAGATTTGACTCTGAACTCAGGGCTTAACAAAGATTATGGGTTCTTTTCCCAGTACAACAAGTAATGTTGCTTTCCTTGTCCCCTATCCATCTCCCAGCTAATGGTTGTACTCCACTGTTTGAATCCTAACAACTGCTTTGATTTGCTGTTACAGTCTGACCTGGTCCTATGACTTACACTTCCCTGCATTTATTTTCCTCCCATTCTGTAAGATCCCCATCTTCAAGCATCTGACGAAGTGAGATTTTCTCCTGCAAAAGCTCGTGGGATAAACACATTTGTTAGTCTTTAAAAGTGCCAGTGGACTTCTTGATCATTTTACTGAAGTAGTTACACTATTAAATAAAAAGCCCTAGTGTGGATGCAGTTACACCGGGTGGTAAAAAGGTACCTTAGGCCTTGTACACACGGTCACTTTATCGCGCATTAACAATCATTACTGTGCAATACCAACAACAGCGTACACACATGCAATAGGGCTGTTGCGCGTTAACTGCCTTGTTGTAGCGCAATACAAAAACCACCTCGACGGGGGTGGTAGCAGTTAACACGGAACAGCTGTTGCGCCTTTCTACTCGTGTGTACGCTTACCGCGCAATGATTGGCCTCCGGAACTGTCCCAGCATTCCATAGTCGTCCTCTCTGGTCTTCCCCCCACCCACTCTGTGCCCGTGATGAAACAGTCCCCGCCCTGATCAGATTCCTGGGATTTTCGAATTTCTCGTCTGTTTCACTTCCTGTTCTCTTCCTCGTGGAGTGGAGTGCAGCTCCGATCATCAGTAGCAATGGCGGCCCGTCGTGGAAGACGCGCACCCCTTTGGAGGACGGCAGAGGTGCTGGACCTGATCAGCATCTGGGAAGAGTCCGCTGTGCAGGCGCAGCTACGTGGCAGCAGGCGAAATTATGATACATTTGGCATAATTTCTCGGGCCATGTCAGAGAGAGGTTATGATAGAGACACTGTGCAGTGCAGATCAAAGGTGAAGGAGCTAAGAATAACCTATCACCGAGCGAAGGAGGCAAACCACCGTTTGGGATCAGCGCCTGCTACATGCAGGTACTATAAGGAGATAGAAGCCATCCTCAGTGGGGACCCCACAACTACTGCAAAGAGTCCCGTGGACACATCGGCCCCCCCTCATCCAGTGAATGCCAGACCCGAGCAGGATGAGGAGGAGGAGATGGAGGATGACCTGGAGGAAAACGCAACAGCGTGTAGCCAGGAGCTCTTCTGCACCCCTGCTGAGACGTGCACCCAAGACATGAATTACAGCGTGTCCTCTGAGGCGGCAGAGGGGGGTTCCATTAAGTTTCTCTTTCGTGCAGCTATGGCTCCTGCTAAAATATCATTGTCCGGGGTAGGGGTGCTTGCTGTCTCAGTCCCCACTGTGCATGCTCTTTACTCTGCATTCATCAGAAGTGCATCAACACAAGCAGTGATTGTCAAAAAATCATCTGTATTTAGGTCAGTAAAGGTTTCCTCAGTGTACCTCCAGATCCTACTACTCAGGTTAGATGGGAGAGCGTTTGTGTCTACGCTCCCAAAGACAGATACTCTGCCTCGCCAGCTGCAAAGCACAGCCCTGGGAACCATGGCAGCACACAGTGCAGCAGCATACGGTCCTGGCTTGCAACCGGTGGCATGTAGGATATGTATTCTAGCTGGCAGGGGCACTCTGAGGAGAGAGATATCGGGTTCCATCTGTGTGCCCTGTGCAGAATGTTAGCCCCCAGTAAGCTTTCTATTAGGATGTACCTTGTCCGCTTCAGCGAAGCATAGGTTGTTGACTGCCCTGTACCTTCCAGTGGAATGTGCTACTGGAAGGTTACATTGGTTATCTAGGCTCTGTGTTAACAACAGCTTTATTATTATTATTTTTTTAGATTTGACCTTCACAAGGCTGGTGTCTACCCTGGCTGACCGCATGAGAAACATTTGGCGGCGTGCTCGAAGAAACAGGGAGGATATGTTTCAGGAGCTGCTGAAAACAGCACAGGAATCCGCGAGGGAGAATCGAGCCTGGAGAGAGGAATCCCAACAGAGGAGGCAGAAACACAGGGATGAACTGATAAGCGTGATGAAGGAGCAAACAGAACTGCTCAAGAGCATGATTGCTTTGCAGACCCAGGCGATTAATGTACGGGCTCCACACCAGACAGTTCAGCCGTGTCTGCCTCCCACACCCCGTAGTCCTTCACAGAATTTCTTTGAAGGCCACCCGTCCCCCTGGTACACTGCAACATCCAGTCCCCCCCAGAGCTACTTTTTAGAGACCCGCAGCTACACCCACCTGTAACCCCCCCCCCTTTAGGTTTTAATAAAAACAGTAACAATAATTTGAAGAGTGGATTTACTTGTACACATTGAAAATCTCATAAGGTGCACCTGATGCATCCTGGAAGTTAACTAGGGGAGGGCATCATTGAAATGGTCCCTGAGTGCCTCCCTTATGCGAGCAGCTTCTCCTTGGGCCCCCCAATAGTCCTAGTGGCTGGCTGTTCGTATGCTTCCTCGAGGCGCTGTGCCTCCATAGCCCACCCCGGGGAAAACTTTTCTCCCCTACTTTCACAAATGTTATGAAGGACACAGCACGACGCAATCACAGCAGGGATGTTGTCCTCCGCCAAGTCCAGCCTCCCATACAAACATCGCCAGCGCCCTTTTAAACGGCCGAAGGCACACTCCACAGTCATTCTGCAGTGGCTCAATCTGTAATTGAACCGCTCCTTGCTGCGATCTAGGTTCCCGGTGTATGGCTTCATGAGCCATGGCATCAGTGGGTATGCTGGGTCTCTGAGGATGACTATGGGCATCTCCACATCCCCCACTGTAATTTTTTGATCAGGGAAGAAGGTACCCCCTTGCAGCTTCTGGTACAGACCAGTGTTCCTGAAAATGCAGGCATCATTCACCTTTCCCAACCACCCAGCATTGATGTCTGTAAAACGCCCCTTGTGATCCACGAGTGCTTGCAGCACCATGGAGAAGTAGCACTTCCTGTTGATGTACTCGGTCGCGAGATGGTCTGGAGCCAAAATAGAGATGTGTGTGCCGTCTATTGCTCCCCTGCAGTTAGGGAATCCCATGGCAGCAAAGCCATCCACAATCTCACGAACATTGCCCAACGTCACTGTCCTCCGTAGTAGAACGCGATTGATGGCTCGGCAGACTTGTGAGAGGGCTAATCCGACGGTGGACCTCCCGACTCCAAACTGGTTTGCAACTGACCGGTAGCCTTCAGGTGTCAGCATCTTCCAGACAGCAATTGCAACACGCTTCTCCATGGTTAGGGCTGACCTCATGTTGGTGTCTTTATGTCGCAGGGCAGGGGCCAACTCTGAACACAGTTCCAGAAAGGTTGCTTTCCGCATTCGAAAGTTCTGTACCCACTGCTCGTCATCCCACAGCTGCATAACAATGTGATCCCACCACTCGGTGCTCATCTCTCGCGACCAGGAACGGTGTTGCACCGTGTGCAGATGATCGGTGAAGGAGCTGAGCAACGCGGTGCTGTTGCTCTGCATGGCATCGATCAGCCCCTGCTCCTCAGCTTCGTCGTCTGACTCGGAGCTCATTGCGTACTGAGCAACCAGCCGAGATGTATTTAGAATGCTGAAGGCGACAGTGGAGATCAGAGCAGGATCCATGCTGTCGCTGTTGATTGCTCGCAAGTAGTGCGTCACTGCACTGTTGAAAATAGGCGCGAGTTGCTATTGGCAACGAGGAAGACGCAAGGGGAACACAGTGCACTACGGGAAACTGAGAGTTTACCCATGGCGCTTTGCGTTCCTTTCCTTCATTCCATGATTCCAAGCGCAGATTGAGGGAAAATTGAATTGTGGGATAGGTGCCCAGAATTCATTGCGCTACACCGCGATATTGCAAAGAATTCTGTTGCGTTACAAGGAGCGACGTGTGTACGCGCTATCCCGCAATAAAGGTCACGTGTTTTTTATAGCGCGATTGCCATGTTGCGCTTTAATCTGATCGTGTGTACATAGCCTTATACTGGTACAGTTAAAGCAGCAAAAGTTTCTTAGTGTAGACAAGGCCTTATAATACTGCGGTCACCATGATGCCTCCAAGGGGGCAGTCCAGTTCCTTTGAGAGACATAAAATGTCACCAAAATTTTTTAAATGAAAATACTCACCCAAGCATTTGCTGCCTTTTAATGTGCATGAAACGAACAAAATCATATAGAAACTTAGGTTATAGAATAAGAGCAGCAAAATGTGTGTGTTAATATCTGTGTGTGCCTGGTTGTGTCTTTCATCAGCAAACTTTCTGAAGCTGACACTCATTCTGGTTGAGGTGCATAGATGTTTAGCAGTGGTGAAGGATTGTGTATATCTGCCTTGTACAGTAGAGAGATGACAATTTGAATGATAAATTTCCCTATCTTTGGGAGGCTCTAGTTTGGCCACTATTCTTTGGGCTTTTTAACCTTCCCATATTTGATTTTTGAATTGTTCCCTAGTCTTTCGATTATTAAAAAAGAAGGAATTTTAAAAATTTAAATAATCTAGTCTCACCAGTACATTCCTAAACCTGAAGTTTGGGTCTGAACTACTTGATAATGCATCTTTTAAATAGGGGTTTTATTCCCAAACAAATAACCTAAGGTTTACCCATGTGGTTTATTTATTAGCCTTTAACCTCTGGAAACTTGAGCAAAAATCACAAATAAAAGTAAGACCAAGGTCTAGTCTACCCTGTGAGGCTAAGTCGACAGTTTGCATGCCACAGAATGCGTATCTCCCATCAACTTAGTTACTTTGATGTACCTCGCTGTCTTCATTCAGCTGCATCAACCGGCAATGCTTTCCCGTTTGTGCAGCATTACTCCACTTGGAGGGGTGAAGTTACTGTGTTTACAGGAGAGCAGTTCCAGGATCGATTGAGTGGGTCTACGCTGGCCGCTCAGTTGACCCCACTGCGTCGATCGGTGGGGATCGATGCAGCTTTTTCAGTATAGACAAGGCCCAAGATTCTCTCTTTGTGGTGGGTGGATAAGTGGAGGGAAGCTGTTTTAAAATTAGTGACTAGATTACAGTCTTAATTCATGCAAATGCCATATGTATGCAATAACCTGTCATTGTAACCTTCAAAGCGTGTTAAAGAAAAGTCCATTTGGTCTGTTGTTGAATTACCTATCTTTTGATTTATAGACAATTTTTTCTCCTCATGAAATGACTACAGAACCAGTTATCACAATTTCTAAAGAAAGTTCTATGTTTTTTATTGATGCTGTTGTTGGGTACTGTCTCATATTTTCAGTTATGATATATTAGGATAATGGGTGGAAAGATGCAGGACATGGTAAGAGTCAGTCTAGACTTCCTATGATACAATAACAGCAAAATCTTTAGATGTACAAGTACTACAGTGGTGGGTGCAGCATAAGAATCTGCAAACAGAAAAGTAAATAAAATCAATTCAGTCTTAACCCCCTCTCCATCTGTCCAAATGAATGTGTAAGATATTGCAAATTTGCAATATGTTACACATTCATTTGTGCATGTGTATGTATATATTGAGCATGCATCCATCTCTCTCTCTCTCTCTCTCAACTCAAATATACTTTTATGTTGGGCATATATCTTCAAGTGTATTAAGACTGGAACACGCTGCTTGCTTCACACAAAATGGGAAACATATTTGCATGGGATATGGGCACATCAGAATTATTTGATTTTATACTGGTCTGTTGTTTACTTTTAGTGATCTTTCTGTTGTTAACCAAACTAGCTATGGTAAGTTCAGAGGGATTTCTCCCTACCACAGAGCTACTGAGACCTGCTGTAGATGAGCTTCATATGCTTGCTTAATCATGTCTTCAAAAGGATACTATTTTTAAGTGGTATTCAAAGAAATGCCATAGTTTAATAGTTGTGTTTCCAGGAATGATTGCTGTAGATATCCAGTATATTTTGGGAGTCGGAAGAATGCTCTAGAATATCATTCATCTCTGTTCTTTATCTCCTTTCCTTCCTTCAGAGGCTTCTACACTGGGCTAACAAATCTTGTGGTCAAGGGGAGGTTTGGATGAGAGATCTCAAATTCAATCTATACTTTTTCTGGTTCATTCTGGGATTTCCAAGTGTTTGACTGTTTTTTGTGGTATTTCCTGTAATTCAAGTACAGTAGCATGCTTTAGAGGCAGTACTTCCAAAAAGAATAAAAAAAAACAAACTACAGTGGTGTTTGCTTTTAAGTACTGGTGGATAGGCTGTGTAATTGGAAGGAAATGTATAGGTTGTGCCTTTCTCTCAGGTTTCTCATCCTTTCTGTATGTGTCATACTGTAATAACATTTGTATTGGATTGCTAAAAGTAGCATTAACAAGATGTATTGGAATTGAGTCCGGCAATACTATTACATCATGACTATCTACCATACAATATTTGTCACTGCATCCAAAAGTATTACATCTTTTAAGAATGCATTATCTAATTTTAAGTCACAAGGCACAGCTAACAGGAAAACATGCCTGATTACTTATTAGTTGATTGTGGTCTAATCTCGCCATATGTGACAGTTACCAGAATATCTGACTCAAAATCTGTAAGTTTGATATGTGATATTTCCTGTATTTGTGGTAGTTTGATTCTTGCATTCATTTAAACTTAGGGTATGTCTACACTGCAATCAGGAAGTGTCATTTCAGCTCCCATATGCATAGTTAAGCTAGCTAGAGTTCAAAGCTGGCTTGAATAAAAATGGCGGTGTAGCCGGGGTGGCAGGATGGGCTAGTTTCCTATGTACAACCCTGCTCAGGACCACAGGCACATATTTAAGTGGTTGGCCCTTGCTACCACTCAAGTTGCCATGGCAACATCACCACTACCGCTTAAGCTAAATCAAAGATGTCTTGAGTATGCACTCATTTCTTGATTGTGGTATAGACATACCTGCCTCGGTGTTAGTTTCACAAGAAATATTCAAAATTGATAGTTCCACGTGTTTTGAGAGTTTCTAATTTTCCCAGAGTTGTAGTATTCTACTGGATTGTCTTTTCTTCCCTCCCTCTCAGAAACTTTAACTTCTGTAGTTCACACTGAATAACAATAGCATGTGGGCTGTTTGGGAGCTAATTTTGTTTGTGGACTTAATGCTCTCACACAGTGCCAGACTGACCACTTTTCAGTTCTCTACTCATGGGAATAAATACAGCACAGGGACAGCAATGTAGGGTTCTCCATCTAGTTCTGGCCTGGAAGTGAGAGACTTCCAGGTGTGAGAGCTATCTCCATGTCTTTAGTCTTTGGCCCCTCTTACTAAGGCTGCCAGCAGGGATCCCAGTTGCTACTATTTTTTAGACACAGACTGAGCTTTCCAAAATACTTAAAGTAGCTTTTCAGCTGTACTGATACTATTCTTTCCATTTTCTTTTGATGATGATGTGTGATGCACAGAAGACCTTCACTCAGTTCAAGATTTACTGGCTTGTGTTTGCATGTATATGATTTTTTTTTCCTTTTTCCAGTTTCATAGGAGAATTTATAAAGGAATCCCACTGCAGCTGAGAGGTGAAATCTGGTCTTTACTACTTGATGTCCCCAAAATGAAAGAAGAAATGAAAGACTTTTATAATGTGAGTTTGCAGAATTTTCCGTTAGGATTAGCAATCATAAACTCTTAGATGCTGGAAAAGATTGAGCTTTTAATTTTATTAGTGTAGCAAAACTAATAGAAATTGTATGTAACTCTATTTTCTTAACTCTGTAGCCAAAGAGAAACCCCTGCAGGCTCAGTATTTGATCCAGCTGTTTTTTGGTTTTGTAACTTAAGTCATACTTTGATTCTCTCCCCCATCACTCAAATAATTTAAGGACAGTTTTAGTCAGAAAAATGATTGTAAAAGCAGCATAATTTTATTCAGCAGAATCTTTTCCTATTTAGTTTCCCGGAGTCCTTAAATCAGTGAAAAAGTAAATTTTAGGCAGAGTTTTGTGAGCTTTTTTACTCTTATTAGCCCTTCAGAACCAACACAGCTCTGAGGTAGTGAGCTATTCCACACATTTATTTCATAATGAATCCATATTGTGAATTAGCTTAATCCACTTTGGAAATGGCTTAAACTAATTTGAAATATGAGCATCCAAACAATAAGGAATATATTTCATCCACTTAAAATTTACCTCCTGCTTTACTCTGAATTAATTTTCCTATGAGGACAAGCCCTAAAAACAAAACCCGGAGCCCTATAAATGTAACTTCCGTTTTGCGGAAAGAGGCAATAAGTAAAAGACCATACTAATCATTAGCCAGAAAGTAAAGTTGGAGCACTGTATCTCATGTTCCTGTCCTTAGTTGGTAAAACTTTGGTAGTGGTCCCTATTTTATTTTAGGAATTGGCATCAGATTTCTTGAAAAAGAAGGGATGGTGGTAAATAATAATGTTGAGTTTGAAGTTTTAAAAATAAAACAATAATTTCAGGCTGTTTGACTCCAAAGGAATTTCACGTATTTCAGTATTTGATCATAGGAAAATCAACAGAATAAAGCATTAAGAATAACCAAGATGAATTATTTTAATATTTGTAGAACACTTTGAAGACGTAAAGTACTCTGCAAATGCTTATTGCAATAGAAACTTGTTAGTCTGAGGTAATTACTGCGAGAATATGGCAATTTACTGAAGTTTGAGAATTTAAGAGAACAAGCACAAAAAAAAGCACAACAAAAATAAACAAACTATGGAATGTGCTTTATTGATTTATTTTGTCAACTGCATTTTAGTTTATAATATTTCATAATGTCTTAGCCAATGTTCTGATGCAGTAAAGCACATTTTGTTAGCTGGGGGGGGGGGGGGTGGGAGTGGGGTGGGCCGGAGGGGGAGGAATAAGTATTTGCCTTTTGAGGCCCATTACAGCTCTCTGTTAAATTTTTGCTGAGAAATTGAGGTGGTAATTTTACATAAATTTTAACATATGCATAAGTGAGGTTCTGCTGAATTCACAGAAGTATGAATGTGCCTTTTATAAACCTAAGAATTTACAAGCTATTCACAAAAGTTTGTGATGGGGGATCTTTCTACATAATATGCCTATACAGAAGAATAGCTTTTGGTAGACTTTCATACCTATATTGTACAGGTTCAATTATTCTGTCATATCAGACATTTGGAGCACACAGATGAAAATACTAAGGTAAATGGCAAGCAAGAAGGAGCCATATCCTGTGGCGAATATATATAAGATGTTGGAGACAATCCTTTTTATAGTGTGGAAGTGAGGACGTACTTGGAGTTCTTTGATAATGATTGTCTGTTTAGGCTCAACAGAGAAAAAGGTAGAAGCACTGTCTATCCACCTCTCATTCTACAATATATCAAATGCAAAAAACAAAACAAAGTCCAATCTTGACCTTAAATATTCTCAAAGGGGCAGACCAGTAAATTAAACAACACCAACCGGTGTTCACTGACGTTTTGTGCCTTCATAGGATTTTATCAAGGCTCTTTGTAAAAATCATGAAATAAGTCATAATTCAATCCGGAAAGGTGCCAGCTATGTGCAAAATTGGGAAATTAAAAAATGACTCACTAAAACCTTCCTAGCAAATACATCTCATTGGAAGAATTGTTGTAGGGGCAGAGCTTGGGATGGTTAGTAAGTACTGTGAACAGGAAACAAAATAATTAATTTAATTGTTGAGAATTGTGTATTTTGGGGTATTTCTTTGGCTAAGACATCCCTATCAATCTGATCAAACTTTGCTATAGTAACTCTAAAAATAAATGTCATTTTATATTAAAGTATTTTTCTCTAGGTAAGTCTAGTTCTACAGGAATAGTCCATTTGTTTAAAAGTTTGGGTCCTTGTCCCCTAGGGGCATAGGTTTTGCTATCAGGATATTTTGTTATCTGTCTGTATCATTGTAAGTAAAAGATGTTCTGAAATAAACCCACGCTGTCCATCTAGAAAGTAAAACCTTTTAAGTTAAAGGTTAATATTTAATTATATTTTTAAAGTAACTCGAAGTACTAAAATATGTCTGTTATACATTATACAATGTTATAAATAGAATGCATTGGGTTTTCAATTTGTAGGTATATAACTTATAAAAGAGAGTTGCAGGGGAGAAAGGAAAGTGGAGGAGGTACAAGCTAGCCAGATATCACAGATTTAAATCAGAGTGAGTGTCCATACTCAAAGATGCACCAGTTTAACTGAACTGGTGTGTATATAGAATCACATCTTTAGTTAAATTGATGCAGCTTGGTGTGTACAGCAGGCATGATAGTGCCGTGTCCCTTCTCATCTCTTCTGCTGGTTGTGCTGCTGCTGACTCAGCTCCTGCCTGGGGAGAAGAGTCTTTGTGTTCCCAGATGTGACTACATCTTAAAAGCAGCTTCTTCTCTAACACACATGACTGACCAAGGAGCCTGATGCTCTGGATGAGAACCAAAATACAGGTATTGGTTGGAGTGGATAGGGGCTGGCCTTTAACCTCCATCCTGCCACTGTTCTCTCAGGCCCCGATTGTTGTATATACTGTGAAAGGGGATCTGTCTGAAGCTCTTCAGGGGTTTGGAATGTTAAAATAAGGTTCCCAGTTATATGGATTAGAGGCGGGTATAAGGCATCTGAGACATGATAAATGTGTGTGTCAAATTATTCTATCCATGGACATAGCTTCTATGAGTGTATAATATGTGTACCTATATATTGGAAGTCTAAAATGATTCCTTCTTCAGAGGCTTTTCTATAGTAAGCATTGTAAGTTGACAAAATACAAATGTTTTTGTCCAGTGATGAGTTCTGTGGCCTTAAGCAGTTTTTCTTCCTATTTTAGATGTCAAATAGAATTTTGCCTAATTTCTTTTCTTTATTGCCATTTCTCCTAGAAATTAAAACATCGAGCACGAGGGTCTTCACCAGATATCAGGCAAATCGATCTTGATGTAAATCGAACATATAGGGATCATATCATGTTTAGAGACAGATATGGTGTTAAGTAAGTGAATAGAAATATATTTAATCCAGTCATTCCTTTTTTGTCTTTCAAATAGATTTTGACCTGCCTAACACTCTTTTTACTATCTAAGAAGTATGACAGAGCTTTAAATGTAAAATCTGCAGATTTCACAAAGTAATATATATAGTTTAAAGGAATGGAATTGTCTCTGAATAGTTCAAATCCATTTTGTTTAACCTCCAGCCTGTTAGCTTTAATATGAAATAGCTATGGCCACTGAAAATTTGAAGAAAAAATTATTCCCCCCCATTGCTGTAGACATTTTTACAAAATCTGAGAAAATTTGTTAGCATCTATTTTAAACACATTCAAAGCCCAAGTAAAGAGTACTTTCTTTAATAAATTATTTACATCTTATAGAATAATATTATTAAACCAAAAATACTCTCTTGCATCTCTAATAACATTCAGTGATTCCCCTTTCTAGGTCTTCTTTCAGGAGTTTGTCTTCTCCTAGATTTTCTTTATTTTCTGTCTTTCTTAATATAGGACTGCATAGCGCAACATTTTATCTATGAACATGTAATTATTTATGTAATTACATCTTGCTACCTTAATACTCTCAGACATTTTTGCAATATTTTGTTTTACAGTTGTTGGATAAAGAATATTAGTTAATTATTTCACTATTGAAACATCTTTAACAAAAATATCTACCAGAACAAAGGACAGAAGTTGTTCTTAGGCTTCAGAGTCAACACCCTGATTTAGATGACTAAAACACATTGCACTCCTCTGCAAGTGTTTTGTGTTATTCTTTTTCCATAACTTCTGGAAAACATCACTACATTAACTTGCCTTCCAAGGATTATAGTCACAGTCATAAGTGCAAAAACTTAAATACATTATTTTGTTTGTTTTATTATTTATATTATTGTAAAATGTTGCACTGGTACTTCACAGACAAGTTAAAAATAAAACAGAACAAAAAATAAGATCTGTGCCCTTGAGAGCTTAGAGTCTAAATGAAATCCTTAATTCTGTAGAACTCCAGAAATAAACGTTTTGGGAAGTAACCCTAAATCCATGGTAGAACATGGAATTTCTACATAATATATTTCCAGTGCCACTTCTAATGGCATTTGGTGAAAATTCAGTAACCATATCCTTCCTTCACTAAAGTAATGCAGTTCAGTTTTTTTTTTTTTTTTTTACTGAAATTAAATTTCTTTACCTTTTCAACAGTTTGTATTCTTCTGAATGTTTTTGTGTTCATCCTATATTAGGGTTTTGTGGGAACATTTAGGGTAAATTGTACTAAAATGTTTCCATTATTCAAAGCTAGTTAATGTTAGATGATGATAATGATGTACCCTTTACATTTAATTTTCATTTGGCTGTTTACTTCCATATGACTTGTGCACTGGGTTCCTGTGAAGTTTATTGAAGCATCATAATTTATATCTGAGGGATAAAGTTTGGTCCAGCTTCTAAAATCTGTGGGGGGCGAAGAGGGGAGGGGAATCAGAATTGCCCAAACATGATAAAGACTGGCTCTTGGTTTGTAGTGCTAAAAAGAATTTAAAGCAATGTATGTTAAGAAATAAATAGTTAAAAATCATGTTAAATATTTCACTGGTAAGACAACAGAAATCAAAACTGTCAGAATATTTTATTTATGGCTATACCTAATGATTAAGAAAAGAGAGTGTGTAAAACAGAAATAATATGTTTGTATGCATGCATATGCACACATTCTGTTAAAGAAGAGTAATTTTATGTCTGATCAAAGATGTCTTGCTCAGTTAAATCCTTCTCCACTTACCCCAGGAGAAGTTAGATCAAGCTTTTCTAATCTAATGTATTCTTAATTTAATTTAAATGAGTCTGGCATATGAAAGTGCAGTTTCATTCATACATTGACAGTAAACCTTGAGAGATAGCTGAATGCTCTTTTTTGTTTTAAAATTCTTAAACTGAATTAATGAAGTGTGGTGCAGTATTTTAAAATGCAGAACTCAATCTGTTTATGAAGCCCACATGAAGATATGAATGAAGCCTTTTACTCACCTCTTTGTTTATCTGCCAGTGCAGATTTGCTTTAAAGTGTTCCTTCTTTTCCTTGTGAAGTGGATCTATGTTGGATGAATAAAAAGTATGTGGATAAATGTACATTTTTTTCAAATGAAAGTAAACATGCTTTACTCACACAGTGCAATCAAAAAACAAGGAAAGTGAAAGACTGAAATTTCCCTTTCAAAGAAATAAGATTCAAATTTTAATTTCTAGTACCATAATAATTAATCATCATTCAACAATTAAAAGGATGTAGAAACTGAAGTCCACCTTTTGTTCTTTTGTCCTTACTGTTTCTGTGGCAGTCCTAAAACTCTGGAATTAACATATTTGAGTTTAGCAAAACCTCAAATACCTCACAATGCACACATGCTTTCCTGACCTATATATAGCACATCCACTCCTTTTTATAAATAAGTAGTACCTACTCACATAATCATGCAGTGAGCGTGTTCAGAGGAAACCCTATTCATTGACCTAGGGAAAGTGCAATCCAAGATTAACAGACTGTCCCTCCCATCTTAATGGGAAACATAACATTTTTATTTGACAGTCAGACAATTGAAAAGACATTTATAAGTTTCGGTTCAGTGTTCAGGAAGGGGAAGAATGTATTAAAGCTTCAGGATGGTTGACTTGAGCCTTCAAGCTTAAGTTTGCTGAAGTTTACACACAGTTCAGGTTCCAGCACATCTTGGATTTCATTATGAAAGTTCTGCACAACTCTACAGCAAACATTATTTATCTCCTAACCTGGAGAGTAAGCAGAATTCACATTTTTAATTTTAATACCTTAACAAATAATAATTAGAACATGATGGGGTAATATAGAAAGAGAAAGAGAGAGTAATTATTAAATGGGGAACCTTTTTCAATGCATGTATGAGTGTCAGCAAGTTCTGTAAGACCGAGCACAGGAATGAGGGTCGAACACTGAGTGCTGTTCATGGGTCTGCCACTGACACACTGGGGGACAATAGGAAAGTCATTTAGGCCTAAATTTTCAAATTTTTTTTGCTAATTTTGGGTGCCTCCGTTTTTGGGTGCCCAGTTTGACACTTTAGGCCTGTTTTCTCAGCTCCCATTGAAACCAATTAGCAGTTGCTGGTGCTCACTAATTCTAAAAGTAGACTAAAAAGTGGAGTTCTTGAAAATGTAACTTCTACCCAGTCTATGCCTCAGTTTCCTTAGCTGTAAAAATTGATGTTATACCCACTTGTCTCATAGAGGTGTTATATGGATTCTTATTGTTTAAATGCTTTGAACTTGTAAATCATTATAAATAATATATATTGTTTGATTATATTATATCTATTTTGATTATGAAGTATATTTCTACGAGTTTTTAAAATTAGACAAATTAAATTGGAAAAAAACCAAAATAAAACCAACAGATATCCAGAAAGTAGATTCAGTAGCTTTCTGTTTTTCTGTTAAAACAGTGTTAAATATTTTCATGTACTTACCATCTTGTTTCTCCAGGCAACAAGCCTTATTCCATGTTTTAGCTGCATATTCGATATATAATACGGTAAGGCATATTTCATGTACACTTGAGATCAAACATGGGTTCTTTAAATAATGTTGCAAAACCGGAAACCATATCTTTCAACATACACAGAGATCTGAGCTGTTGCTCGCTCAATCTCGCTGTTATGGGGTAGGGAGCTAGAGTTTAAACACTAAGTGTTTCTGCTTGGAAACGAAATACATTATGTTGGGGATGGACTGGGCCTTTGGAAATGGAGCTTGTGCTGTGAAAATTTTGTCACTGGTTCAGCCCCACTGCAATTGGCAATACGGGGAGAATCTAATTTAAATGGGACCACAAGCTGCTGCCATTATCTTACTCTTTGCTCAGGAGAGATCTAATCAATACAGAACTTAAAATGCAAACAACCTATCAACAACAGACCCTCTAGAACTGATGGAGCTGAATGAGTGTTACCAAATTTTAGTAAAAAATTTCTTGCTATGAATGAGGCTCAGGAGGGCAAGAATGCTAACTGCAGGCTCATTCTTGTACACGTCTGTTTGTGAAAGTGCCATGGTTCATCTCAGAGGTCACAATTTCTTGCATGTTTCTGTAGCTTCGTAAATAGTGGTAGCGAAAGAAGTAAGCCGAACATATACACTGGGAGCAGCATGGAAAAAGGCTTGAGGATGAACGGAGCAGGCTCCACTGTTAAGAAACCTAGATATTCAAATTAGCCAGAAACTGAAGTGCAGCATCCTGTAAATACAAAGCTATAAAAAAAGCTGGCAGCCAAATAATACTCTGCATTTACGTAGCACTTTTTTCCCAGGGATCTTGGTACTCTACAAACCGTAAAGTCTCCCAATGTAGCTGTGAGAGAGGCAAATATTTATACCCATTTTAGAGACCTGAAACACAAAGAAAGTGACTTGTCCATGCTCACATTGTGAGTAAATGGAAAAGTTGGAAATGAAACCCAGGAGTTTTGATACTCTGTCTTCTGTTTTACTACTTGACCCCTAACTCTGCAAACACTTTAACCAGGACATAACATAGTATTTAGTAAGCATAATAAGTTTGTGCCAGATTTCTTGTAGTTTCTGTTGTTGGATGAATTAGATTCTCAGACTTCAAGTGCTCTCTCATAGACTGTAAGGCCGGAAGGAACCATCATGATCATGTGGGTTGACCTCCATTTGCAGTCCACAGAACCTCACCAACCCCATTCCTGTAATAGACCTCTAACCCCTGGCTTAGTTATTGGAGTCCTCAAATCATGATTTAAAGATTTCAAGTTACAGAGAATCCACCATTTAGACAAGCTTAAACTTGAAAGTGCCCTGTGCCCCATGCAGTAGAGGAAGGTGGAAAAACACAAGGATCTCTGCAATCTGATCCAGGGGAAAATTCCTTCCTGATCTCAAATATGATGATCAGTTAGATCCTGAGCATGTGGATGAGATGCACCAGCCAGATACTGGGGAAAGAATTCTCTGTAGTAACTCAGGCCTTTCCATCCAGTGTCCCGTCACCAGCTGTCAGAAATATTTGCTACTAGCAGTTGCAGATAGATAGGCTACATGCCATTGTAGGCAGCCTCATCATACCATCCCCACTGTAAACAAGTCTTGAAACAATTATAGGTGTTTTGCCCCCACTTCTCCTCTTGGAAGGCTATTCCCGAACTTCACTGTTCTGATGGTTAGAAAATTTCATCTCATTTCAAGCCTAAACATATTAAAGGCTAATGTACAGCTGGCTGTTTTTCGTCAACATTGGCGTTTAACTGAAAAAACTATCCTCCTACTTCTGTTATATCGCATTGATATATTTATAGCAGCAATCATATTTTTGCCACCAGCCCTCTTTTGTTAAGCTAAAGAAGCCAGTCTCTCTGAGTCACCTCTCATGAGGTAGGTTTTCCATTCCTGTCCTGCATAGGGATGCTGTCCCAAATTGGGTTTTTTAGGACTCTTTTTATGTGCCAGAAAGTTTCCTGGTTTGTAGCATCTTAGTCTGAGTTGCCTATTAAAAACATAAGCAATGTAAATGTTGTCAGATGTCTACTTCTCAGTGTGTGTTTGCACATTATGCCCTCATCCTGCAAACACTTTTTAAGTGTATTTAACTTTTCACACAAGAACTCAGTGAGATTCTATGTAGATCTGAGTCTGTTTGCAGGATTATTCACATTATAATGATAGAAATAATTATTTATATTAAATATAATTCTGCTTCCTTTCCAGCACTGCATTTATTTGAAAGACGTTTTAGCTTTGCTGTCCCCAGATTGAGAGTTCTCTTTTGATGCAGGAAGAACCTAATATTATTGACTGATTTTAATCTAGAATATGTTTTCTCTCATTTGATGGGTGCTTTTGAAATTTTGATTGTAAAGTGCTAAGGTTACAATAAGGATTAAAATTCTCATCTCAGGGATTTTCTTTGTTTTCCACAGTATATTGTTTGGATTAACTAATAATTTAAATTATATGAGAAGTGCTGTTTAGAAGCAACAGTTATTGTATAGACATTGGTAGCATTTAAACTAGTACTAAAAAGATTAGTATCTAGGCTTGTTTAGTATGTTCTTTTTTATTATATCACAGTTGTTTCAAACTTCTTAGCCAGTTTCCTTTTTATCTTTTGGCGTTAAAGCAAAATAAAAAGCTTCCTTGGCCAAAGTTCTTCTGAAGAACCCATCTGTCTGAAAGACTTTCTCAGTATTTAGCCTTTTCTCGTCACATATACATTAGCAACTGGTTTTGTAAAATCAATAATAACCCTTACTTAAACAGTCTGATGTTTCTTATTGCTGGTTCCCTGCATAGAAGTTCATATAATATAGCCTTGTGAGTTTTCCTGTTTTTCATTGCTACAGCGCTTGATTAAGCGGAGAGATATTTGTCTCACTTGTTTATGTATCTGCAATATATTTTTCCCGTGTATTGTGCTGTTACACTTGACTGTGGATTGAGACACTTTGCTGCAGAAAAATAAGCTTATGAGATGATGTGACAGGAAATACAAAATTTAAATTGAGAATGGAAAACACATCTATTTTGGGTGTTGGTTCAAATAATTTATACGCAAACATTTTTTTAAAAAAGATTTAGTATAGAAATCTACTGTATTTAATGAGAGGCCAAAGCCAGTTCAAGCACCAATTGGAAGACAGTGAATCATTACTCCTAGTAAAGTATGTTTTGTCTTTGTATAGTCATGGTAACTAAGTTCAAAGGAAAATTTTAGCCATGAATATTTGAGGGGTATGTGGGTTTGCTGTAGTCAGAGAGTTTATTCCAAAAACAGTGTATTTTCTGTTAAAAAAGATGCACAAATAGCAGATCTAGACTTTCTATTACAAAGTTAATGTTTTCTGTCCTCTAAATTTCAGGAGGTTGGATATTGTCAGGGAATGAGCCAGATCACAGCTTTACTCCTCATGTATATGAATGAAGAAGATGCCTTCTGGGCCCTGGTGAAACTACTCTCAGGTCCTAAACACGCTATGCATGGTATGGAATCTCAGCTCACATAGTACAAATTAAATTTAAACATCCTAATTAGATTATAAATTCTATGAGACAGTGGCTCTGTCAACTTGTGTATGTTAAGCACCTAGAATAGGTCGATAACCCCTAGCATGTGTGCCAAACTTGGCACGTGTGCCTATCCTGAGTGGCACACGGCACTGCTCAGGCTCCCCCTGCTGGCCCCGTCCCCCAGTGGGGCTTGGGACCACAAGAGCTGCACGTGCGCTCTGGCTCCTGACCCCTGCTGGCCCCGCCCCTGCATTGGGGAGCGCAGTCAGCTGGGGAAAGCAACATGTGGGGCTCCTGGCCCTGCCCCCAGCTGGGGAGTGGGGCCAGCAGGGGCCAGGAGCCCCATGCGCAGGGGCAGGAAGAAGGAATCCTTGCCCCCAGCACCTGCTGAGTGTGCGGTGTGTGGGCAAAGTTTGCCGACCCCTGACCTAGAACATTGTGGCCCTTATGTTTTGTAGGGTTATTGCATGCTACTGCAGCACAAATAATGCTTATTAATCTCTTAATAAATATATTAACACTTATCTACAATGTCATATGATTGTTTTTCTAGGCTATGTCTTATGAGTATTCATTAATGAAAATTAAAGGTTTCACATCCTCTAATCTTGTTCAGCTTGTGTCTCATTAAATGGTGTGTGCACACCTGTGTGTGACTAAGAGAAAGATTTAACTGCTCATGAAAATTCTGTGGAAAATACTAAAAAGTTCTCTTAGAATTGTTCCTTTGTTGAAATGTCAGTGCTTCAACTGTCACTGATTTGTTCCATAATGTTACAGATGCCACTTTGTTAGAGTTTTGTACGATGCAGATAAAACTCTCATTCTGTGTTAAGTGCTGCACTTAGAGGTATTTATGCTAAAGACTGTGTTTCTGGACTTCATTGCTGATGTTCATGGGTTACCACAGTTATCTTTGCCTGTCAGTGTTGACATTCTGTAACAGTAGAGTAATAGTGCAAACTATATAAAAACCCGTTAATCGATGCGATAGCAGCTGGCGAAGATGGAGCGCCACAGTTAAAACTAGTGCTGTTGGTAGGCACAACACAGTAAATTAAGGGTAGACTGTGGGCAAGCTCTATCTCTGCATTACACAGAATTCCCCAGTTCCACCGTTTTGTTACTTAAATATAATTGTTTTCGCTCTAATTTATTTGTTAGTTTTAAATATTAGTATTTGCTATGTGTTCTTTACCTTCTGACAGTGACCTGTGTCAGCTGCTTCAGCGGGAATGAACTGAACAGGGCAGTTATTGCATGAGCCATCCTCTGTCGTCCACTTCCAGCTTCTGGCAGTTAGGGGGTATGGGGCACTTGGTGCATACATTCTTGGCTGATAGACATTGATGGACCTCCATGAACGTACCCAATTCTTTTTTTGAACGCAGTTATACGCTTGGCCGCAACCACGTCCCCTGGCAGTGCGTTCCACAGGTTGACTAGCATTGTGTGACGCATTTCCTCATGTTTGTTTTAAACTTGCTGACCTATTCATTTTTATTTACAGCTGACAAAGTGGGTTGCAGCCCATGAAAGTTCATGCCCAAAGAAATTTGTTAGTCTTTAGGGCGCCACAAGACTTTTGTTGTTTTTGCTCTATACAGAATAACACGGCTACCCTCCTGAATTTTCATTGGGTGACTCATGGTTCTTGGGTTATGTGAAGGGGTAAATTACACTTCCCTATTCATTTTTCCCACACTGGTTTTTATTTGATAGACCTCTGTCATATCCTCCCTTAGTCCTTACTGAAAAGTCCCAATCTTTTGAATATCTCCTCAAGTGGAAGTTGTTCCATGCCCTTAATCAATTGTTGCTCTTCTCTGTACCTTATCCAAACCAATGTAAACCAAACCAAACCATTTTTATTACTTTCCAAAGAACTGACCCATCTTTAGTACATACAGCCCCTGTATGCCTGGTTTTGTTTTATTTTTATGGATGTCATTTTGGGCCAAAAGCTTGTCTTCTGTAAATTCTTATAGGATAAGGAATATCCCCCAGTTCCTGTGTGTCTGGACACTTCACACTGTTTCTAGGAGAGAAGCTTACCAATGGATCTGTGCTCTTAACATGATGCCTCTGAAGAACTCCCATAGCTTAAATTTCTAAAGCTGTTGGCTCTTGCAGGGGTCATTTCATACTGCTATAATGGGCTCAAGTGCACTCTATTGGCTGATGGTGAAGGAGCTCCGTGCGGGTTTCTCTGTGCTCATGACCTTTTGCTTGTCTGCACTGGGCTTGTAGCTAGCAAGTGCTACTGCCAGAGCTGGGCATGCAGATTCTTGTACATATATGAACAGCTGTGCTAGGAGCAGAGAAAAAAAGAAAAAGCAGGCATGGTGTTCACTTCTACTTGTTAAGAACCCTGAGGATTATTTGGGAATGGAATACAAACAAATGTGTCCCATCTCCTCCTCTCAACCATTACCATTGCTTGTGTAAGCTGAAAATGGCTGGACTTAATTTAATGAAATTTGTTTTATAATATTCCCTCCAAGGCCAACCTATTGCTCAGTAAGTTTGAGTTTGGAGCAAAGTCTTTTCCATCGGGGCTATAAAATCCTTTAAAATGTGATTGATAAAATATTTAGCACTTTAAGATTCTCAAATGGAGGATCTTAAGTGTTTTAGAAGTATTAACACCACCCCATAGAGGAAGTTTGTGTTTATAGATGTGCTAACATAACCTTAACCATTGCTTGAATGAATAACAACACCCGCTCCTCTCCCAATAATCAAATGCACTACTTCGGTCTATATACTTAAAATCTATTTACAGTAGAAAATGAGTTACTATAAACACTGGAGATGCGAAAGGTATTGACTGGATTATGGGATAAATGTGGAATTTTGAGGACTTGAAGTAATGATTTACCTGATTGTTACAGAAGAGGGTTCTAGTCCGATCCAGCCACAGATAAAATTACAAATTAGGACTTCTCAAAGAATAATTAGAATTACAAAGGATTCTTAATACATTTTATAACAGTTTTTATTACGAAAAGCATAAGCATAAAACAATAAAAGAATTAAATGATCAAATACAATACAATAGTCTTACACAAACCTTATACAGTTAACAACTTAACACTAAACCTATATATTCTATAAAGCAATTTATAAGTAATTTATACTTACACTCCCTTAGGATACAGATGTTGATATGAAGAGTGTTGGCTCTGATAATCTTAAGCAAACTTAACTAGCTTAACTAAAAGTTAACTAAAATAAAAGAAGAAAGTAAAGGAAGAAAGCTGTAGGTAAGACACTGAGCTCAGGGTGAAAGATATGGAAACTTTGTAGCTTACCAGATTTTAGGGACTTAAATACCTCTTTCTTACACATTACAGATTCTATACCTTTATGCCCCTCTAAAAATAGATTAGATGATTTCATACTTCCTGACCCAAATATGGGCTTTTACCCCAGAAATTGTCTGGTTACTTTTAGATGTTTGGTTAAGGGATTCATGCGTACAATTGACATATTTTCCCTACCAGAATATTCCCTGTCACCTTTCCCCTAGTTCTGTTTACTCATTTTGTGGGTTTTGTGGTGATCTATTGGAAAGTCAAATGCCCCACTAAAATTGTTAGTTACCTTTCACCCATATTATACGAAGAGCTGATACGGCCGGATCACAGGAAAACAAGACCGACTCTCTGATATTTTTAACTTCACATCCACCTACATATTGCGAAGCTGTTACATACAGACTCATCCTGGAAATCTATAAACATTTTACAATGAGGCCTGTAGGTCCCTTGCATTTCAGCTGCTAATACAAAAGTTATGCTAACTTGCCTACTTATGCTAAGTATACCTCTAAGTTTAGAATTTCTTACTTATAAAGAAAGATATACATGTATAGTAAAATACATGCATACAAACTAAGCCTAAATATAAGCAATAAACTAGAAATATGAGCAAAGGCTACAAAGGGAAAACTTTCAAATTGATTTACTTGAAATATGTGTGCACATTGCTATGTGTGCTTCTTCCTCTGTCCATCTTTGAAAAAGTAGTCCTGAACTACTGCTTTGCATGTTACGTCAAGCATCAACGATTTCAAGTCTCAATTGTTGCTATGCACGCATTTCAATTCTAAACATAGGGGAAATGTCTCTTCTCACACTTGATGCCAATGACCAAGGCATCTTTCTCTGAAATAAATGGCTAACAGCGATGCCTGAGTAGTTCAGTTAAAAAAAAAAAAGTGCTGCCTAGAGTAGCAGAGCTAAAATATTCCTTTCCGTAATAATCAAAGTACTGTTTCATCTGCCATCCACCTATGACCTGGGGATTCAGACTGTTTTATTCACTGCAACCATGTGTGTCTCAAAATACACACCCAACTAACGCCTAGTATAAATCCACTGAAATTGAGATGAATTTGACTGTAAGTCTACATCTGCATTGCAGAAAAACCCAAAACAAAACACAGCAGCAGTGAATCTAAGACTTTGGGTCAACTGACTCACACAACAGTGTTAAAATAACTCACTTGAACTACAGTATTAAAAATAGCAGTGTGGACCTTCTGGCTCAGGCTAGAGCTGGAGCTCTGAAAATCACCTGTCTTGTCAGATTTCAGATCCTGGACTCCACACCAAGCAGGAATGTCTGCGCTTTACCATTAGCCCCTTAACGTGAGCCCAAGTCAGTTAGTCTGGACTCTTGAGACTTGGCACAGGTGGAGTGTAAGGTTTATTTGTTTGTTTGTTTGCAGTGTAGATGTGCTCTGTTTTCAGCATGGCATGAAGTCTCCAAATCATAAAATATAGGTAACTGACCATGAAAATGATCTAAATTTTTGAAAGCTGTTTCTTTTAGGATTTCATATTTATCTTCCAGATTCAGACTAAAGACTTTGTGTGTGAATGGAAAGAGCAGCAGTACCTTTGAACATTATTAATGATGCACCGTTAGCTTTGAGCTAATGATTCACTATTTATGAAAAGAAAAAAAATGTTGCTTAGCTGAGTGTAGGTAACATAATCAGACATTCCTTTTTTTCCCCCTATGACAGAGGACTTGGTATTTTAATATACGGCCCATGATTCTGAGATAGGAGATCTTGGTACTTAGCGGCTATGTATATTGCACTGAATTGGCAATTGGACAGAAGACATCTTTTGCTTTTAAAATTTGATTTGTTCTGAAACCTGTTCTGTTAAAATAGTATTTTGGGCTCCTTGTGTATTATCCTGCTAACTTCCACGTTGTTTGCACTGTTGTAGCCAGGTTGGTCCCAGGGTATTAGGAGTGGCAGGGTGAGTGAAATAATATCTTTTGTTGGACTACTTTCTTTTGGTGAAAAAGACCAGGAAGAAGAGCTCTGTGTAAACTCGAAAGCTTGTCACCTTCATCGGTAGGAGTGGGTCCAATAACAGATATTTCCTCACCCACCTTTTCTCACTAATTTCCACATCCGTTATCTCAGTTTACAAGGGAAAATGATTTTTTTTCCCCCTCATTGCCTGCCTGCTGAATTCTGCTAGGCGATGAAAATCAATCTGAGTGCTTGCATTCTCAGTCATATCACCAGTAAAGTTTCCCCAGATTACGTGTGACCTTAGTTACACCTGTACAAGCCCATGGTCTTCAAATCATGCTTTCTGTGATGCTTATTAATTCAACATCTGAGTGGGGAGCCCTGCCGCCTAACACACTCTCCTTTTCTACTCTTGCGGCTTTAGGGGTTCTGGCAGCTATGTTTTTTGTCTGCACTTCTAATACACATGGAGAGCAGATCTGCTGACTCAGATGGAGCCTTTCTGTGCTTGTTGTTGGGGGCTGAACCATGCTTCAGATTTCTTGGAACCTGTCACTGGAGAAAAATTAGCCTGGCTTGTTGTGTGCTTTTATAGTTGTTTGGACTAAATCAGAGTTGATACAGCTTGTATTCATTCGAGTTATTACTAAATGGAATATAAGCAATAGGAAAATAGTTGAGATTTTACCATAGTAGATTGGACAGTAAAACCCACGCTTACTGTTACATCAGTGTAGTAAAATATATTGTGTAAATTATTTTGAGTGTTGCAGTCTTGAAAATTTGTAATTGAAACCAACACCCTTTTAAAGCTTTAGATGCTTTTAGATAATTTTATTACTGCTCCATTTCCCCCCCCCCCTTTTTTTTTTCTAGGCTTTTTTATTCCTGGTTTTCCAAAACTGTTGCGGTTTCAAGAACATCATGAGAAAATACTGAAGAAGTTTTTGTCTAAGCTGAAGCAGCACTTGGTGAGTAAATATGATGCCAGATAAAAGCAGTATTCATTTTACTAAAGCCCATCATCTTGTTTGGTCCAGTCTAATCCACTGATTTTTGAATGCTAAAAAATTGGGGGAGGGATGTTGGATTCTAGTCGGCAAAAGTCCTATTGTTGTTATATGAGTGGGGAGTTTTGGCTGGATTGGGACATTGAAGTGACTGCCAGTCTGATTATTTTAAGAGACCTGACTGCTGGTTTCCTGTAAATATTTGGGTTTCCAGTGAATGCATTTAAAGGTGTTTCTATTTAGCAAATCCACGGGTACAGAATGCCTTCATTAAAGGAGTTATCACATGCAGAGCTATCACACAGTGTCTCTGGGCAGGGGAATTTTTAATCAGACAACTTACTCTTCAAGTAATATCACTATGGATGCCTCAGTTCACAAGTAAAACCAGTGGTTTTTTTGTGATGGTGGGTACAGCATACTGGCACCTTTTCCACAGTGATGTTGACCAGGGGTGTGTCTGGCCCCCACAAAACTCTCAGGGCTTGGGTCCAGGGGTCCTGCAGCGCTGGCTCTGCCCCTGGGCCTGATCCAGTCCCGGTTTCCTGGTCGAGGACCGAGGTTGGATCTGGCTCCTGCCACTGCCACTGGGGTGGCCCCAGCTGTTGCCCCCACTGTGGCGGCCATGGCTGCTGCCACCAGAGCAGCCCCAGGTTCCTGGCTGGGGCTGGAGTTGGGGCCAGATTGGGCTGCTGCTGTCATGTCCCCGGCTGGGGTCGGGACTGGATTGGACTGAGTGCCAGCACCGTTTTTTTAAACACACAAAGCACTGAGTAAAACAGTATTTAAATAAGCACAATAGAATATGACTAGATGACAGAACTTCACGGAGGTCAGTCATTCTGCCATGATGTTATTGGCCATATCCATTTTAATAATTTAATAACCAAGAAAAGGTTTTCCTCAGCTCCTTTTCAAAAAAAGTGTGGAGGATGGCAGCTGCAGGTACACATTTCCAGTGTGGACATAATTTATTTAGGGTATCTTAACAGTACTCACCTTCTGAGGGAACTTTCAGCCCACTGCACCCAGGAATATAAAATCTCAATAAACATTCATTACTGGAACCTGCTAATCTTCTCTGAATTATATAAACCAGTCGTGTGTTGAAGTAAATCAGTTTACCTCTGTGGGCTAACCCGTGCTCCAGAGCCCTAATCAAGGGGGAAGTGAAGCTAGCTGGGTGAGCTTGCTGGCTGGGGAGCCCCTGGTGGGTCCATAAAAGCTCCCAGGGAGAAAAGAGAAAGGGAGGAGCTAAGAGGAACAGCCAGCCAAGGGTAAACTGCAGACAAGTGGGGTTGAGTTTCCTTGATCTGGTGGAGCTCCGAGGGCTGTGTGGCCTCTGAAAACTGTCTGTAGTTTGTGGCGGTTGTTCAACACAATAAAAGGAGCCCTGGTGTCACCAAAGCTGGTAGTCTGTGTGCGCCTGGTGAGGGACAAGGAGTGGCAAAGCAGGGAAGACAGTGTGAGTCGCGTATAACCTCTACTGATTTTATTGGCACTGCATCAATTGACACTAGCTGAGAACCTGATCTGCTATATTTTCTTATATGTAGTAGACTGTCGATTCACCTTTTTACTGGGAAATCCCCAAACACCCCCCATTTGTTTTAATGATTCAGCCTATCAATGAATTCTTTATTTTTTAAAAGATGGTTTTGGCTGGTTTTACAAGTTAATCGTCATGATTTCTCACTGGGGATATGCCACACCTTACTTAGAAGAATAGTATGTATGAATAATTATTTTCAAATAGAAGTTCTGGTTTACAGAATCTGTACTATAATGTAATAGTGGACATGAAATTAACCTGTCGCTACTCTATATCTCAAGAACGGGCAAGACTGGACTATGCCATTGGTTTTACTGATCTGACACAGGCATGAATCCAGAAAGCAATCATAGTTTCGTATTTCCAAATATTCCTTCACTTCCAAAGCTTTCATTATATATACCTTAAAATGAGAGAGTAAGACGCAACGCTGGTTGAACAAAGAGATGGTATTTGTTTACCTATTAGATTGAGGTGGCCCCTGCTGAGCCTGTCTGAGCGATGAGGAACAGTGTGGAATGGCAAAATGACAAACATAGGTGGCCTGTGAACATGCCAGCTGATTGACTGCTGCACTGTCTGTCCCTCATTAATTCAGTTCTGAAGTTTCTGAGACTTGTGAAATAGCTGAATGTGACAAGCTTTGGAGGCTTAATTTAAAATTGTGCTATCCCATGGTTATCAGAGAAGACAAATTCAGTGTCACTTAATTTCTTGGCTGCCTCACCACTCAAAACAGCAGCGTAGTCTCCACGACTTTCAACATTGTAACTAGTGTTAATGCAAGTGACAGGAATGACAGCGGTTTTACAGTTATGAAAAAGTCTAAGCATGTCATGCCTCCCTGCCTCTTGCTGCTGTTAGCTGGTGTTGATACCAAGCTGTGGAAAGTTATTTTAGCTTTTTCCTATTTATCTGCATTCCTATGCAGAAACATAAACTGTGTACATGACGGGAAGACAGTAGCTGGCTAATGGAATACAAAATCTTTCATGTCTTACATCCCTCGTTCAAACAAAGTCCCTGTTAGTAAGAAGTGAAATTCATTATCATTTAATTACTTGAGGTCCTATGTGAAATGAATTGATGGTCTTAGTCTGTTTCCCGATGGGTAAGGTCTCCACCTCACAAGATCATCACCCCATCTAGTGTTAATTGGCACCCTTGCTCAGCCTTGTCAGCAGACTCGTTAATGATTAGATGGGACTATGGACTGAGCTCTGGCTCCTCCAGAACGCAAAAGAAACTCGCACTCTCTTTGTGCTTATTCTGTGCATAAGTGGAATACCTGTTGTTTGCAGGGATATCTATTAACATCCCTTCATCTCCAAACATTTACTTCTCTTCAGAAAAACTTGAAGGAAAAATTGAAATGAGAGAAGGCATTTGTTGGGCTGAAGCAGTGTTGTTTGAAATAGTTAGAATTATTTTGTGTGAAGAAAATTTTGGTCGAACACTTTTTGCCCAGACGGCAGTTGCCGTAAGTTCAATTGTACAATAAGTAAGACAATGGGACACAGTTAGCTCAACAGCTCACTTAAATTTTTTTTTTTCTGAATGCACTTTGCTGTTGCTCCTGGTTAAAAATGGGAGACCTTTATGTGCTGAGCTGTACCTTGCTGTGTTCTTAATTGAATATTTATAAATTGTTACTTTTTACAGGAGTCCCAGGAGATCTCTACTAGCTTTTACACAATGAAGTGGTTTTTTCAGTGTTTCCTTGATCGTGTGAGTATTTTTGTTTTATTTTTATCTTTAGTCACATGTTGGGACAAGCTGTTCTGACATTTCTGGCTGATTCTGTCATTTCAGACTCCCTTTACATTAACTCTCAGGATATGGGATATCTACATACTTGAAGGAGAGCGAGTTCTCACTGCTATGTCTTACACAACTCTGAAACTACATAGAAGTAAGCGATGTCTTATAAACTTAAATGCTAAGCAAAGATTTAACTCATTTTTAAGTTGTCTGTCACTTTTGACAAATAGTCATGTCCTTTATTTTGGCCTTTCTTGTAAAATATTGGTTTTTCTCCTGTTTTGATCTTTTCTTAGTGACTGCATAATCTTTCATCACAGCACAGAATGATAGCTGTGGAGAACACTATAATGCCCTCAAATTAGCAGCCTTCTAGATCATGCTACATAGCTAATGCTGGAATTACTGTTCTGCAAGGAACTGACAATAAAGAATATTGTCCAATTGCATGACAGCACTTGAAAAGCTAGTTATCTGATACCTTGGGTAATTGTGGCAAGAAATCTTAAATGACTGTCAGGAGAAGAAATGTCTTATTTAGTAGACTAAATTGCTCATTATTATACAGTTGAACAGTAGTAAAAAGATTAAAATTATGTTTACTCAGTAAATGACACAGCCTCTTGAAAATTGTGGGAATAAAGCATTGCAGTTTCTTGCTTCTGGTGATTTTTTTAATGGAGTGGCTTGATAGATCAAAACGGGGCTAATAGTCTCAAGTTTTTAGCCCTTTCCTATTCTTTGCTTTTCCCTACTGCATTTTTGCAGAACCTTTTCACATCTAAGCCTTATGCTACTCTTTGGTGTCCCATCTATAGTTAATGCCACTCTGTGTTGGGTACTGCTTCTCTTTTCCTAACCAGCTATTAAAATGATCACCTATAAGATTGTTTTTTAACTCTGATTCTTCACTTGTAGACTCAGTACCATTGCCTGGAATAATATCTGGTACCTAGATGGTTTCCTCCTGTAATCGCTCTGTATCAGGCACCGTTTTATATAGGTATTAAGCGCCAAACAGCAGAAAACAGTTGTGTGAAATGTAGTTTTCGGAAAAAGTCGTAGCTGAAACAAATTCTCCCCCACACATCTCCAGTTGCCTTCTGAAAGTGAACCAATGTATTCGTTTCCCGTGTGCAGTTACTCAACATAGGCCAACATGACAATAAGCCATGAAAGGACTTCCTTTACTGTGCTGTTGTTGCACTGAGGCAACACCAAATATACGGTGCCTTGGCTACTAGGGAAGCACATCAATAGCCTATTAGGGCACACCCTGCAGTGGCCTATAGTTATTAGAATGTGGCTCATTCATCTGATGTTAGGATCTGGAAGCCTATGTGGTTGCATGGGTGTGCCAGTTGGACCAGATAATCCTCCATCTGTGGTGTCTCCCTCATCCCCATTGTATTGTTTCTCACCCTTGCAAGTGTATATACACCTCCTAACTGTAGTTTCTACTTCATGCATCTGATGAAGTGGGTTGCAGCCCACGAAAGCTTGTGCATGAAGAAATTTGAGTGTGTTTTTCTAGCATGTTTAGTTAATGGCTAGTATAAAATAACTGCCTGTGATTATTTTCTGTTTTGTTGGTTAATGTTTCATTCCATTTTCAGAATGGTTAAAGAATCCGCAAAGGCATTTCACCTCTCTTGTAGGCTTTTTTCATGAATTTTCATCATAAAAATGTGTTGTCCATAATAGCGTTCTTGTTCCGATCTAGAGCATCTGCTGAAATTACAAATGGAGGAACTTGTAGAATTTCTTCAGGAGACTCTCGCCAAGGATTTCTTCTTTGAAGATGATTTTGTAATAGAGCAGCTCCAAAATTCTATGTCTGAGCTGAAACGAGCAAAGTTGGATCTACCAGCAGCTGGTAAGAAACTTCCACTACACACGCTGATCTGGGTCTTAAGAACATTTTGAACAAATTAAGGCTCTGTCTACGCTAGAAAAACTTGTCAAAATAGTTGTGTTGACTTCTAGCCACTGCTATAATTACAGAGGTGGCTGTTGTTCACATTGCTCTCCTTGGGTCGGTGGAGTGCATCTGCACCAGCCCCAGCCAGGAGCACTACTGCAGCTGCCCTGTCTCTCCTGGCTCACAGCTGGGAGCAGGGGGCAGCTGCCTGCTTCACACCCAGTCCCGACTCTCAGTGGGTGGCAGCCGCCCATCACAGCCTCCTTTCTAGCTCCTGGCTTGCAGCCAACTGGTAGCTGCCTGTGTCCAGCTTAGGACCTGGCCAGCAGGCACCTGCATCCTGTCTGGTCCCAGCTCCCAGCAGGCAGCAGCTGCCCGCCACCACATCCTGCTCACCTATTGGCATGGAGCTGGGAGCCGGGGCTGCCGCTGCCCCTGGGCTCCTGTATCCTGCTGTGCTCCTGTCTCACAATGGGAAATAGCTGCCCATCACGTCTCGCTTGGGGCCTGGGCTCCAGCTGCTGACAGAAACCAGGCTTCTCCCCCAGCTCCCAGCCTGCTTTCTTGTCCATTTCACTGCTCTAGTAGGGTAGTGAAAGTGATAAATATGACAGCCCCCCACCAGGATGCAGAGTCTACACTGACACCCTGTTGCCTTAGCTCTGCTAAGAAATGCTTTACATCTCTAGTCGGGGTGGTTTTATTTTGTCACAAAACAGGTCAGTTTTGTCAGCTGGGGGAGTGACAATAAAATATACATCAACACTGCTTTGTTGACAGAACTCTCTTGTGTAGACCAGGCCTAAATGTATAGCTTCCCACTTTTAAATGTGTTAATTGCCTGCCATTAAAATCCATGACTTCATTTGGTTGCTCACCACTACAAAGTGGTTATTGTATTTAAATGACTTTTTGGTTTAAAAAACAAAACAGCAACCTTGAATCTGAATCATGAGCCTGGTGCATTTAAAAAAAAAATTGTTTAGCCTTTAATTGCATTTATATGGAAAACACACAAACTTCCTAGGTTCAGGTAAGTGTGTTGAATTAATTTTCTAAAATTGAACTTTTAAAATGCAGATGTTTGCAAGAAGATAAAAATCGGGCTGTTTATTCCCCAAGTCAACAAATTTCTATCCAAAATTCTAGATTGCTTTATAGATTAGCTGCTGCCCAGAACACCTATTCCTCTGAAATATACCAGGAACAAAATAATCAGTCAAATCTCCCTTTTGAATGCCTTATAGCAGCCTTCCCAAATTTGGGTGCTGATTTGCCACCTCCTTGCCCTCACAAATTTTGTGTCTACTCTGTAGTGGAAGAGAAGGGATGACTGTTACTTTCAGAGCTATATATGAACTGTGAAATGGAGCAGCCCTTTCTATGTAGATGTTGTTCCATCTTTTCTTTTAAAAAAATCCATCTTTAAAAATATCGGATTATGTTGTGCTTATTTATAACTGTGTACACCTATAAAAATGTTATACACAAAAATATATCTTAAAATTAAGGTTCCAAAATCACACACCCAAAAGTTAGTAAATGCCAGAATTAAGGTTGCTCAGGTAACCTTAATATGCCCTCTTTCTGTGAAAGTTCATACGATAAATAAATTTAAGTTTTATAAGAGCCAGAGAACTCCTTCTTTGTTTTGGTTTTGTGTTGTAATTCAGTCTTTAATTACACACTCAGACATTTTTTATCCTTGTTCATTATGTGGCCCTAGACTTTATTTAGTACACACTATTCAGCTGTTCTTTAAAAAAACAGAATGATTAATTCCCTCATGGATTGTTCTATGGTGCTCATCATTGTCTCCCACCCGCACATCCCCAGCTCTTTATTCAGTCTCCTTCTCCTGCACAGCCTGGCTGTTTTTCCTTCTGCTTTTTAGTCAGGTGGCTTCTTCCTCAACATTGCCTGGAGGCCAGTCTGTGGGGTCATCGCGAATACAAGCGAGGCAGGCTCCCTATTGCCAACCCCACCACAGCCTAGAGCAGCTGGCCATCTGCAAATTACAGGGAGGGTCTGGCTTTTACACCTCTAGCCCTGGGGTGGGGCAGGCTTATTTGATCTTTGAGGATGGCACGAGTACAGTCTAAAAGCAAGAGCTTTTTGAAGAAAAGGTCAACAGAATTTTTTTTACATTGCGAAATGCATTTTTCTCTATACTTGTTCTGAAATGCTTTGGCTGAAATTTTTCCCAAAAACTTGACCTGCGGAAGATACCCAATGTGGAGAATATCAGCCGTTATCCACTGAGGCCCCTCTGCTTCAGCCCACCCACTCACTCACAAATGACTCATAGATCCTCTGATTTAGCAGTTGCTAGTGTAATTTTATTTACAGTGTGTTTCTGCATCCACCACCTTCATATGGTGCTTGGGTAGAACTAGCAGTCTCTGGTCTTCTCTTTTGCCTATGAGACCAGTAGAGCCTCTACGCTCCCTGGGGCCCCCTCTTTCCTTCCTCTCACTGGCATATAAGATCTAATTAGTCAGCCTGGCTCTGCCTTCTATCTGCTAACCAGGCACAAGCAACTTTACAGTCCAGTTAAGCAGACAGCTGTCTCCTATTCCCTACCCAACTCTACTTCACTTTAGTCAGCTGGTGTGGCAGAGGGCTGGCTCGGGAGTTACCATCCAGCGCTCTGTCACATGCAACCCAAATGGCTGAAGTTTGGTAACGTTATAAGCCCCTGCTTTCTGGAGAGGGTTTGGCTGCCTTAATGATAATCAGTGCCACTCCTTCGCATAGACTGGTTCTGGACATCAGCACCGGAAGCAGGGAGCCTCTCTCTCCTGGTGGCATCCAGGCAGCATGGAAAAAAAAGCTGTCTGATTCCAATGCAGAGGGGATAAGAGCCAGAACTGGGGGAGCGGATTGTGACAAGGAACGTGTGGAGGGAATCTGGGGCTGGAAGCTGATGAGGAAGGCAGCTGGGGCTGGCTAGGCAGGGAAACTGGGACTGGGAAGCAGTGAGGCAAATGGAAGGAAGTGGAAGAGAAGGACAGATCTGTTGAGGAACCAGATTGCAGAGCAAGGACTGGGACTGCTGGGCCAGAAGACGAGGACTGGGATGAGGGGACAGATGGTGGAGGGATGGTCAGAAAGGTCTGTGACCACTAGAATGCACTCCTCTCCACCGCCTGAAATAGCATCCAGGATTCCTTAGTCTCACCATTCCTCTGCTGTCACCAGATGTCTGAGAAATGCAATGGTAAAATGTGTCTCTCCCTCTAGTCCTGGTCAACTTAAACTTAGTGTGCCTGTGCAACATTCATTTGGCCTTTTGTGAATATGTATGTCTGTGCATTAGGATACAGTTTTTTAGTTAAATGGTTATATCGTTATCCTATTTTTTCCACAGGACCTGTGCCTTATTCAAGTGGTGGTGTGTTATGTGTTTGGAGGGAAGTATGAGGTTATAACTGAAGTTTTATATTTTACTGTAAAGAAGATTAATATGTAGCGTTTCTTTGTAGGACATACGAGAGTTGTTTTTGGATGTGCAGAATTGTTGTCAGTGGAAATATGCTTTTGAGTGTTGATATGTCCCTAACTCTGCATTTCCTTGCTGTGTAGTGTTTACTTTCGGGGGATGGAAACTTAATGAAGTTTTTGTTAATAAGAATTTCCTAGGGTGCTAATAGGAGAATTAATAGGATATTAGAGAATCAATAATCTTCGCAAACTGATGTGCAGGACTATTGAGGTAACAGGAGATTTTTGAGGTGGCGAGCAAGGGAGAGTGTGTTGAGAGGGAAAAAGTTTGGAGAAAGGCGACTAGGAGAATGAGAGCACCTCGGTATGTGACTCATCGCCTTAGCATCACTGGTCTGATGACACAGAGGAAGTTCTTCTGGAAAAGGGATGGCAGGGTGCTTGTAGATAGAGCCCTGCGCGGATACAAAAATGTGGATCCACAACCGATCCATATCCAAGGCGCATAAGCACGTATCTGATCCGCAATCTGCATCTCCATGTTTTGTGGGTATCCGCAACCGCCCCGCCCCCACCGTGCAGCAGCGCCACTCCGCTCGGCTCCTCCTCATTACACTGTGCTTCTGTTTTGTATTCCTGCCTGTGTGCGCTCTGTAATGTAATATCTTAAAAGCAGGGGCTTAGTAAAAGTGCACACACTGTTTTTAGTTTAAACATTATAGAGAGTCCTAAGGATCTTGGTGCAACCTCTGTGTTTTCTTCGGGGGCAGCTGCCTGTCAGTTCCTGGATTGTTAGAGAGCAGTAGCTGCTTCACACAGAGCCCGAGGAAGGGGTCAGTGAGGGTGGCACTAGCCAGCAGCTTCCAATACTGTTTGTTCAGAGCCCTGCTGGCCCTGATCATCTGCTTATTCCACCTACTAGAGCAAAGATCAGGTCACTCAACTGTTCAGCATGGGCAAGGTAATTCATTCAGCAGAGCGATCAGATTGCGAGGCTGGCAGCCAGAGAGGGTGGGAAGCAGCAGCCCATCATCAGCTGATGTGCGTGGTCCCTGGCGAACTAGGTTCAGGGAGCCCAAGAAACAGCTGAGAGGGGAGAGAGTTGCCAACAGCTCCCAGTGTTTTTCAGAGCCTTTGCTGGCTCCGATATGAGCAACTGTTATTCTGCCTGGGCTGGGAAGTCTGGGCTGCTGCAATTTCTCAAATGATCAGTGGAGGTGGGGACTGGCCATTGAAACTGGACACCAGCTCTGACGGGCGGGGCTCTGGCTCTCACAGTCTGGAGTCAGAGACTGAAGGACAGCTGGGGACAGGACCCAGGACCCGGATGAGCCAGTAAAAGCCCGATGCTGTTCAGAGCCCTGGCCAGCCCAGATCTGAGCAACTCTTATTCTGCTGGGGCTGGCCATGTGAAACGGGGGCTGCTGAGATCCCTCAGCTGTTTGGTGCTGGGGGGAGTGGCCGGCACTGGGGGACGTGGGAGGGGGAGCTACTGTTACTCTGCCTGGACTGGCCCCTGGATTCAGTGAGGGCTGCAGCTGTAACCAATCAGATGTTCTGGGCGGAGCAATGGTGCTCTCTGCACATACAGCTGTGACCAGATAAAAACAGTATCCATATCTGAGCCGCAATCTGCAGCAACGGGTCTGCGGATATCCGCATTTGCACCTGTGGATGCAGATATCCGCGGATAAGAAGTGGATATCTGCTGATTTGCAGGGCTCTACTTGCAGAGAATAAGGACTTGTTTTCCTCCCACAACTCATCTTATCCTAGTGCATGAGGAAGGTGGAATGGGGGACAAACAGCCAAATATGAGATGCTTCAGATGTCCACCAACAAATGAGATGGGACAGTAGAGTGGGCAAAATGGCCAGTGAGTGAAGGGGTCCATGCTTACCTAATAAATCCAGGATTTTCCATGTTTCTGAGTTAGAGAGCCAGTCAAGTAAGGTATTTGCTCTGCTGGACCATGCACATCTCTTCAGTGTAGAGGTGTCTCTGTCAAACCACAGTATATTGACAGCAGTCTGAGAGCCCCCCACTTTAGAGCTCTCAGTTCCTCTCATTTGGGAACTCTAACTATTAGCCTTCCCCCATCTGGTCAGCTTATCTGAGCCTGGGTTTGCAGCATGGAGGAGATAGGCACACACTTGTGTTCATTCTCTTACTCCAAGATGGGAGGGAAGCAAGAAGCAGGCCTGACTGGCCTTCTCTCCCCATTTTCAGATTCCCATTGAAAGGAGGAGGAGGGTAACTGACCTTTCCCAACCAGATGTATGCTCCAGTGAGAGTAAACTAATCTGTGAAGGCAGTTTCCATTTTATTTGCTTCTTTAGAAGTGTCAGGCTGAGGGAGACCTTCGTATGCCGTTTCTCCTCATGATAGAAATCATGCTCCTCTTCAGTGTGTAACCCACTCTTCCCCAGAGATAGCTACTCCTAAATACCAAACCTCCCCTTCTTCTGTGGTACATCTAAACTCAAATACATGCATCTCCAATGCACTCTTGACACCCTGACAGAACATGCCTATATCTAAACTCAAATATATGTATCTCCAGTGCACACTTGACTCCCTTACAGGACATGCCTGCTCCCTTTTCTAGTGAAAGGACTGAACACTTGTTCTGTTTCACTCCTGTAGGTGAGAACTGGGTATAAAGCCAGTGACACCCCTGGATGGGTGGGCAACAGCAAGTCATGAACCTGGGACCTCTGGGTAATACAAGCAAGAGTTCCTTCTGTCTGATTTAAAGAACCCAGATTCTGCAGCATATAGGCTGTAGCCAGCTCCAACCCCTCCATGTGGACTAGTCCTTAGAAAGGGGTCGGAACAACACTGTGTAATGATGGCTCATGGGGTGCAGGCTGTGTATCTCTACCAGGAGAAATTATGGAGATGGAAAGCAAGTCAAACTCCACAGTAGACAATCTTGTTTGTTCAAAAGTATGGCTCTTGATGAGCCAATAATCATTTGTTCTCAGAATTTCTTTTGCTCTTATTTGTGGTAGCTAAAGCGACATGGAGATGAAAAAAATGCCTATTTTTCAGCATGGAGTGTGCTGCTGCTTGGGGAAGATCTCTGCAAACAAAGCAAACTATATTTTATTGCTGGAATGAGGGGAGCAGACTTCAATTTTCTCTTATTTCTGCGTTAGTAGCATGTGTGGTATTTTTTTGTTGTGGGTGAGCGAGAATATTGCTCACCTTTTTCACAATAATAAATATAAAATAACTTCATCCTAATCCTTGGAAATGTAGCAGATTTGTCTCCTGTTATCCTTAGCTGAGTGGGTCTGATGCCTCATTTGTTCTTCATATGAATTTCACAAGCCTTTGATTTTAATTCACTCTGGTGTTCATTTTGGTTTTTCTAATTACTGTCTTCAGGCAATATTATTTTTCTGCAGGCTCTCAGCATTCTCTAGACACTTAACCTTGCTCAAATGTTTCTGTCTGTCTGAGTCTGCTACCTGCATGATCCTTTAGACCTTTTATTATTTTTTTTGTACATAAATAGTCAAATATGCCATGTACTAATGCATAAAAAACCCTAGTCTGGTTGCATAAGCATCCATTTCAGTCTTGGGATTTATTTTTTCTGAACTAAAATTGAAAAGGAACACCACTTCATTTCTAATGTTCGTGCACTGAGCAACAATTACTCCTTTAATTGTTATGAATAAAAACCATTTCAAAAGAAGAACATAAAAATATAGCCTTCATCAGACTGCATCAGTATCAGTCATCCAAAAATAGCAGAGAGCTAATTAAGCTCAGTGGAATTCTCCATCTGTCAGTCTTCGTTAGTGCAAGAAAATCCAGATACCTATTTGGGCAGACAGTGGTCAGATATCAAAAGAGGTATTAACTTTGCTCAGCACTTAAAGTAATGCAAGTTTCTTCCTGGATCAGCTTTCCCTTGATTTCCTCTTGCATGGCTTCAAACTCAGTACCAGAGAGAGCCCCCTTTCTTCAGAAGAAGGGCAGGGGGACGGAGGGGTGGGAAATTTCAATATTTGTCTTTTTTTTGTTTGTTTTTGTTTTTTGAATGGGTGTTGAGATAAAAGTATTAAATATTTAACATGACCACCCAAGCTCCAGGAGCACAATGAGATTGCAGTCAAGGAAGTTGCCATGGAGGTAGCCATGAAGTATAGGACACCCAATGAATAACAGCTCAAATCTGCTCATGCACACCGTCTTTAAGTGTGAATAACTGTAGTTTCAGTCTTCCCTATGGGACAGGCTTTTACTCTGTGTATACTTAGATCAAAGGAAGTATTCTCATTGAGATATGCCGTTGAGTTCCAGAAAAACTCCTTATCAGACAGATAATTATTTGTCCAGTAACAAAAAGTCCTTGGAAATGCTCCTAATTATGGAAATAACTTTCCACCTATTCTCAGTTAGTCATAGCCGGTAACAAAATCATTGTGCTTCCAAAAGCTCTGCCTTCTTAGAACTTAAGCAGTTGTGTGGAAACAGGATCCTCAGTCTGAAGTTCCTGAACATTGGGCAAGTCAGAATTCAAAATTCGAAGACTCTGAAGTCCACCCTTGCAGTAAGCTACTACCCATATTGTGAGCCAAAAGCTGTTCCCAAAAAATCATCTTGTGAAATGCGATCTATTTCTTCACATCTGTAAAGCCTTCAGTGGAGCTACATCAATTTACAGTGGCTGAGAATTTGGCCTATGGTCATCTAACAGGGCAGTATTCCACTTTTAAATAAACAGTACTTCTGTCAAATTCCAAAATTAGAACCTGTCTTTTTCCTCTTAGTCATTTCACACTCTGTTTATGGCATGCAGTAACCCTGATTTCAGAGTTTGGCTGTTTCAATTGCATCCTCATCTTTGGCTTTTCTGTGTGCAGAAAATGTGATGGAAATTTAAATATTGTGTTTTTCACAGATTTTGTTTTCCAGTTTAATATTTTTCTATGAATTCTTCAGCAGTGTATTTAGTGATCATCTGCCTAAGGATGTATGACCTTAGCTGTAAATGTTAAGCGTCTTTTGAAACTCTGCTTTATTTACTCTTTCTGATGCTATGTATCTTTTGCTGTTTTTTCTTTCAGAGGAGTTTGGGATTTTCCACTTATATGTTTGGAGAAAACAAACGTAGCTATTTTTTTAGTCTTGCACTGCACTTTATTTATTAACCAACTAAACCAATATACTTTTCTATTGTGTGTTTCTTATAATTTCTCTAGTGCCTGTCTGATGGGTGTGTGTTTTATGATATTATAAAGGATATTAAGGCATGGCATAGTGTTATTTCTAGCAATTTTATTTATTCTGCACTATTTTAAAAATATTTTATTACTTGACCTCTTTGATTAGCACTTTTTTATATTGTTATAAATGAAATTATGGTACAGCTGGTTATATTGGTTATTGTTCACAATCTTTCTTTTAACTGGATCTTTCAGCATGAACTAGAAATTTTCTCAAGAAATATAAGAATGTGATATAAAATGTAATTTGATTATAACTAGAAAGTAACTATAAAAAGTCACCTTTTGACACAAAACTGTCCTGTGAGTCTGTTAAACTTTTTTTATTAATTGCATTGTTTTTAACCTAAATACAAATGTTTATAAGTATACCATCAGCACTGCAAACCCAACATAGCTACAGAAAAGCATGCTGTGTATTCTCTTCTGCCTCATGTTCTATCATCAAAATTGCCATTCAAGTTATAATTCCAGAATCGCTTTTGTTCACGATGGCTTATTGAGGTGCTGACTGTCTGATAGCAGCTTGAGCTTCCGGTACAAGCAATTACATTTTGAAAAGTCCTCTTTGACTTGTAAAATGAGCAAATAAGATGGAGGACGTCACTGATGCTAAATCAACACAAAATATCAAGATGTCATTTTAACTGAATAATTTTTCTGACCCTTTATCATGCCTGAAAACTGCTAGAATAAAGTATATATGTGCTTGTGCTGAAATTAAGGACTAGACTGTTATTCACCAGAAAGAGCACTCAAAGCACTTTACTCCAATTATGTGTCTGTTATTCTATGCACGAAGCTGTTAGTGCCTACTGAAGCAATTAATCTGTAAAGTCTTGCAGTTGGGATTGATTTCCACTGGGTGGTGACAGAGACTTGTTAGATCAAGAGTAAGTCCGTCGAATAAAATCCTTTTTAATGTGACTCTAATTTCAGATCTTTTTAGGAATGGTCGTATTGACTCTTGCTCTGCTTCATTCAGTTTTACACATTTTAGAATAGCCATCAGCACCATTTCCCCTTAGATTATCCATGTGTTTTGCTGTTCTCTCTGGTTATTGCAAATGATGCTGAATGAACTCCCCTGATTTAAGACAGGGCAACTGAATCGTTACGTGCTTCCACAGACAAATTGCACTGAACCAACGCTGGAGATTTTGGTGCTGAGTTTCTGTCAGAGTCCCTTTGAGGGAGGCTCATTTAAACCCTTGGTCTAGTTTCTTGGTATGTTGGAGGGGAGAGGGAAAGAATAACACAGTTTCACACCTCGCTATGCATCTTAGAGTGGTAGGCTAAAATCAAGTTGTCCAAAGAGCTCCAGAAAACAAAACCAGCAGATTTGGGCAATAATAATAATGCTAATTATCACCATCAAGTCCCAAGCGGGGAGCTCTGTTGGTCTAGTTCAGCAAAACAAACAAGGAGTCCTGGGGCACTTTTAAAGGCTAAGATGTATTTATCAGTGTCTGACGAAGTGGGATTTTCTCCCACGAAAGCTCATGCGATAAATACGTTTGTTAGTCTTTAAAAGTGCCACGGGACTTATTTTTACCAAAAGAGCCACTAGCCGAACATGATTGGTTCCACTTGATATTTCCTCTTTTTACAGTTGCCTCATTATTATTATTTCTTTATGCAAATGCAAGTTAGAGAAGATTTGTTAACCCTGATAAACCGTATAAAAACACCTACCCCAGTAATAAGTGTTAACATGATGAAGTGTGCCCTGCAGTCAAACAAGTGAGTGTGCCCTGAATGTCAGTAAACTCAATCTTTGGACTAATGGTGGAAACAATCTCCTGTTAAGGCAGCACAATGGAGAATACGGTGTTGCTAATTCCCAACTGTTCAGACCTGAGCTTAAAAATCGCACTTGAAGGGGTTCACGATACAAGCCGATCTGATGCTGCAGGTGAAGCTGTAAGCTGAAGTATGGCAGAACGTGACACAGAACATGCAAGGGAATATTTGGCATGTTACTGTGACAAGTCGTGAGATGTTTTATTTGCATACTTTTTCTCAAGAGAGGTGCTCGCTGTCTCTGTTTCTATGGTTATTTGCTTGCTCTTTCACTCTGGGTGTTTCTTTTTATTTTTTCCCTCTTTTTTTTTTTTTTTTTTTTTTTTCTTAGAAATGGGAATGAATTTTTTTTTTTTTTTTTTCCTCCCTCTGTTCCTACCAGCACCCGACATCGTGGTCTTCCTGTTCGCTACTACCCTCCAAGTGTCTCATGGTATATTTTCTCTCACTCGTTCTCAGCATTCATGTACATGATTTGCATGCTTTCTTTGTGAGTTTGAGCTATATCTCTTTTCATTAATATGCTTGGTGATGGGTGTACAAATCATTCTTCTTGTTTTTCTTTCATTTGCCTGAAGGGTTTTAATTTTTTTAAATTGTAGATTAATTTAAGAATTTTTACTGTTTTCAGGAGCAACACGTTATTCTTGGCATCCAATGCAGTTGGTAGCCCCTAAGTACATTTGTTTATGGATCTGCTGGGAGTGACCAGACCCTAATTAAATATAATCTGCTCTGTTTGATGCCATGTTGATGACTAGTAATAAATGCACATTTTATAGCTTAAAACAAAGTGCTTTTCTTGTAAGAGGTGCCAGTGGTTTGGCATATGCCTTTCGGCTGTACGATTCTTGTTAGTGCATCATACTGCTTCCCCATCTCTTTTGATGCCTTTAATCCTAATTGTGTTATGGTAAGAGGTGGATAAACCTTAGTGCATGTTACTCTGAGCATGACTGAACCTGAGATTCAGGTATGTGTTTTGCTGCTTTTTCTAAGAAAACTGAGCAGAGCTAACATAGTTCAATAATATGGCTGTACCTAGAGGTTGAAGGACAATATTACTGGCTGATCCAGACAAAACTTTTTATATTTTGAGTGTGAGGCCAAGTTAATTTGTGTTGTGTGGCTTATTATGTCGTCCCATAATTTGTCTTTTGTTTTATCTAGAGACTCTAAGCTCTAGTATATCAAATCATAGAAAGCTAAAAACTAGGTATCACATTTTTAGAATGCCCAAGGTTTTGAGCAGTTGCATGCTGGGAAACCTTTGACTGTTCCTGGACTTAGAATTCATTCCAAGTTTAACAGCTTCACAACAGTGTTGCGTAACCACTATTACTGTGTACAATTGTTCTGACATCCTTTTTGTGAGTATAATTCAGGTTATTGCATACATCATTTCAACCACACACACCAATGCTAATGCACTCCTCTGTTGTGCTGAACTATACGAGGAAGATTACAGAAAATAATCTTCAAAGCAATGTAGAATTCAATAAAAAATGTCTGCAATATTCTCACTTGGGTTTTATGAAAGCTTAATGGTAATTAAGAGACCTTAAGTGTGTCAAATTAAAAAAAACCCCAAAACATATTGTTCAGGCAAGCACATTTCAAAGGATTCCAGTCTGCTCTGTGTGCATTTCTTCAAGACTGAAAGAGAAAGGAAAACAGTTGATGCTTTTAAATGTGTATATGCAAATACAGCAAGCATTGATGTAGGTACTGGAAGATCACTGGAATGCATATTTAAATATGAATGCAACTATTTATTTTTAAAAAATAGATTGAAGAGTTACATTTCAAGCATGGAAGACATTAACAGAGGAAAAGCACTTTCTAAAGAAGACGTTTATTGCATGCAAGCTACATTAAATTATCTGTGTTAAAATTATATCATTATAGTTAATGATAGGCCATTTTCTTACAACATCCCATAACTCCTTATGGATCACCTGAAAGTTGTAAACCACTTAACAGCATATAAAACCAAGATCACTTTTGTATAATTTACATCAACTTCTTTTTCCCCAGGGTGTTTTATGTGTATTTGCTTCCCAGTTCAGACCTAATTCTTATCATTAAGACAGAGAGATTAGGATTATACAAGTGCTTCATTTTTCCAAAATGCTGCATTTCTTAATTTTTTAAAAAATTCATTGAGACAAATAACATGGGGGAAAAAACCTAACATGGCGTTTTTTCAAGACTATTTATTAAGGGTGAAATTCACCCTGTGCTGTGCAGAAGACCAGTGCAAGGCCTTAAGTCTCACTTACAGGACTTAAATGCTGTAATGGTTTGGCAGAGCCTCTGCAGGGGGTGAATTCAACCCCCAAAAGAATATGGGACAAGTTTTTAACAGTGTGGTGCAGCATTCAGTATGCTGTTTTAGAAAGCCATCTTTACGAGGAAATCTCACAGCATTCCTAAAAGCAACTGTCCGTATAGTTTTTAGATACTCAACATGGACTGTAAACCACAGAACTTTGCAGAAGAGCAGTCAATTCTTTCTACTGTTCATGTCTTCTGTGCAATTTGAGTGCACTTGCTGATTCAGGTTTTTTAAGACATTTGTGTATTTTCTATTAGCCCCTTCATACTCTCTCACTTTCTGTGTCTTTTTCTGTGTCTTGGAAATGTGTGGGCAAACAATTCTAACTTAATCTTCAGCTTGAACATTTCACTTGCCTTCTTTTGGAATATAAATGTAACAGAGCGGCAAGATCTATCACCCTGCATAGGGATGCTGGGCTCTCCTGGTGACCTACCAGGTTAGCGGGAGTTAGTGAATGAGTTCTGCTGATTCTTTATGGCAGGAAGTTTAACTTTTCCAAAGTCTGAGGGGTAGACATTATCTTCTGATTAGTGGGTGACCAGGGGTGGAGACAGAAAAACTTAGGAACAGTCAGGCTGGAAGGATAAAGTTTAGTCTGAAGTTTGTTTAAGCTACCAGTCCAGACCGCAGGAAGGGGTAAGTTTGACGTTATACAGCAAATGTAGACTTCATTTGGAGCTGACTGAGAATGACCGCCACCTGACAATAACTATCAAACTGGCATTAGTTCAGCAAGTAGCAAACAGAGACTTCTGTTTCTCTACTGAAATCTCGTTTTGTAACTTGGGCATCCTACCCATGCTTATCAGGTTTCTCTGTTTTGCCCACCTGTCATTTTCTGTCAGACACCCAGACTATAAGTTGCATCCTTATTTGCCTGTACAAAATCTAGCATGCTGTGGCCTTGGTTCTTGATGACAATTCTTGCATACCATCCTAATGATTATCTCAATGTCTGCCATTCCATTATATTTCTCGAATGAGAATCAACTGTCAAAAATTTAACTCGTATTACTGATGGTTCGGTTTCCAGGACAGTATTAATACTTCTAAGCACTAGATTTTTGAGAGATGAGTATATCTAAAAGTATGTTCAGGTACATTGTGCAATGATTTGTTCATCTAAATAACTGGTGACAATGAATGTTAACTTTTGAGTGATAGATGAAAGTTGCATGGCCCTACGTCTCTGGTGCAGTAGGAAGATCAAAACACTATATTATTTCTCTGCCAATCATTTTACATAGCTTATTCTACCTAATATTTTAGCCAAACTAGGGGTTTTTTTCTGTCCTTGCAGTTATTTTACTAAGTAAGCTGGTACCCAGTGGAGTTTATTTGCTTATGCTGTCTGATTTTTAAAGGTTATGGGTAAATTTTCAAACAGATTGTGTGAGAGATGCATTTAAAAATAACATACCTGACTTCTTTTCTATCTATAATATGAAAGAAATCTTTGTGCATAAATAAGGAAAGTATGGTTTTATGAGCTGTGGAAATAGGACTTATTTACCAGTGTTAATTTAGAATGGGAAAACAGCTCTGACTGCTTAAAGGAAAGTGATTTGAGCAGAAAGATTGGTATAAATTGTCATATGGGCATTATCATACAACCTATATTGCTATCGTTTCTTTTTTTATAATTAAGTCTTTTTTCCGTGCTTGCAGTCTGGAATATTGTGTTCCCTTAAGACGCTGGCATTTAAACATTGAATGACGTAAAGTGTGTACTTGTCATAATCAAAAAAGAATGCTCTGTTTATATGCTGCTCTTGAGTTAATGCTATTTATCTTTTATTGCCATCTTTGTCAGAACAGAAATATTAGTGTTCCCCTTTGGCATTCAGATTCTGTGGTGATGGGGACCATATAATTATCTAAATATTTAAATAAATTATCTTCTAACTACAATGACCATAAGGAGAACTGAAGTTAAAAAATGAAGATGGTAAGCAGCATCTTTTAGCTTTACTGCACCTATTTAATAGGGTCATTATAAAGAAGAGCCTGATTGGCTGACAAAGCAGTTAAGTGTAAATGTAACCACTAGTCAGTTTAATGACTTACTAGTCAGTGTTTAATACAAATAAAATGTTTGAAAAATAAAAGCTACTGCATACTTTAGGCATATAGCTACACTGGGTATCCATTTTTCTTGTGTATTGAAGTCTCTTGATTTTATGCCTCACCACACATGGCACAGTGTTCTAGCATAGCTAATTTCATATTTATACTAACAAAGTTAAGAAACAAGCATTTATATGGTGAATTTATTTCTGACTTCCCAGAGGTTGATAGGGTCTGCGTTTTGTGTGATACAAAGGACTTCAGAAATTTGCCAGACATCTGCAAGCCAGAATTCTAAACCAAATAGGCATATGCCAATAAGGAAGAAATGTGAGCTCAAGGATAACGACCTTGTGAGAAACCCAGATCTCACCTTCAGCTGCTGAGAAGGCAGCTGAGATGGGAGTTCTTACCAAGTTCCTGTCCCTCAACCCCTGTTATGCATTCAAGGTAGAAGGTCATTAATAAAATTGAAGTCTTCCTTCTCCATCTGTGTTCTGGAAGGGAGAAACATCTGTCTCTTTTCCCTTCCTCCAGATCCTCTTAACTACTTCAGTGGAATGGGACTTCAGTAATCCACTCCTTCCCACAAGATTTTTTTTTGGGGGGGGGGGGGGAGGGAAGGGGTTCCCTCCATGAATACTCCAGTATTCAATGCTAGTAATTGATTTCCCAAGCAGCAATAATGTAATTGAATTTGGTATCTAGACCTTTGTTTTTTTTAATGTATTTAATTTACTTCAAAATGTGTGTTAAACTGATACTGAAACTGAAAGTTCCAGATAAAGAAGCTTCAATTTACTTTTATTCCTTAATTTTTAGGTAAAGAAGATGAACTTCCAAAGAAGCCATTGGGACAAATTCTGTTGGAACCTCAACCAGCCATGCTTAACCTTACTCATATGCTCAATGGACAGAGCAACGCTAGTATATCAAGAACACAGACAGTAAGAAGGACAGAAAGGAGACTCCCTCCTGAAAGTGTACAAGAAAATTCACCAAATGACCGAAGAAGAACGAATTCACTGGAAAAGAAGCCTTCTTTAAAACAAAGGCCTGGACCAGTAGACCGGAATGGGTCATTATCTAAGAATGACTTAGATATCAGAAAAAAGCCTCAGTCAACAGTGCAAGACAATTCTAGACAATATAACAGTGCAGCTGCTAACCAAAATTCTAATGCTACTTCACATACAAGAAGGGAATTTGTACCTAAATGGAATAAACCTTCAGATAACAAAGTTCTTGAAAAGACTACAAAACTGACTGTGGAGGTCAAAGGTAGGTCAGTAAACCACACTATTTCAAGTTCACCACCGAGTCCTGGTGAACCACAGCCATTGAATGTAAAGCAAAAGATGAGGGTTATGGATGCTGATGAAGGTAAGCGAGGGTCTAATGCATCACAGTATGACAATGTTCCAGATGTTGACCATGAGAATGAGAATCCAGTTGAGGAGATGGTAGAAAGAGCTCATCCACAAAGTCCCAGGAATGTAATGTTCTCCAATAGTCCTAGAAAGCAAGTTGCAAAAGTACCTGGCCCACTCAAAATATCCAACAATTATGCCTTCAGTTCCCAAGCAAGAAGCCCCAGGTATTCATCTCAGTCTGATGGGTCAGATCACGGATCAGGTGTTAAACAGCCACTACCATCTTACAGTAATCCACCTACTTACCAGGGGAACATTCCAAAGCATGCCTCCAACGTAATTGGTGTGAGTTTTATATCTCCACAATATAATCATGTGAACCAACCCAATGCTTCTGGTAGACCATATGGTTCAGTCTTTTCAACTGATTTTTCTCCAGATAAACTACATACGAAATCATATTCTGCCAACCGCCAAAATCCTTTTTCGCCACCTTCTAGTCGAATAGAAGTTTTACCTGTTGATGCCTATCCTGGCAACTCTAGATCACCCACTGGTGTCAAATTTATAATTCCTCCAGTGGATTATTTGCCAGACAACAGAAAGCAGCCAGATGCTGCTTATTTGTATAGACATGAGAAATATGGGCAGCCCTGGAACCAAGATGCTAGCCAAAGCCACTTGGGTAACCTACAGAAGTATCCAGCCTTTCAGTCAATATCTATTCAGGACCATAATCTTCCTACTGTTTCCGTGGATAGTCCCATCAGATATAGCATTTCACCAGCCTTGGAAGAAAAAGGTTCACCACAATATCAGTATTCAGGCCCACCAGCTGGTGCTCAGCACTACAGAAATCAAAATGATGAGTTGTCTATGCACGAATCAGTGCTCTTGTGAAAATCCATCTATGCTAACTAAAAAGGCAAGCACTGAAAACCACAGATATATATTGCTGTGTTTATAATTGTCCACGTCTGTATTTTATACAGATTGTGGGCAGTTCATGCAGTTCTCTGGTGAAGTAATAACACTGTTTCAAAGCAGTTTTAAACTTTGGCTGAAAGCTAATTGAGCTTTTTAAACTTTGCATTGAACCTGTTGAAAGGCGTCTGATGCACATAAACATAGCAATACCAGTAGGCCATCTGCAAAATGTGTCTAACAATACCATTGTGTCCTACATTTAAATAATGTGCAGAGACCTGCGATATTTCTGCGTAGGAACTGTAACACATTTGTGAGCTGTATTTTGACTGACATTATGATGCACTAAGTGTGCCTGTGCAAATACATGAATGTGCACATGGAGAAGAACTAAAGATTCTAAAATGTAGATGCATTTCCTTTTGAGGTAGGTTAGTGAAGTACTTTTATTTTAGTTGAATTGTTTCCTGTGTAATTTATTTGGTAAATAACCCATTCATTTTGGGTGGTCTTTCCTGTCTTTGTATACACACTGCCTCAGTAACCCAGGATCTGATTGGACTTGAGAGATGCTTTGGGTTATCAATGTAATCTTACATGGGATGATATTTCCCAGTTAATCTCCATTCCTTTGGCTGCTATCTTGCCTTTCCCTCAGGTCAGAAGGTACAGGCAAGCAAAATGTGGAGCCAAAAGTCACTCCGATCTGGCCAGCAAATGGTGCTTGAAATCAGGGCAGTCTGAGTGTAGCAAGTCTTTAGGATGGGGTGAACTTTCAGCACAGAATCTGCACCTTTGCACCCAAATCCAGTGTTACAATGCAATGCTTTGTGTTCCCATTTAAGTCCTCTGAACTGTTTCAGCACAGTGTGTACATGCTAGCAGCAGAAATGGAGCTCCATTCTCTCAGCATGCAGCTTTACCATGGGTCTAGTTTAGCAAAGAGTCATGTGCACTATCAGATTGCCACCCAGTCCTCTTACTGGTACAAGAGTACTGTCAGCCATTTGAAAGTTGGGGGGAGACTGCAGGGGGTGCATAGCTGTTTTGATCCTCAGCATACCATAGGGTTGCCAACCTCCAAGATTGTCTTGGCATCTCCAGGAATTAAAGATTAGTTAGATTATCAGGTGATGAAACCTCCAGGAACATGTTAAACCAAAATTGGCAATCCTTAGTGTTATGTGCATGCAGTCAGTGCCCTTTCCCATAAGCTCTATAATATCGGTTCAATGACATGTTTTGCCCTCCTTGTTCCGGAAAGAAATAGGTTCATGTCCAGGGCTGACAAACGCTGCGGCACCATCACGCTGTTGAGAGATGTGTGCTGTACTATGCTAAAGCAGCCCCGGACTGTTAATAAGGAGCTTAATAGACTCTTTGTAATTAAATATTTTTTAAATTAGTCTTTGCAGCCTTTTGTACTGTACATTCTTCTTTGCTTTGATCCACTGTGAAAAGAAAAAACAGCAGGTTAAGTGGCACACTTGGGGTGCAGCTGCTGACTGTAGAAATTGCTGCGCATTCAGAACTCTCGTTTGAAGTTAACGAGAGCTGAGGGTGACAGACTGAGTTCTTAGAGCTTTTAACAGAAAAGATTTATAATATTTAAATACCAAAAACACTGATAGGTATGAGACACTTAAAAATCAGTCTTCATTTGTTTGGGGAGGGTTTTGTCCTTTGCGTTATGTTTTGAGGTGTGTTAGCCAAGTACCTTGAACATGAAACAGAACACTAGAAAATGGATAACTTTATCTTTATAGAATGAACTGTAGTACCTTTTCTTGCTGCAGGCTAGCTGTCTAGGTTTTTAAGGTACAGAAGTAAAAAATAAATAAATGGAAGTAACATTTAGTATATTTCACACACTTCATTTGTGTATATAAAGTGATGTCATTTTTAATGAAACTGGGCAGTTTTCTAGTTTAAAGATTGCAGACTGCAGTGAAGTAACAGTAGCTAAACACTACCCTGAAAAACCCTAAACTGAAATTGTGACCATGAATATTGCTTGGGCTTACCTTAGTGCTGATTGCTTACAGCAGCTTAGACATGTATGTATATAATAATGTGGCTAAGTGTAATAATCCCAAAGTTTTAACCATGGTTCTGTGATTCATTATTCATAAAGCTGTACAATTTACTTAATGCCAGCAGCCTGGGACTGCTCCAAGATATGTATCAATATAGTAAATACTGTAGATTTTTATATATAAAATATATACACACTATTTTCTTATGTCATCTGCAACAGTTTTTTAACTGTGTAGCCTATTTTGATGTGATTGCATTTTTAACATGTTAAATAATAATAATTAAGTCTATGTTGTTTTCTGTCTTTTTTTTACCATGCTTGTTTACATTTGTAGGCAAAAGCCATACTTCTGCTTTTCCTAGGATAAACCATTACTCTTTAAAAATTAATGCTATAAACTCTTTTACAATGTATCCCCTACTTAATTTGTCTGCATGTGTTTTCTTTTAAACTGAGCAATATCAATATGATCCTTAAAATACCTTTTCACTGTTTCAGCAGCAACAGTGTATTGATTATAGTCTTCGATGCTCAACACACCCCTCTGCAATGGCTTCAGAAACAGGGAGTAAGAATTGTTGTTATAACTTTCTTACCCTGTCCCAGTGATCTCACCCAATATCAGTCAACAACAGTGGACTTACTGACATGATAGGCCTATAAAATTGTGCTAATCAGACTGAAAAATATAATTTCAGTAGGGATTTAGGTAGCAGAGTGATCTGTACTGTGCTGAAGGGAAAGCAACACATCATAGTTTATAGAATAAAAGTCTAATTCATGGGTAAACTTCATCTGCCTGTTTTAAGGTAAATGCATTGCAAGCATCAAAGGCTTTATTCATGTTAGTTAACAAAAGTGCTGTATTGCTGGAAGCGGGAGGAGACAACTCTGCCTGCAGCTTACAGTAAGAAACAGTTCTGCATTGGCTGGCATAATGGATTAGATGTCCTGACTAGAGCTTTTCCTTCTTTGTTTTTTATAATTCTACAACATGCAATTAGGTATGTAAAAATGCAGGGCCCAGTCTTTCCCACGGTAACACTTGTGAATTCAGTAAGAGTTGTACCCCGCATAACTGAGCCTTTATTGTAAAAGTAACACATAGCCCAACATTCCCCACAAAAAATAAATATATTTCAAAGTGCTGAGGAGCTTAGCAGCTCTTTAGCCACGGCTTAGGAGAGCTGTTTTAATGTTAGTCAAAAACACACCTTTGAAATGAACCACTCAATAATTCCCAAATTAGATTTGAACAGTAAACAACATCAAAATGTCAAAAAGGCAGAACAGCCTTGTGAAGCAGAGAGGTAAATCCCTATGATTCCCTGAGGAACACAGGTATGTTTTCCAAGAAGATTTTCTAAAGAATCCTACCTTGAGTTTCACATTATCCTCGATATGACTTTGAAATTGACTTGCAAATTATAGATTTTTTTTTTTCATCTCCCCCATGAGTTCCATTACACTGCCTGCACAATATATGCCATCAAATGCCCACCTTTCCTTTTCTGGCAATGTACATTCTGCTCCCAGTACTTCAGTGAGGAAAAGACCCTTTTTATAGTTCTATAAACATGCCATGCTTATGAAGGTCTGTGAATGTAGCATAGCTAAAGCTTAACAACATTTTAACCTGAGTAGTTTGTCTTACTGTTTTCTTTTAGGGCAGGGGTGTACAATCTTTTTTGGCCAAGGGCCAGATTGCATTTTCTAAGACCACTTGAGGGCCACAAATGCAACATGCGGGGGGGCGGGGGGAAGGGAGATGTCACATCATGTGATCCCCCTCTTGCTCCCAAATGCTTTTTGGTGCACTGTCACAATGAGAAGAGGGCTAGGCCAGTAACAAAAATCAGAACCAATATTGCAATAATTTGAACACAGCTTTTAAAATGGTTGACACTTGGCACATCTATTAAGCATGAAGAAAAAACCTGTTTGGGGGCTTCTTTGTGCTAAAAGGAATTTTTTGCTGGAACAAAGTCTGCGTTGTCCTGAGTTTCTTGGTCCCTTCACTATCTAGCATTGACTTATTTTATTTGTACTTTGTAATGCATCAATAGAGAACCACCTGTACTTTTAATGGGTACAAAAACTAGTGGATTCGAATCTTCTGAGAACTAACATTTCATCCTCTGGCTTTTGACACTGATTTTCAAGTTGGTTTGTTCTGCTTATTATTTTGTTAGATCAGACAAAACTAAACTATTCTTTTCTGCTTTCTTTCTGGTAATCTCCCTTGACCCATTCGCTGGAGTTTCATGAACAACTGAGTACCATTCTTGCTCACCTACTGCTAATCATTGGTAATGCTGTAGAGATGGTTAAGATTACCAAATTTATCATCTCTTCAGATTTTTCCATAAAATGCCCAAAGCAAAACTGTATTCTGTGAATTGAATGCATTTATCCACAGGCCTTAATGATAAAAGTTTATTAAGGAGCATGGTCACACATACATGTTTTAAGCCTCTCTTGTTCTGGAAACTTTTTTTCAAGGAGTGTGTGTGGGTGAGAGAGAGAGAGATTGGTGTTGATTTCTGAAGATATGTCACACTTTAAGAATAGAAAAGGAGTAGGGACAAATTCTTCGCTTGTATATGTATGCACATTTCGCTTCCCCACTCCACTTATCCTTTGTCTCATTTTTTCCCCTGCATCTCTTGCCACTTTAGCTCTGACTGTGATGCTGGTCTGTCTGCTTTCTTTGTCTAAGAACTCTTTTAGATCAGTGGCTAGAACGATACTGCTCAGGGAGACAACACATTCAAGAGATGAGATTGGCTTTATGGAAACTGCTAAGGATATTATCTGAGTCTCTCCCTCCGCATTTAGCAGTGCATGTGCAATTCAGAAGGGGAATCTACTAGATAAAAGGTCTGTCAGCCTAGATGGCTATTAAGATATTCAGTATAGTCTGAATTTGCAACATCTTTTCTCTGGGGAAAATATGTGTTCGTGATAATTACGAACAGGGGGATCTTCCCCTCCTTGCTCCACATGCAGTCAACGCAATGATTATTTTTATTCACAAAAAGAACTCCAAATTCTGTGAGGCTTCTCTCCTTATGCAGTTTCCTCCCGAGGCCTGTTCAGCCCACACCCTGGCTCCTCTGATTTAAGAGCTACATCCACTTCTGCTACTAGTTAATAAGCCACCTGCAACAGTTAAATCAGAAAATGACGCTATATTTTCTTGCATCACCACCACCTACTGGTGGGGAGGGGCTAGTAGGCAAATAGCCTTCCTGTTATACAAACCTTGCAACTGTCGATCCAGCACAGGCATCAGGTAAAGTGGACACCTAGTGAAGGATGTGCCTGAATACTTACAATATTTTGAGTTTTGATCATAAATGGTAAAGAAGATCATCTGAATATTCAAAAGCGACTTAATTCTTGGTTGCCTTTATTTTTTGGGAGCCCAACTTGAAATTTTCAAGGGACCTGTTTTCATAACACGATGAGCGCCCACCCTTTGAAATCAGGCGCTCTGATGTGCAGGACTGTTCACTTTAAAAAATTGGGCAGTGGGTCTATTTTAGAACCAATAAGAGGCATTGCTGTAGTGTTTCAGTGACTACGCTACTTATGCCAACTGGAGGCGTTCTCCCATTGGCATTGGTGTTCCACCTCCCCAAGAGGAGGTAGCTAGGTCAAAGGAGAGTTCTCCCATTCGCCTAGCGCTGTCTATATCAGGAGTTACTCAGTTTAATTGCATTGCTCAGGGACGTGGATTTTTCCTAGCCCTCAGCTACACCAATTTATTTTCCTGGTGTAGATGAGGCCTAAGTCAGCATTGTTTCACTTAATTAATGTGTGTATAGTACAGGTTTTCTGTATCCAACTGAACGGGATGGATTTAAAAAAAAAAATCTATGAGCCCAAAGCTTCCTTGAAAGCCACAAATTAACTTCTCTGTAAAGAAACGAATTGTGTTACAGGAGATTAACCTGGGATCGACTAATTAGGCAAACAATCCAGGCATTAGTTTTAATGCTTCCTTTCAAGTTCAAGCTTTTTGTCCTAACTTTTGATGCCCTTCACAGCTCTGGCCATTTCAATCATTTGTCTGCCTTTTCTGTTCCTTCAGTGCTTCCGTTGCTGGTAGACCCAACCTGCCCATCTGTCTATCATTCTGCCAAACGCCTTCTCCCTAGGTTCCTGAGTCACCACCTTTTCCAAGATGCACTATGCCTGCCTTGATCCCTAGTAATACCTTGAAGCTCCTCAAGACCCACAGCTACCACTGTGCATACAAGAAATTGGCCAATCAGCAGCTGGGGAAAGCAAATCTCTTTACACAATTATCCCCAAAAAATAAATGACATGTACACAATATAAAAATGTATTGATGGCTGTTTTAAAAAATACATATGGTTAAAAGTCTCGTCTCCTCCATACCTTCATGTGTTGCTTGTCATCTAAGATCATGAATCTTGCAGACACTTATGCACCTGCTTGACTTTTTATGCTTTGAGGAGTCCCATTGACTCACCTGCGTAAGTCTTTTGCATAACCAACTACTTGGATTGAACATTCTTTGGGTCACTGGCTGTGGCTGCCTTTTTGTGTTTATATAGTGGCTGGCGCAATGGTGGAGTGGGGCCAACTATGACTCTGATAACCAGGCACATTGACACTATTTAAGTATTTGGTAAGTAGCACCAAGCTCAGCAGGAGATAAATAGCCTGTTTCAAATGTAGAATTAGCAAACTCATTGCAAAAGTAAGTAATTTGCAATTAATAGAGGTTGTCCACCCTTTGTAATTGTATCTAAAACTTCACTGCTGTAAAGCATGATATTGCTACATAGCACACTTATAAAATGTGTTAGCAGCAGCAGCATCAGGTGCTCCTCTGTTGCAGTCAAACCGCTAAGCTGGTAACTTAAGTTCCACTTCCAGCCATTGTTTTACCAGTGTTTGCAACTCCCGTTGGGCAAGCCTATCTTCATAAACAATCAAATGAGTCCCTCGCCACCTGTAAACATTCATGACTGCTCAGATAGTAAATTTTGTTTTTTATGGAAAGGAACAAAGAGGCATTCAATTTTAATGACTCTTTTCCTCTGCTGCCCCTCCGTGGACAGGCCAAGTTTTGTCAAGGCATTAATGGGAAGGATGAGACAGCTGATGAATGCTGCAATTCCTCCATCATTGTAACTTTCATGGCCTCTGAACTTGTACAGGTTTGTTCTGTTCTTCTGTGCTCCCCATTGAGCAAAATTCTATCAGACTTGGAGAAAAAGAAAAGAATATAGATTCTTTAGGATCTTGATAAAAGAGCATTTGTCCTATGAATCTTACAGTCATGGAAATGTGGATCTGGAAGGGACCTCAATACGTCATCTAGGCCAGCCCCAGGCATAGAGGCAGGACTACGTATTATAGATCATACCTGACAGGTGCTTGTCTAACCTGTTCTTAAAAACTCCCATGACAGAGATTCCACAACCTCCCCAAGTAATTTGTTCCACAATTTAACTGCCCTGACTGTCAGGAAGCTTTTCCTAATATCTAACCTAAATCTCCCTTGCTGCAATTTAAAACCGTTACTACTTGTCCTGTCCTTTCTGGATAAGGAAAATAATGTATCCTCTTCCTCTTCATAATAACCTTTTATGTATTTGAAGAATGTTGTCATGTGCATCTTCAGTTTTCACACTAAACAAACCCAGTTTTTTCAACCTTTTCTCATAGCTCTTGTTTTTTGGGAACTTTAATAATTTTTGTTGCTCTCCTCTGGACTTTCTCCAATTTCTCCACCTCTTTTCTAAAACATGGCATCCAGAACTGGTTAAGGCCTTATCAGTGTTGAGTACAATGGAATAATTACTTTTAATATCTTGCTTACAAAATTTCTTTCATGCATCCCAGAATGATGTTTGCTTTTTTTGCAACAGCATCACATTGATGGCTCATATTTAGTTTGTGATCATTTTAATCCTTGTATTCCTTTCTGCATCCTTTTCAATTTACCTTCCAGCTTGACAGTGAACTACTGATGACTCCTTTGTGAGTACAGGTTTTTCAATCAGTAGTGCACCCACCTTATAGTAGATTTTTTAGGCTGTATTTCCCTAGGTTGGTTATAAGACAGTCATGTGAGACAGAATCAGAAGCCTTACTAAAGTCAAATTATATTACAACTGCAGCTTTCCCCCACCCACAAAGCTTGTTACCCTGTGAAAGAAAATATTAAGTTGGTTTGACATGACAAGCTTTCAACTTATTTAATAGGTGCCAAATTTGAGCATTTGATTATTTGCTCCATTATCTTTCCAGGTACCTACTTTAAGCTGACTGGTTTATAACTCAGTTGGAGGAGACAGTGGAAGAAGGAGTTGAGCTCCCAGGACACACTTCCTATTGCACTCTGAGCCTGAGTCAGAGGTCATTCAATTCAATAAGAGTCTTTCAACTGGTTTCAATGAGCTGAGAATGAAGCCCTAGGAGGTGGAAGATGGAACACTCCATAGCCTGTACTGCTATTCTGAAATTCCTCTTTACAAAGTCATATCAATCATATCAATTGTCGTAGGTCTATAATTGCTTCTCTCCATAGAGATAATGCTTTGCACTTACAGCGCACTTAACCAACATTAATGCTCAATGCCTCCCACCACCTCCATGGTTGTTATGGATTATTATTATTATTATTATTCCTACTTCTAAAGCAGGTCACGGAAGAGGTGGTCTGATTTTTCTGATCCAGACATTCCATGACACTAAGACCCCTCAACACCAATTGGGAAAGAGTTCACTGTGCATTAACTCCTCACAGCCTTGACAAACTCACTACACCCAACACATTGCTTTCATAGTATTTGTCCACAGAGGAGCACGTGAGGTGTCTAACAAAAGCTGTTGGCATACCGAGCTTCATAATTGTTAGCAGATTTAGGCATGGATGATATTGAAGAAGTTGCGTATATGTACTGAAAATGGTTTAAAATCTATACCCAAGGCAGAACTGACAAACAGGTTATGGGTCAGACAAAGGATATTATTCACTTCTCTGTCAGCCATCTCGATTAAGATCTGTGGGTCAACACAATGGAAGCTCCATTCACATATGAGTTACAGAAGGGTAGGGAAGTCAACAATAGACAAAACCTGGGGTGGGAGGAAGTGAGGTCATCCTGACTCTGGAGATAAAACAATGCACTTTGGGGTGTAAAAAGAAGGCCATTTTGTTCTCTACTGAGGAAGCAAAAAAGACAGCACTTCAAGCATTCAGGAAAGGGATCCATCCCATGTTTGTTTTGCAATCGTTTAGATGAGGGAAGATGCTTTGGAAAAAATTTTTTAGCCTGTTAAAGTCAAACTGAGAGGCTAAGATGCTTTATACTTCTTGCTTTTTACATATCATTTCTGGTTCCAGAATTATCCCTATTCATTTTCTCTTAAATTTTATTCTTCATTTTCACTGTAAATAAATTTCAAGGCTGTGATGTTATCTTGGTGTTCATCCTCAGTTGAGCTACACAAGCTGGTGGGGATGCTGTTCCTGGTAATTTCTGTGAATATTCAACAGTCAAGGGCTGGATGTTACCGGGGAGGACTCCAAGGATGATGTGGTGTGCACCTCTCACTAGTCTGCGCAGAAGTTGTGCTATCTGCACATACCTGAACCATATATGCTTATGTGGCTGGAGACTGCTGGTTTTAGGGAGTTGAACTACATCCAGACACAAGGCAGATGGAGAAGAAGTGTCTCTATAAGTCCTGGGAAGCATCATAGTTCCTGGTACCTGGATCCCTGCTCAAGCCAATACACACCCCCAATTTTATTACTAGACCATAGTTTTATTTTAAAATATATTTAACAAGCCTGCTAACTTTTCATCTTTGTAATTATACTGCAGTTGTCATGCAGTTTTTTTAGTGAAAATCAGCTGGCACTTTGTTATAACTTATGGTATAACGTAAAACTTGGTAACTTCATAAATTAATGATAGTAAGTTTAAGTGAAATTTCCCCTTCATTAGGAAAGTGATTGTTACTGAGCTTAAAAGGAATTGAACCTGCTTCTCGGAAAACTGTTTAACATTTCATTCCAAAACATCCTCGCTGTCATGCTGCTTTGTCTAACAGAATTTATCTGCAAATATTTCTCATTCCAATGCTTTTGATAAACCAGTTCTGATCTTCTGTTGGTCTGTATTACTGGCTTGAGATGGATTCTTTCGTAGTTACTGGCCACCAAGTTTCTCTATCAACTCAAAATGGTATTTAAATATTAGTTGGACAGTGCTTGTTCTTATAGGATCTGTTCTGAGTGGTTCCCTTCATTTGCCTTTTGATTAATCACTGCAAGCGTTTTCACCAGTGCCAAGAATGGAAGAATCAGTGTAAAATGGGGAGCAGAACACAAATAAAGTAGGAAAGGCCGCTGCAGAATGAATTTTCAAATGACCTTCCCGTAACCTCTCTATTCTTTGCAGGGATATTGTCTTAGACCCTCATCCTAGAAATACACAGGATTTGATTTCAGCGAGTGTTTCCATTGAAGACAGTGCAACTGCTTGCATGAAAAGAAGTAAACACATGAATTATGGTGTTTTGAGGACTGATGCCAATGAGAGTAAACCTAGGCATTTCCATCAGTGTTAGAACGTTTCGGGATAGAGATATACGCTCCTGGGAGGCAACCATTCCTCTTTGTAAAGCATCTCATGTAGTGTTGGCAATATACAAACGGCTGTGTTTTTCTGCCCTCCCATTTTTAAAAATTCTATTTCTTTAATCTTCTATTTCAATCAGTTCATTCTTTTCTTAATTAAAAAAAGGTGAAGCTTTTGTGTCCATTCAGAAATGCTACCTTTGAGCTCTGCTTGACGCTGAGCACTCTTTATACATTACCAAATATTTTGGTCCGGTTTAGTTGTCAGACAGATCTCTCGCTCTGTGCGTGCATTGTTCATTCATCCTGGAAAGCGTTTTCCACTATTTTTTTTTAGTGGCTTTTCTTTCTTTCTTTTGAGATACTGTTTAAAAGATGCTGTTTGAAATGAAATTGCATTATAAATGCTACAGGATGCTTAAAAACCTCATAGCCTTGACATCTGAAGTCTTCCAGAACAAGTTAAGTGGGCTCTGTATTTGAAGTGGCAGTACAATGCGAAGATGTAGCAGAAGGGAAATGAATCACATTAATTCTAAAAGACTTAAAGAAACTTATTGCAGCTCTGCAAGTTCTTTACAGCTTGGGTTCAGAGGTCCTTGGTATAAAGAAATGTTGAAATCAAGGACAAAGGCAGACAAAGAGTGCTGGGATATTGAAGGTTTATGGCTAGAACTTGTATGACAGCTTGATTCCTTCATTCCAACTTCTTTCAGAATTTGAAAAACCTTCAACGGCTCTGAACACAAAGACTGAACAAGAGACGTTGTCTTTGGCCTCTGAGACTAAATGGATTCTTCATTGATAATTACATACAGCGATGGACCATTGTGATACACACTACAGTCTTATCCCCAAGGTTAAATTTTGTTTAAACTGTATTTTAGTAAGCTACCAAACTCACAAGTTACCAGTCAAAAGTGAGAACCCAAGTTTGTTTTTAAAACTAACAAACAACTTGACTGGTTTGGCTGAAGAGTTCTTTTCACACACTGTGCAGAATCATGGTCCAGGGTAAAGAGAAGGTAAAGGAACATCGATCAGTGGGGATTACACTTTGTATTTTAGTTCTAGGAATAGAGACAAACCAGTGGAACTTGTTCCACAGGGGTAGCCATGTTAATCTACTCCAGCAAAACAAACAAGTTCCCCATCTTCAATTGTCTGACGAAGTGGGATTTTCTCCCACGAAAGCTCATGCGATGAATAAATTTGTTAGTCTTTTAATAGTGCCACCAGACTCAGTGGAACTTGGAAATCTTCCAACCACTTCTCTGAGCCTGACACTACCAAGATCCATTGGTTTCCCTGGATCCTTGCCCCCAACATGTTTCCTGTCTTAGTTGCTGCAAATTTTTTTCTTTGGCCCCTTTGAAACACACATTGCCCTCCTCCAGTTGTGTATATATAAAAACATTGCTAATTACCTCGTTCACCTATCTATCCAACCTCCTTCTGGAAGCCCTCTCCAGGCACCCACCTTCTTCAAAGCAAGTTCAAGCATCCTGTCTTAACCTTGATGCTCTGTGTACTTCCACCTTTCCGAACATATCTGCTTTTATCTTTTTTCACATTGTCCCCATCTACTTTGCTTACTTTTTAAGGCTCTTGTTGACTCCTCCCACAAAGACTCCATGCCTTCTTCCATCCATATACATGGAACTCTGTTTCTCATAGCTCATCATGCTGACCAGTATGTCCCCTTATGCGCCTCTGTCTGGGTGTCTGTCTATCCATCTGTTTCTTCCTGTCCTGTGCTTGAATTGTAAGGTCTTCAGGCAGAACTGTTTTTCCTGTGTTTGTACAACACCTGACACAATGGCTTCCTTGCCCTTAAGTGGGACTTGGCTCTGTACTACAAATAATAAATCAATCTCTCCTGAAGATCTCCCTCCATTGAGACATCTACTCAAAACTAATCAGCTGGACTAGATTGTAGAGGCTGGAAGTGTTCATGTGATGTTTTAACACAACAGTTTTGTTTGTTGGTTAATATATTACCTAATATAATTACCACCTTGACCAATTATATATTATAATCCCTTTCCCTTGCTTATCTGTTAACTTAGTGTTTAGATTTTAAGCTCTTCAGGGCAGAAGTTGCACACTCCGTTAGGGAGTGCCTGACATTTCATGGGCACTACCAGAAACAAAGTAATGAATTAGGAAAATTGTTCCAATGTCTTAAATTGTGCACTCTTCAGCCAGGGACATCTTTTTGCCCTGCATTTGTACAGCACCTACCACAATGTGGTCTTGGTCCATGACTGGGGCTTTTAGGCACTGTGGCAATACAAATAATTAAGGAAAAGACAGATAAATTCCAGCTTTCCTTTGAGAGAGATTCAGATGGACAGCACTGAAGAATTAGGCCATGATTTTGGATGCCTCGTGTTTTTTAGGCATCTTCACTTGAGACACCTCACAGGTGGCCCGACTTTCAAAAAGTGCTGAATTTCTGCCCTGTGAAAATCAGACCCTTGAGTTGCCTCCAGTTGAATACCCAATTCTGGATCTTCATGGCTTGATGTTTTCTGTCTACCCTTAAATACAGCACAGGTGGCAGCAGTGCCAAATTTCTCTGCCCTGCCCTTTCAGCATTCCTCACCTTGATCTGCAGAGACTACATCAAAGACCACGTCTACACTAGCTAGCTTACAGCAGCACAGTGCCCAGGTAACTGCTCCAGGCTGATGGGAAAGAGCTCTCCTGTTGACATAATAAAACTGCCTTGTGGTGGAGCGGCTGCCCCACACTAACCTGGAAAGGGTTAATAAAGCCCTAAGGAGGCACTGCTATCATCAGCCATTCAGGGCTGAGGAGGCCCTATATAGGCAGCCAGTAGAGAGCAGAGAAGGCAGTCACTCTCAGGAGCCTGGGGAGGGGGGGTCGGCTGCCCTGCAGCCTGGGGAAGATCAGCACCTCGGACAGAGCAGTGGTTAGCTCCACAGAAGGAGCATCTGAGACACTTCTGAGGTTAAAGGCTGGTCAGTGGTCTGCAGCTGCCACTGAATGAAGTGGCTAGAGTAGGAGTCCAGAGTACCCCAGAAGAAGGGATTGCACGAATTGTGGTACGGCTGGAAAGCTGTGTCATGAAGTGGCTACTGTGGGCTTTGAAGAGACGTGGGTCCCAAGGTGGAGACATAGTGGCCAGCAAGACATCTGTGTGAGTGTGTGCTGGGACCTACAGAGTTGATTACCCAGACCAACCAGCAGGAGGCGCAAGAGTGGTGCGTTCTCCTGCCAACATAGTGCTGTACTTTTCCGCTGGCCAAACTTACGTTGCTTGGAGTTGTATTTTCTTCACACTCTTGAATGACAAGTTTTTCCGGCATAAGCGGTGGTGTAAACATGGCCAAGCAGTACATCTAGGTCAGTCTCCTGGCCCATTAAGACATTTGTTTTTCTGCAGGGACTGCCGCTGAAGATTGCAGTTGTGGACGCCTGTCCACTACGATTCATACTGAGGTTTTACAATTATTTTGTGACATGGATAGTGCCAAAAACTTTGAACCGGTCAGAAAGCTGTGCCTGAATAGTAGGCTCCAGGGTGGGCAGCAGAACTCAAGATTGTGGCTTGGTTCTTAAAGTCCCTAGAACCTGAACTGCTAAGGAAATATTTTCTTTCTTTAAACAGTACAAGGATGTGCTGAGGAAGTAACCTCTGTCAGAAACCTTATGTACAACTGTGGGGCACGTTAATATTTTTTTCAGAGTTGCAAAAACCCTTGCGTAGATAATGGCCTCTGAAACAGCACTGCAGAAAAGAACCATCAGTTTCTGCATTTCAAAAAAAAGGGAGATTTAACCCTCAGCACTTTTTGATCAATGTTTGATGCAAACTGCATCATTTAATGTATTGTCCATTCATGTCCCTAGATGCTCATGGGCATTCATTTTTTTCTACGCTGATATTGGCTGAAGCACTAAAAGTTAATTCATCACTGTCGTTATTACTGTGGTTGCCTATAAACAACATTGATTTTTGTATTTTGATGTAGATGGTTGTAGGCTTTCTCTTTTGGATAGTTCAGAAAACAACCCACTCAGCATTTATAAACACAGGGCTGCTAGTGTTGACATCTGTGCACTGGTGCTTTGCTAATTTCCCTTCCTATAACAACCTCCCGCCCTCCCCCAATCCATACAGTATTTATAAACAAAACAATGTTTATTGACCATTTTGATGCCCATACAGATTTCACAGTACTTGTGGAGGATGTTTTTTTTTCCCGAACGCCATCGTGTTATTGCCGGAAGGATTTATGACCTCTTAAAAGTCTATGCTTTTGATTTTATTACAAGTTGTTTACTGTCTGGAACCTGTTGCTGAGAGAGAAGCCATTCCTGGCAGCGGTATTGTGGACTTTACTACATGTTGCAAAACGGCTAAATGTTTCTGATGATTATTACAGTTGTTGGGGTGCTTTATGGCCCCTGTTCAAAAGCAAACGCTCTCTGCTGGGATCTAATGTACCTGATAATGGTGAGTAGGGAAAGCTCTTCATTTAGGTGATTTGTAATGGTATTTCCTGAGTTTCATTGGTCGTTTCCCCTCTTAATTGCTTAAATGGTTTCATGCACCAGCCAAGGGGATTTGCAATTTCAAGAAGCGACATAAGGTGCATCTGAAGGTGAGGGAGTTAGAAGAGCCCACTGCCCCCAGCACTCCTGGTTTGTTCCCAGTTCAGATATCAGCATTAGGTAGGAGTGGGAAAAAGCCATCAATGCTCGCCACCCAGCAGGGCTTCATTTGTCACGAAAGCAGGCCCGGGGCTCGAGCAACGATTTCAATTTTTAACTGGTTCTCACTTTGAACGGGCGACGGTCTGGTGGTCATTACCACACCTTGCTGCACACAGGATTCCAGATGAGATCTCACCAGTGCTATGAGTTGGTGGGTTCTACAGAACTGGCTTCCGATGTGGAGCATGGAGCGTTCGCTTCGCATCAAGGAGTAAGAATAGGCACTTGAGGCCCCCAGGAGAGGGCATGTAGACTGTCAAACCCTGGACCCAACTGCCTCCTCCTATGGGATCTAGGCCCCTTTGGGGGATAGTTCCACTGTCTTGTGGAGAAAAAGGCTGCCTGAGTATGCGCTATGGACCACACTGCTGCTGCTGAGCACTACACTGACATGTATAATCCCCCCTCCCCCCTCCGGGACCACAGAGTAGCCCTATATCCTTTTAATGAGTGCAGGGTCTCATCCATCCTGTCTGAAAACAGCTCTTGGCCCTCAAAGGGCAATTCCTCTAAGATTTGCTGCACATCTGGAACAATGCCTGAATTCTGCAGCCAAAAACCTTCTGAAGGTCAACCTTGGTTGAAGGCCCGAAAAGGGGGTTCAGGAAAGATTTCTTTCAGGATAGGATCCTTTCTTTGTGAGTTAGCAACAGGGACAGTCATTGCTGCTTTGGACCAGAACCCAGAGAGGTTCTGAGCAGCAAGAGGTTTTAAGGATGGGGAGGTGTGCTGCTGTTCTTCTGGCAATTACCCATTCGGAAAGGGTCAAATGGGGAGGAAGGACTTATGGGGAGAGGGGTTTGTCCCCTGGTCTCTAGATGAGGATGAAATTTAAGTTGTATGAGGAACACTGTTACCTTTCAGGTCTCTATATCAGCTGCTAAGGTGGCTTGAAAAAGATAAACCTTTATAAACGGAAATGTAAAACTTCATACTATCTGGTGATGAGCTCTCCCAGCACGTCCTGCAGGATCAAGCCCAGGGGAGAGGCTCGTAGCAGCTGGTTGGTGAGAAGAACATTTTTTTAAAAATGGGGATGGAGTGGAATGTAAGTTGTTCGGGAGCCCTGGCGTGAGCTGCCAGCAGGATTTACCATTCAGTTTCACAGCGAGGAGAAGAGCAGAGTATTAATCCCAGCTGAAGGCAAAGGCTGGTGACTTCTACCCAATGAAAGACAACAAAGCAGCCTGAGACTGGAGGGTCAGACAAGACTAAACAAAGAGAACAGGGGGTTTATGGTTCACCTGGTAAGCCAGGCCCACTATTCTCAAGATCTCTGGGAGGATTTTTTGTCTGAAGATTAAAATAGCTTGCCCTGCTGTATATAAAATATGCAATATCCCCTTATACATTTTTAATCATGATCATTGACTGGATTCCAGGTACTAGGAAGGATTCTATCCTGCTGTTGGTAGGCATAATGTGCACCTCTGAAACAGGCTGATGCCGGTAGGGGCTACGGGCTATGTATCTGAATGCAGTCTTTGTAGTTCTGTAAAATAATAGTGGTTGTTAGTGCTCTGTGTGACTGGTGTGATTTCCTGCTGTCATGCTGCCTGGCATGTGAAGAGGGTGGCTTATGGTTGGTTCTCCCTGATGAAATAGATTAACACAATTTGAAATTTAAATTGTCCTCCAGGGAAAATTTCAGAATGAACATCCTGCTAAGATGAGGTTTGAGGGGCTGGGGTCTCCTTTCTTCTCCTTTTTCTCCCCCATGACTTTTCTTCAGGTAGCTTAGCTTCTCCCTGGATATTCTCTGCTCCTCTGTAATACTGAAGACCAAAATGAGAACATTTTAGTTCTGAACATTTAATTATTTACATATTCAAATCTCGTTACAGTGGACTAATGAATTAGACAAAGGACTGGAGACAAGAAATCACTTGAGTTCTAATTTCCAACTCTGTTAATGGCTGACTGAGCACGTAACCGCTGGCAAATTATTTGAACTCACTCTGCCTCAGTTTCCCTGTCTATAAACCGCTAACAGTGGCGCTAGGTAATGTGACCATATCACAAGGAGGTTTGTTGGGAAGTTTGTTTATAAGTGCTAAGAATTATATTAACATGTGCAACATTAGCACAGGAAACCGTTGAATACGTTCATTCTAGGTCTTATTTGTCTCATTTTTTGGAACTTGCAAGGATAAATATTACAAATTATCATATGAAAGACCATTTAAGATGAAGAGACTTTTTAGAGATTAGCATATGTGGTAATTTTCTGTCACAAAACGTTAGTACTAAATTATCACCAGCATTCAGTCCAACATGACTGCAATTCAGAACATCAGGGGTCCTTATCTCCCATTACTTCTGCAGGAATGATTGCATATATCATTGTCCAGCACAACCCAAATTCAGAACCAGCTATCATGCTTCTCGCTTCAGTTAAAGGGACGCTGTCAAGGCTGGATGGCATACTGTTTGAGTAGTTTGGGTATTTGTTTTTTCACCTTTAAATATTTGAATGGTTTTCTTTAAAAAATAAAAATAGGGCTTCACCACTCATTAATAGTGGCCCTACAATAACAAGCAAGTGTCTATATGTGATGGGGAGGAAAATTAGTAGTGAAATATTAAATTTTCAAGTCTCTGAGAGCTTGTATGAGCAACATGAGTTGAATCTTTTTAACATTACTGATGGTTCCTTTTACTAACATTGTACCTTCCACGTGGTGATCAGTAAACTTTGGGTACTCAGGGATTTAGACCTGAACCTTGGATTTCAGTTTTAAAAAGTGTGGAGAAATCCTGATATTCATCCAGTTGTTTCCATGTAATATTTTTTAAATGCCAATGAAAGTCAATCTTTTGTGTCGATGAAAGCGTGCAGCTGCACAGTGTTTTCAACCAAGACATTGTGACATGCCTAGTGCGGGATAGCCAGAGGATGAAGCTGTCTACAGGCAAAAGCTGACACGGCTTAGGCGGTTTGCTTTGCCTGTGCTGAGTGAAGTGTGGGATAAATCGTGACGATATATTAGAAGGTTAAAGTACTTTCAATTTTAACTAAAGGTGTCAAACACAGAAATTTTAAAACATGTTTTGAACCTGACAGTGTATCTTTGAGAGAGAATGTTGTAGAATTCTGGGCTATGTCTACACTTGCTAAAATTAATTTGAATTAGTTAGTTGATTTCAATGGCCAGTTAGTTTGAATTAAGGAAGCCCTTAATGCGAACTAACTAAAGCCTAGTGTAGCCATGGCTTTAGTTAGTTCGAATTAAGGAGGCTTAATTCGAACTAACTTGCCATTGTAGACAGCCCTGGAGATCTGAGTTCTGTTCCTGAATGCCACAAAGTTCCTTTGGTGATGGCTATGTTAGAGACAGTGCAGCTGTCCTCTGTAAGCTCTGTAGTGTAGCCGCTCTAAACCAATGGGAGAGAACTCTCCCACCTACTTCAAGGAGCAGAAGCATCTCTTTTGGTGGGAGGCACTCTCCCTTGGACACTGCACGGTCCACACCAGTGCTTAGGGGGGTGTAAGTTATGGAGTGGCTTATTCACACTTCTTAGGGACATAGGGTATGTTAACATGTGTGGGAGTGTAGACATAGCCTTTGCCGTATAAGATCTATTCTAATCCAAAGTCCATTGAAATCAATAGGAGTTTTTCCATGAGCATTAGCCTGCTTTGGATCAAACCTTTAATTCCTCTGTGACTCAGTTCCCATCTATAAAATGGGGATAATATTTCCTTGCCTTAAGAGTTTTGTAAGGATAAATTCATTAATGACTGTGACAAATAATATAGTAACATGTGAGAAGTGCCTAGAGAGACAGATTTAAGGCCCTTGATTCAGGAGAGCGCTTAAGTCCCATTGACTTCAATGGAATTTAAGTATGTTTTGAAAGTTAAGTGCATGCTTATGTGGTTTCTTGAATATGGATGATTTCCTTAATTGGGGCCTAAGGGTACGTTTTCATTCTCGGTAGCACTCCCGGCATTGCTGGATTAATTCTTCAGGATTGACTGAGAGTCAGTGGAGACCTGCTCAGTTGATCTGGAAGTTGACAGAATTAATTCACTCCCACAAAAAGATTAATGCTGTATCAATGGGAGGGCATTTCCCATTGGCACAGCATAATGGAGATGCCACGCTGTTTAGAAGTTAGGAAGTTGATGGAAGAGGTACAAGCTACATAGGGTATCTCTATGTAGCATGTGCATCTTCCATTGACTAACTCTGAATTTTTCTTCAACTGTAGACCAGGCCAAAGTGACTTGGCTGAGAACTCATTAGATCAATGGTTTTCACACCACGGGTCGGGACCCAGTACTGGGTCATGGTGCCCCTGATGCCACCACCGAAAGACTGGAATGCATTGCTCAAAGATGTACTTCTTGGGTCGTGGACATAAATGATTTTTTTTTCAACTGGGTACTGAGGAAAAAAGTTTGAAAACCACTGCATTAGACAGTCAATGGTGCGGCCCAGAGTAGAAACATAAAAGGCCTGGCTCTCCAATCTCTCTAGCTGCTACACCCCTATAGCCTTTTAGTGCTGTCTTGATTAACCATGGTGTTTGTGTGCTGTTACCCCCTCCCCGCCATTCCTCAGTAGAAATATCACTTCCCCTTTTATGACTTGCTCTACACTTGCAGTGAAGTTCAGTGGGAGTCGATCAACTTGTGTATCTCCCATCAACTTTAACTTCTAATTAACACGGCACCCCCACAGTGCTGCGCCTGGGGGGAGCGGCCCTCCCGTTGATGCAGCGTTAATCTTTTTCCAAGAGTGGATTAATGCTGTGGACTTCCGGGTCGACTGAATGGGTTTCTGCTGCTGCACACTTGATCCTGAAGAATTGATCCAGCAATGGCGACGGTGTCGTGGTGGGTGAAGACATACCCTGTGTGCATGTAAAATTGTTTATTTGGGAGGCAGCTCTTAATTTATGCCATCTGAGCCTCAGCACCTCTAGGCTTGGCAGTTCATAGCCCCAGTGCCAACCGCGCTCTGAAGGCAAAGTGAGGGTGGCAGTACCATGCCTTGCCACCCTAACTTACCCATTCTGCTATTATTTTCTTGTGCATAAGAGATCTCCATCAGTAGCGCAATGCTTCACCTCCACTCACACGTCCTTCAACTGCTGGAGGAACATCCCTGGAGCGTCGTGTGTCTACACTTCCCACCATCAACAGCAAGGTGTGGTAATGACCACCAGACCGTCGCCCATTCAAAGTGAGAACCAGTTAAAAATTGAAATCGTTGCTCGAGCCCCGGGCCTGCTTTCGTGACAAATGAAGCCCTGCTGGGTGGCGAGCATTGGCCGTGCTCTATAATGCCCTCTTCAGGTCTGAAGAGTTTAGCTGCCTGATGAACGTTTCAGGTTCTTGATGATTTCTTCTTCTGTTTTTTCTCCCCAGCGCTGTTTGTCTGAATAGGGGTAATTTATTGAAGAGTGTATTAAAAGCCAATCACTAATGTCAGGAGCATGAATTACCACAGCGTGCACTGTCATTCGGTGGCTGTTTTCATGCCAGACATCGGCATAATCCCAGGAGGCAGAGGGGTGTCCTTTTTTGTTTTGGGCCTTTCACTCGGTGACTGCTGTAATTAAACATGTGGACTGCAAAGAAGCTATTTTAAACTGTTCTTCATTGAAGGTGAAACAGCCATTTGTGAGGAGGGCTGTTCAGACAGGCTGTTCAGATGAGGGTGCAGTTCATCATGCATAGAGGACCACCCTGTGTGCCATTGACATCCTACTCTGAGGGTTAAGTAGTACCTTACTTCTTTCTCTGGCATCTACACGGGAGAACTTCAACCTCCATGTACCCTCTCATTTCAAAATTTTCCTCCATTCCACACAATTGATACTAATGTCACCTGCTAGGAAATCCATTACCTTGAAGATGACTAATGAAATGTTTCTCCATGGAGCAAGGGCCTGCCAAAAGCTAATGGTCTCCAAGTCACCGATGCAGATTCTCTGCTAGGTTAGCTCCAATATTTTCCTAGCAATTACTGTGCGTCAAGTGATTACACATTTGAACCACTGAATTCTTTCTGCCTCCAGTGCGAGCACTTGTGCTGACTGCTTGGAGTAAAGGTCAATATTTTTCATATGGAATTTTGTAGCCTCCTATTTCTTTTTCCCTTTCCCCATAAAACACGATTTAAAAATATTTAAAACTTCTGTAACAAAACCACCCCACTACAGGCTGGCAGCTGGGTCTCTGAAAATGACAAGAAAGAGAAACTCCAAGGCGGCATCTGAGAACTGCACAATAGAGAGATTTTACTCTCACGGAATTCATGTGTGTGCAGGGTGGGGAAATGTGTGTCCCTTGAATGAAATTACAGGGTTGAAGCTGAATTTGATTTTTTTTTTGGAGAGCAAGCAGGAGTGTGATGGAAGTGTCCCAAAATTGTCTGTCCGAAGCCATGTTTTAATCAACTCACAAATGCCGGGAATGGGAAGAACCCCCAGTTTGTACACAATTTGCATACCCATCGCAATTGCGTTGACCTGATTTGTATTGATATGAATATCAAGGATAGGTACTGGAGACTTAGAATGGTTCCTTCCCCTCCTGCTGCCTGCTCTCAATCCACTGCCCTTCCTGGCATCTGCATATATCCAGCATCTGCTTCCTGCCACCTATCCCTAACCTCTGCCTGCGTTTTCCTTGGATGTACCCAGCCGTACTACTTTGCTTCTTCCCTGACCCCTGACAGATGTCTCTTTGTTCTCTTCTCATGTCCAGAGTCCTCCACCTGCTGTCTCCCATTGCCTGACCCCTGCATCACATCCATCCCATCATTCTTCTTCAGCTCCCTTCCAGTACCCCATATTCATGTCCTGTAGCTAGAGGGTTCTGAGAGTCCAATACCCAACAAATTCAGGGGGAAAAGAATACCCTGGATTCATCCGCCTCTTAAATACAAACTAGGAGTCCTGTGGCACCTTAGATGAACAAATTCATTTGGGCATAAGCTTTCGTGAGTTAGAACTGACTTTGTCAGATGCATTAAATAGAAACAGCAGTTTGTTAGGCATATATACATATCCAAAGAAAGACGAGTCGGCTCAGCCAAGGGCATCTTCTGGTCACATGACTGGAATCCCCCTCCCCCCGAAGGAGGGGGCAGAGGTATTGTGCTCAGTAGCAGTGTGAACGGTCGGCAGCCGTGGCTGTGAGTGGGACAGAGGCACCAGCATTTCAACTCTGCTCGCAGCCATGGCTGTGGGGCCCAATGGCCATGGCCATGAGCAAACAGAGGCGTTGGTGCCTCTGTCCCACTCGTAACTGCCGGGTCCCACAGCTGCGAGTTGAGCAGAGGCATCGGCGCCCCTCCTCTGCTTGTGGCATTGGCTGCTGCGTGGCTCTGTGGTCACAGTGGAGAAATTAGCGCCACTGCCAGGTGCTAAGGCAGGCCTCATGGCAAAGTGGGTGGGCCCAGGCCCACCCATGGCTATGCCCCTGGTTCTTTCCAGATGGAATGTAGCAAATTCTTTTAAAAACAGCTTCCTGGTAAGCTACTGCAGAATGCAGCGGGTGAGCCTGTTGGTGTGAGAGCTACATGTCTAAAGGCCTGATTGTAGCTTTTAATAATGTTTATTTTCACTATATTATTCAGCCTCTAGATGTCTTTGTGCGGCATAGAACTCTAGACAGGCTGTAGTCCCTGGTAAACAGAAGGCACAAAGTTGGAACTTGAGCTGTGTGGAAAAATGTTAATATGTGGCTTTAGTGGTTTTCCTTAATAAATGCCACCATCTTAAGAAGAAGGACTTGGATTAAATCCAAGTCGTGTTTTTGCTGTTTGTTTAAATCTTCATCAAACATCTCTATTTCTTTCAGTAAAAGCTGTGCCACTAAACCTCAGGAAGTCTATATTTTGTGATAGGATTTTTTTTCTGGCTCAATCCACTATCTGTCGCAATCCACTTTCACTTACATAATGTTTGGTTCAGGCTATCTTGATTTAATGGGTAAGCCAATTTTATAACTGGTTTGATAAACTATGGACAATTTTCTTATCTGCGTAACAAATAATGTTGGAGCAATCTGATAATTCTACCAAAGAATGAGGGTACGTGGTAGAGAGATGGATTTTACATGGGGATGAAATAGAAGGTTCTTAATTCATTTCAGTTGAGACCCAAATCCAGGACTCGAAAGAAATTTCCAGCCCCACTGTAACACTTGCTGTACTCTTAGACTTAAGTATTTATGACACATGCAGGTACTGAATATTGTTCTCTCTGGTCATAAGAAGGACATGAGCCATCTTGGAAGCAAAGTTATGCTGGAAAATCATGTGGCAAGCTAATATAAACTACTAAATTAATTTGTTCCAAGTACATGAAATCTTGTCTATACAGGTACTCTTTTATCGTATCTGAGCATCTCACAAACATAAATAAATTTATTCTCTCAACCCTGCTTATGTGGAGGGAAATGTCTATCCTGCTGATGAAGAAACTGAGGCACCAAGAGGTTAGATAGATATCCAAAGACGTTGAGTTACTCCGTGGCAGAGAGAGGGACTGAACCCAAATCTTCTAAATCTGGATCTAGTCCCTTATCTCTCCTTACTTCCTCAGTCCTGAGTTGTTTTCATTTAAACTACGAAGACTATCAACAGCCACTGTCTGCATGGATACCTTAGCTTTTTAATAGGCTTCTCCGAAATAGTTCCAGTTTTTTCTAACAGGTCAGCCCTAACACAGCATTCCTTTGACAGGGGGGCTGAGAAGCACATGCTGTACGTCTCTTATAAATGATTTTAGAGGGAGACACACTTGGCTCGAAATCAGGTTTTGCAAAAATCAGCTGTTATAATTTAGGTCTCCAGAGCCAAGAGGCTAACATACCAACCCGCTGTGCCACCTGGTCCTCTATCCTTCAAAAAAATCTCTTGCTGCATAACTTTTCTCTTACCAGTTGCCCCAGTATAATACAGAGTGCAGTATAGACAAAGACCAATCTTCCTGTGATTGAATATTAGATTCTTCATGTCAAGAGGTTCTTGCAGGCAGCTTAGAGTAAGATTGATGGAAGATGGTGGGAATATGAGAGAATTTGAGGGGAAAATTATATTTCTTCCTTCCTCCCCAGCAGCATTATGTTCAGTTTTTGTGTAGCTTGTAAATAACTGTACATTCTGAATAAATGTTGGCTGTGAATTTTGATGAAATTAGATGATCATGGCTGAGCAGTCAACAGAGCACATCCCTCTCCATAGATGATGGACTGCATTTAGTATTGCTGATGGAGGTATAGGAGAAGAAACATCTAACTTCAAGGCTAAGGACAGACGGGTAGGAAATCCACGAATGTCATAGAAACCAGCCATAAGTGGAAGGGGACCTGTAAAGGAACGGTGTGTGCCTGTTTTTGGCTTCTGTATGCTCTATAAAATCAAAGGACTAAAATTTGTATTTTTTTTAAACAAAAGCATTGTGTGTCTGGGTTTGTGTGGTGGTGGGGTATTTGTTTTATTACATGCATTGATCATGTAAAGCTCCAGGATGGAGGACTGTGAACAACAAATCTGCTCTTCAAGCAAAATGGAACCATTTGCCACAAGGATAAAGCTTGTTTGTGCAGGAGACGGAGCTTTCTCGGGATCTTGGGTCAAGACTCTAGAATAAACTACTATGGAAACTGAAGGCCACTACAAACCTCCCACCTTCTCTTCTACATCCAAGATAACTCTTCTGCAACCTCACCTCTGCTAATATAAATATGCAACATAGTGAACACATATATATTCAACTAAGAAAAACTGTGCCTTACAGTTCTCCCCTGAAAGGAGAAAAGATGATCTGTTTATTGCAGATGTTAATCATGTTACTTAATGCTCAACTATTCTATATCATTTTTTATAGTGCACTCATCATTCTATCTGAGCACCTTCCAGTAGTGTGGGAATGCTGCACGTCTGTCATACGTTGCTTCTTCTATCATCCTCTCCCCAGAGGGTGATGTATGTGCAGTGGAGTATCTTGTTTTGGTTGGGTGTCTCTCCCCACTCCCTGAATATAAATATACGCATGGCTATTGTGTATATTGGAGAAGTCCTGATCTAAGAAAATGTGCCTTGCACTTAGATTGGAAGGTCGGGAAGTTGGTAATGGTCCCTAGTTCTAAGGTGGAGCAGGGTTCGTTCGACAGTCTCGGCTCGATCCTGGAGAAAGTTCCATCTTCCTCACAACCTAACTTTAGTCTTATTGTTGAGCATTCCATTGTATCAGAGCAAACAGTTATTGACGACGATTTTCATCCTGGTCGTTCAGACAATCTTTTAGATAACTTGGAAGGTACTAAAACATCAAGATACCATGGTAACAAGGGTGGTATAAGAACATGAATGGAATAGATGTTAGAATTTCAATTTTTGCCAACTGCTTTTCTTGGGAGACACTATGATAGGATGGAAGAAAGTTAGATAATGGCAGAGAAATAATTCAGATAAAATATAAATGATTAAAGAATGAAATGTGTGGAGTTGGATACTTAGAACTGTGGGAATCTTTCTTAAACCCCATTAAAAACAAAGGGTTCAGAAAAGCTCTTTTGTTCAAATTTCAACACTCCTGACTTGTCGATTAACAAAGCTTCTATCCATGTGTCTAGAATTTCCAATAAATCCTCCAGCAAAGACCAGAAGACCAGAATTTAAACCACATTCCTGATATTTCTAAGGTCACACACATTTCAGGCCTTCTGGGTATGTCTGTAGAGAGCCAGAAACAAATACAAACCCAAGTCTTTTCCTTTACATGTCGGCTTTACCATTTGAACAGGAAGGCCAAGCCTCTACCTCCCATGAGTTCTTCCAAACTTTTAAAAAGAAGCACTTTGGAAAGAAGGTTAAAGATTCAGCTCGTTTAGTTTTCAGTCTAAAACCATTTTGGCAGCCTCATCATCAAGTGAACAATTGTCAGGGAGGCTAGATCAATACGGGATTGATGGTCACCCGCTGCTTGAATCTGGACTGAAACCATCAATGCCTTTCATACAAGCCTTCAAAAGAGCATCAAGCAGCAATGGTGTTCGTTCACTTCTGACCAAGACGGCATGTGAATCAGCATGATAGAAATAAAATGCTCTGGGGCTCCGGAAGCAATCCTCTTTGCCTTTCAGCTCCAGCGAAAGTGGGCCTCTATTAAAATAAGAGCCAGATTTTCCAAAGAGGTCTAGTCTGAGCATCTAAAAAGATGTCATAACATCAACTGTTCTGTACCCAACAATTCATCCAGCCTGGTCATGTGGCTAGAGCACTGGAGTAGGAGACAGGCCACTGGGATCTAGATTTCTGATTTCTGAGTAATCTTGGGTAAGTCATTTTACTTTTCTTTTTCCCACCCAGCTTTTTGCTGGTTAGGCTGGTAGATCTTTTGAGCTGGGACCATCTCTCACTACGTATTAGTATCACAATGGGGCTCCAGTCTCATTTGAGGCCTCTTATTACTATCGTAATGCAAATAATAAGAACCCCTGCTTTTTAGACTCATTAGGAGCATCTGAATGACGTGCTCATTTGAAAATCTGGGCTCCCTTGTGGGAGCGGGATACTTTGGAAAGTCTGCATGTGTTGGTTTATTATCCCATAAAATTCTGTTGGCTAGGCTTGACTAGAATTTTTGGCATATCTCTATTGATTTTTGGTCCTATTTACAACTTTTGCTCACAGTTGAGTGAGCTGATAAATATTTTTAGAACAATCTCTGTAATTTAAGGATGGAGCCAAGAAGAAGAGAAAGTCAAATATAAAAAAAGCCAAAGTTCTGCAGAACTTTCAATGAACCGTGCAGATTTTGAAAAATACCCCGTGGTGCTGTCTTGTCCCGCTCATGTATTTTTGTATCAAATCATAATAGTATGACCTTAATGAAACTAGGAAGGGAAAATCATTAAAGTTGTTTGCTTGACCAAATATTGCCATGCCTTGCATTTCTATATTATATGTTTCTAATCCTCCTTGATTAACGGCTATGTAAATTGTTATAACATGCTGAGCCTTGTCTGTCTGTCTTTTTATTTACATTATAAAAATGTTGAGTTTGAACAGCAACATTAGCAAGCCTGGTTTAATTACACTCTTCCACTTGTGTTTCTAGTCATGTCAATCTACAGAATATCTTATGGGAAGATTAAAAGCTTTTTCTTTCTCTCTTGCAGCACAATTTTCATTTCTTTCAGTATTGAAATTGAAAAGCTCTGCTTCTGGAGAAATGACTTTGTTTTTCTAAGGGCTTGTCTACACGGTGAGGTAATGAGCTCCACCAGAGGTGTGATTTCTAATGCACACTTAACGTGTTGCACATGAATTGGTCTGCGCTAACCCTGCTAGTGTGCACTGACAGTGCCCTAGTGTGCTTTAAGGTAATGCTTTTTCAAACCCTGTCGTAACTTTGACGTTAAAGATGTCAGGAGATGCCACCTTGCTTTGATGTTGATTTGTGACCTAGGGCAAGTCACTTAACCTGTCCATGTCCCAATTCTCTAGTTGTATACTGTGGATTATGTTAGCCATCTTAAAGGATGGAGGTTGGGAAGTCCTACTTATAAAACAACTACTTATATTCCTACTTATAAAGCAACTCTGTGATCGTTTGATCTAAATGAAGAGTGTTATGTTATTTCTTAATGACTAAGGCCCCAATCCATGGTAGCACTTAATCATGTGGAACTTTAAATGTATAAGTAGCTCCCCAGTTACACATATGCTCCATCAGGGTCTAAAGAACAAAATCTGGAGGTGCCTTCTATTTGAAAGATGAGCAATTCTAGCCAAAGATATATACAACCAAACAGAATCCATTTTAGTTTAACTATACTATAATACTAAAAGTTCTCCATCTTCAAGCGTCTGACGAAGTGGGATTTTCTCCCATGAAAGCTCATGCATTAAATAAATCTGTTAGTCTTTAAAAGTGTCACAGGACTCCCTGATTGTTTTGCCGAGCTAGACTAACATGGCCACCCCTCTGGAACATATCAACATTTTAGTAGAGTGTCTTTCTTCTTCTTTAGCGTGCCAAAAAAAAAAAAAAAGTCACTGTGAAATAGTTCTATGGGTTCTCTAGCAAATCTGGTCACTCAAAGATAAAAATAGGCTTTTTCTGCCAACATGGCAGTGATCTGGTTCTGCCTCAATCTCGTATCGTCACTGCTAATAAAGATTCTGCAACCCTGATTTAACTGTCTGTTCTGTCCCCAAATATGGTGACCAGCTAATCCCTGAGCATGTGGGCCAGACCCACAAAAAATAATTCTCTGCACCAACTCAGAACCCACCCCATTGGCGTAACTCTGGTTTAAAATCTTCTGCAGACAGGAAATAGCTCCGTTGAGAAAAGAGGTGCCATTTTTACAGCCACTTTGATGATTACCTCTGTAGTTTAATTCAAATTATTATTTGTATTGCAAGACCACCTAGAAGTCTGGCCTCTCTTTGTAGTGCAGAGGCACTACATGAAGTAGGGGCCGTATAATCTCCCAGTAAGACAGTTCCTTCCCTGAAGAGCGCGTGCTCTAAATAGAAAAGATAAAGTGGAGGGGCAGGGAGAGGTGACTCGGTTTGCAGAAGTTCAGATTTGCAGACACAGGTGAATTGCTGACAGCTCTCCTAATTCCAAGTCTAGCCTCTCATCCATTATTCCACACTGCCTCCAATGGTTAAAAGGCTATTGAAGCAGGGACCGCTTGAAAAATGTGTTCACTGAGCAAACTTCTGACAAGCAAGGGTTAGTGACATGAAAAAGCAAAAATAGAGATTCTGAACCAGTCTAGCAGCGAGCCTTCTCCAAGATGATGCACACAAGCTGTTCCATGACTGCTGAAAGCTAGGAAGGGAGCCAGCCAAGGCACCAGACGAGAAGCCAAACAAAGATCCAGATGCCACTGCTGGGGAAAAAAATACCAGCTACTTCTCAGAGCTTGGCATTTGTGTCTTGCTGCCTAGCCAACTGCGCCCCAGGAGTGATCGCAGAGGTAGGCACTGCTCCTGAAGCGGACAGATAAAGAAGTTGTAATGGGACCACTTTCCACACAGCAATTAACAGGAAGAGACAGCACCAAGTGAATATTTCAGTTGCCTGTACGGGAGGCGCCAATATGTTTTGCCGTTTTGTGACTGTGTTCTAGAGGCATCAGCAGCACAGTTACAGTGAAGGCTCTGTTCAACTGGCATTTCCATTGTAATCCCAGGTTTTGAAGAGGGTTATAATTCAGCTGTTTTAATTAACAAGGGGATTAAAATTGGCACACAGGCTCTCTGGTCTCTTTGTTGCTGTTTTTATTATATAAAAAAAGCAATCTTTTAAGCCATTTTAAGTCATTCATCTCTCTACAGTTATCTTTGCTGGCTTTAAATAGATACATGTATATTAAATAAGATTTGTCTGATACAAGAGTTACCTCTGGATGGGCTGCTGAAAAGTTCCATACCTCTACATATGGCCTGTGGTAGCTACCGCTTATGATCTGACACTAAAGCTGATTGTTATAGAAGCAGGCAAAAGATGGTGTTATTAACCATCAGCCTTTCATAGGATATGAAATATCATAACTCTGGATATTGTGTACATTCTCATGGAGTTTTATGGACCCAGGCCTTCATACACAAAATGACTTAAGCTCCCCCAATTTAGATGCTACTGTGACCCCCTGGCAACCCGTGTCTCCTCGATGTGGCACTCTGTCCTCCTCTAGTGGTGGCCAGACCAGCTAGACATAGGGGTGTCAAACTCATTTGCTATGGTGGGCCAGATTTAACTTAAACGTACTTGAAGTGGGCCATACATGCCACAAATCAAAATACTGCAGCACTCTCACAGCATCGCAGATTGCTGTGTATGTGAAACTGCTCTGCTCCCTTTCCTCCCCCCGCCAATTAGGGAGAGAGTGTGGTCTCATGGAGCGCAGTCTAATATACTCAATGCTCCATGATGTTACGTGACCTGACACACACACTGCTCCGCAATGCTGTGAATGCAGGACCTCTTTCTCTCTGTCTCTGTTAGGAGAAAGGGTGGTCCCATGAAGTGCAGGCCAGATGGAAGAGGTTCACGGCCCACTGGCTGCACGTTTGACACCCCTGAGCTAGGGCTTGATGGTCAGGCGCTATCCCTGATGTACCTTTTAGCTCAGGCAGTGGAGGTTCATGTATTAAGTTCAAGCAGTCTGAGTTGATCCCTGCTGCTGACGACTGAGGCAGTCAGCGTTACAAGTGGTGGCCCGTACCAAGGAGGAGTATATAATCCCTGGCGGATTAGTGTGGCACTCTGTTCCCCTCCACTATAGGCCATCTAGAGATGGGTGAGCCTACTAACCCTTGGTTAAGAGACATCTGTTTCGCCTTCTGCAGTGCAGGCTTACACATCAAGCTCAAGGGATACTGGGATGTGCTGCCATTGACTGGAGTGGTCAGTGTTATACACACACATCCAGTCAGCTGCTGCCTAAACGGGTAGGTGCCTACACGTCGTCGGTCAAAGTTCTACAGGAGCCTCAGTTTCTCCCTCTGAGCACGTGTGCTATTGCATCAGGTGGGGTCTGGGCACCTGTCTCACGCCTAAGCCTCCGGCAAAATCCTCAAACCGGCTGAAGATAGACAATGATCCATCCATCTTGGGGCCCAATCCAATAGGTGTGGTCTTCCCAGTCTCTTCTCTCTTGGATTTAGACTGTGCTGGGAGCCACAAGACTGCACTGATGTAGGGAGTTGAGAAATCATTACACTTTGTATGAGCTGACTTCTCTGCCCCCATCATGGCCAGCTTGTGGGTGAGGGATATATATTAATACATCGCTACGGTGACAGGCCTCTGTGAAGTAGCAAGGGTGTATGTTTTAAACACACGAGAAGGCAACAGAGTTGCTGCTGGGTACAGGCCAGATTTTGGCGGTGCCGATTTCACCTTTAGAATTCACTTCATGCAATTCGGTGTTGATTCAACACACAGTAAATCATGGGCGGGGGGTGGGGGTGTAACACTGTATTGGAATTTAGGAGACCAAGGTTTATTTCTAGGTCTGGATGACCTTGTACAAGTCACCTCACCCCTCTGTACCTCAGCTTCCCCTATCTGTAAAACATTGATCAGGGTTACCTCCCTTTGTAAAGTGCTTTGAGATCTGCTGCCTAAAAGCTGTATATCAGAGCTGTCTAGGGAGGTGGTCTGTGCCTCTCCCTATTCTCTTGGAAGGAATGATGGATTGTTTTTCAATTTGCCTCTTTCGAAGGGCAATTAGGCAGGAAGAGTGGGTGCAGAGGGAATATGATGCAACTGTACTTCATTGCCCACTCTGGCAATGGCTGAGTGGTTTTTCTTGTCCTGGGACTGAGACAGGCCATTTTCTCGGTAAGCATGGCAGTTTCCACTGGGCTGGGTTTATTTTTCTCATATGAATTGTTTACCCCTGGAGTGGAGCTATTTGAAGGTGTTTGGCAATCACCCTCCCTACATTTGTTGGGTTTGTCATTTTATAGTAGTGTGTGTGTATGTGTCAGTTGAAGATTTTTTTGACAATTTCCTTGAGATGCACAGTGAGTGACGTACACTTCCTGAGGAGATATTTCCATATTCTTCAGGCATCTGTGACATTTCCCCACTCTAGAAGGCTATGCCTCAGGTATCAAGTACCTGTTTGCCTTTGAACCGTATCCCAGCAGGCTTAATTTGGCCCTTCCACCTTTCTGTGAGTGATAAATTGAGGACTTTGCAGTGCATTTACTCTGCAGAGGTCTTTCATCAAAACTGTAAAATAGAAGCCTGCATCTTCAAGGTTAGTGCCTCAATTTTTAGGTGGCCAGTGCTGCCAATCTCAAGCATTCAAAAATGATGAGTCTAAGCCTTCAAAATCATGAGCTTGGCATAAAACTCATGATTTAATTTTAAAATAAATTTGGCCTTTTATTTACCTTCTAGTTTTGGAATGTTTAGTTTTTAAGCTTTTTCTTTGCAGCCATGTGGGCTAGCATTGTTACCTTTTAAATGAAAGCAGAGAATTTCACATAGTCACATGACTCCAGGAGCTGGGGCTGGCAGAACACCAAACATCATGAGATTCATGTTAAAATCGTGAGAGTTGGCAACCGTGGGTGTTCTGTTTCTATGCACACCCTCCCTCCCCACTGCAAAGGCTCACATTGCAACCAGCACTCTAAAGCAACCATCACAGCAAACAGCTGTGTCTCTAACGCATTCTCTGCTGGGTCCCGATAGAAATCTTTCATCACCAAATGTTCTATGCCATGCGTGTTCAGTGCTGCCTCTGCCTGAAAAAGAAGAAAATGTAAGCAAATAATACTATAGAAAGAAGGGGAACCACAAGGTGACAGACGGCTGCTTTTTGAGGAGGCACAAGGTGACAGACGGCTGCCTTTTGCTGCTGGGACAGCATGAACCAGCCAGCTAGAGAGGAGGAAGTAGGCAAATAAAAACAGAACTGAGGAATAAAAACAGAATCAAGTTACTGCAAAAAAAAAAAGTGAGAGGGAAATAAGCAGTCATTGGTTGACCACCTGCAGGCAGGCAGGCAGGCAAACAAGAAAAACTGCTCAGCTTTCAATGATGGTCCATAGCTAGGAGATGGAAGCCAAGTACAGCCAAGAAGTCTGCTGTCTGCAGTGTTGGAATGCAGTCAGAAGAGGCAGATCTAGCACAGATAGTGTAATAATCATAATTAATAAATAAAAAGTCATTTTCTCTTGCGCAGAAAAGGCATTTAGGAAGGCATCAAGTCCAACAGGGGAGCAGAGGAAATGGCACTGTTTGTGGGCAAGGTTGATGAATGTGATGACAGCTGAGAATTGTGGGTGGTGTGCCACGAATGTTTTGGGCAATTTGTGACCTGCAACACCATTCCAGTTGAACAATGAGTTTAAATATTTCTGACAGTAATAGATTCAAAGGCATATGCATTGTAGTGTGATTTATTGTTTTTAACTGTGCCCAGAACTGCCACGTGCCACACCTATTGCTGCGATGCAGGAATATTTTCCTCCTATCCCATTGACGATAGCAGAATGCTATTGATCCAATCAGGGAAGCAGAAGGTCAGTTGCACCATTCATAGCTGCTTTAAGGAAATAGAGCACTGTCAGTTTGGACAAACGTTAAGAGATGTCCTATGAGACCAATTAGTCTCTGAATTAAGCAATGACCAGGTCTGGAAGAAGTTACTGACTGTATCATTACTTAATTCAAGAAAGCTGTTTAAATAGCAGTTGTAATGGAAACTGCAGAGAAGGATTCTCTGGAATTTAGTGTGAACTGAAAAATTCAAGTTGTGAATCAGTTAGACAGAGGACCATGGGAGTTTTTGGAATTTCCATGTGGCCGTTGTGCACAAACTATTAACTCTCACAAGAATTCCTGGTCGTGCCAGGTTTTTTGCAGAAAGTATTGGAAGAACATTCACATCACCTGATCTGTGTCACAGTTCAATGACCAGCAACTCAGAGTAACCATTCATCTATGAAGACTAAACTTAAAAAGGATGGAAGCTGAGCATTCATAATGTGGAAAAAGGCAATCACTCTAGTGGTACTTATTTAATATATTTATTACTGACCTTGGCACAAAAAGTGAGTGTCCTAATAAAATTTGTGGATGATCCACAGTTGGGAGCTATTGCCAATACGGAGGAGGACTGGAATATCATACAAGGAGATCTGGATGATCATATAAACTGGAATAATAGAAATAGGATGAAACTTATTAATGCAAAGTGCAAGGTCATGCATTTAGGGACTATAAAGCATTTTTTGCTGTAAACTGGGGTCTTATCAGTTAGAAATGACAGAGGAAGAGAAAGACCTGGTGTAGTAGCTCATCAAAAGATGACGTAAACTGTCAGTGGGATGGGGCTGTGAAAAAGGCTAATGCAGTTCTCGGTTGCATCAGGCAAGGTATTTCCAGTATGGACAGGTAAGTGTTAATACCATTATATAAGGCACTGCTTAGATCTCATTCAGAATACTCTGTGCAATTCTGGTCTCCCATGTTTAAGAAAGATGAACATTGGTGGGTGAAGGGGGAGGAATTATTTAAGCAGAGCATCCGGGTGGACACAAGAACAAATGGTTAGACTTGAAATAAGGGGAAGGTATCTAACCATCAGAGATGTGGAGTTCTGAAACAGCCTTTCAAGAGGAGCAGTGCAGGCAGAAAGCTTAACTGGCTTCAAGACTGAGCTTGATACATTTATAGAGCGGATAGAATGAGACAGCCTAATCTGCAACAGCAAGCAACAAATATCTTCAATGGCCAGTGATGAGACACTAGATGGCCAGGACTCTGAATTACTATGGAGAATTCTTTCCAGGTGTGTGGCTGATAGGTTTTGCCCATATGCTCAGAGTTTAACTAATTGCCACACTTGGGGTTGGGAAGGAATTTTCCCCTGGATCAGATTGGCAGAGACCATGGTTGTCTTGTTTTTTTTTTTTTTTGCCTTCCCCTACAGTATGGAGCACATTTACAGGCTTAAATTGGTGTAAATGGTGAATACTCTATATCTTGAAGCCTTTAAACCATGATTGGAAGACTTAAGTAAATCAGCCAGAGGCTAGGGTCTATTACAGGAGTGGATAGTTGAGGTTCTGTGGCCTTCAATGTTCAGGAGATCAGACAAGATGATCATGAGAGTCTCTTCTGACCTGAAAGTCTGAGGCTGAAAGTATGAGACCCTGATCAATTTGCAGTACTGCCCTTGTTATTAGAAGCTTAAGTCAGAGATGGTGTCTGGGTCACAGTTTTGACTGAAGGAGTTTCTGCAAGAATGGAGCTTGATACTGGCATTGCCATTTCATTGATTTCTGCATCTATTTCTCAGTAGAAGTTGTCACAAGTTCCTATGGAAGAAACTGTCAGGGCTCTGAGGACTTCTGTAGTGGAGAAACGTTGGTCCCAAAGGGGATGCTGTAGGTGAAAGATCAATTAACTGAACAGTCAGTCATTCTACCCTGGTATGTAATGAAAGTATCCAGCATTATTTAGCAGAGCTTTGCTTGAGAAGTTCAAGGTGAATTGGATCAAGATTAAGCTGATCATGAAAACACCTTGAGATCTTCTCAAAGTACTGGATAGACACTCCACAATTTTTGAAATAGAGCTTGGAAAGATACCATTGCTTCAGTATGACAACTAGCTAAAATATTGCAAGCAACAGTTCTGCCTTATGCTCTGAATCATGTGGTGGAAGCTTATTTGGACTATTTAATGAACGTTGGAGTCTCGTCACCAGTGTCTTACAGATCAGCCATCAACAACCAAGAGTGCAACCAAAAGCTGCAACCATTGCACTAGTGATCAAGAAGAATCCTAGGGCTGGAAGGGACCTCATGAGGTCATCTACTCCAACCCCCGGCTAAAAGCAGGACCACTCCCGCTAGATCACCCCAGCCAGGGTTTTGCCTCTAACAGGACCTTAAATAACTCCAAAGACGGAGATTCCATCACCTCCCTAGGTAACCCATTCCAATGTTTCACCACCCTCCTAGTGAGAAAGTTTTTCCTAATATCCAACCTCGACCGCCGCAGCTGCAACTTGAAACTACTGCTCCTTGTTCTGTCCTCTGTTACTACTGAGAACAGCCTAGCTCCCTCCTCTTTGGAGCACCCCTTCAAGTAGTTGAAGGTTGCTATCAAATCCCCCCTCAGTCTTCTCTTCTGTAGACTAAATAAGCCTAGTTCCTTCAGTCTCGCCTTGTAAGTCATGTGCCCCAGCCCACTAATCATTTTCGTTGGCCTCCGCTGGACTCTTTCTAATTTGTCCACATCCTTTCGGTAGTGGGGAGCCCAAAACTGGACACAGTATTCCAGATGTGGCCTGACCAGTGCCAAATAGAGGGGAATTATCACATCCCTCGATCTGCTGGCAATACTCCTACTGATGCAGCCCAACATGCCATTGGCCTTTTTGGCAACAAGAGCACATACTTGACTCATATCCAGCTTCCCATCCACCATAACCCCCAGGTCCTTTTCTACAGTGCTGCTACTTGCCAATTGGTCCCCAGCCTGTAGCAGTAGATATGATTTTTCCATCCTAAGTGCAGCACTTTGCACTTGTCTTTGTTGAATCTCATGGGATTTCTTTTGGTCCAATGTTCCAATTTGTCTAGGTTTCCCTGAATCCTGTCTCTGCCCTCAAGCGTGTCTGTCATTCTCCCCAGCTTGGTGTCATCCGTGAACTTACTGAACATGCAATGTATCCCATCATCCAGATCATTAATGAAGATGTTGAACAGAACCGGCCCCAGGACTGATCCCTGGGGTACTCCACTTGTTACTGATTGCCAACTAGACATTGAACTATTGATTCCTACCTGCTGAGCCCAATGATCTAGCCAGTTTTCTATCCACCTTGCAATCCATTCATCCAACCCATACTTCCTTAACTTGCCAACAAGAATGTCGTGGGGAAACTGTATCAAAAGCTTTGTCATGGAGAAATCAGTTGTCTCTGCATCACGTACACTTATCACACCTGAAAAGATCTATGCACAAATAGAGTGAGAATCTTTCAGCATTATCTCTGGAATTTGGAAGCTTCATGTCTCTCTGTATGGTAGACATTTTATCTTGCTGACCGATCATTGCTCATTGCTTTCAGTTTTGGGACTGAAACGTCGGATTCTGTCATTAACTGCTGCTCGTATTCAGGATGTCTATTTCTACTTTCAACTCATTCCTATACTATTCAGTTGAGTAAAAGGACTCAGCATGGCAACACTGATGGCTGTCACACTTGCCATGCCAAGCTCTCGTCAACCCAAAGGAACTTCAGATGATAAGTTCTATCTCAATTTGAGGGATAGGTTACCCATCACCCAGTGCAAACATCAACAAAGGGACTGCTAAGAATGATGTGCTTTCTCTTGTGAAAGGACAGGTGCAGTGTTGTGTTGCAGGACTGAATTATGAAAGACAAAAGTGGGTGGAGGAGTAAGGAGAAACTTTTTCAGTTCAGCATCTAGTCCTTTTGTTCCCATTTGCCTCGTAACCAATGAAGTAAACCCTGAGTATTACACACTTAAAGCATATTTACACTTTTTCCCCCCAAACCTCTGCCTAGCTCTGTTTCCCACACACTAGAACATCCCACCTTTACCCAAATCCATAGGGCTCTGTGGGGAAAAAGTGGAAGTTAAATTATGGAAGGAGTGTACCTTCCTATGGAACATGTAGGGGATGTAGTAAAGGGGTAAAAGAAAAGTAAACAAGAAAATGAAAAGCAGTGTAATGTAGGCCTGGCTTGATATGAGTAACTGGACACAGTGAGGTCTCATTTCTTGGGTGGCAGGATTAGGGAGGTAAATGGGTCATCAGGCTGAAAACAAAATATCTGTTCTAGCTAAGAGAAGGGGGAATAGCCAGGGAAATTTTTACAATGGACAAGATAGGTCTTGCACATAAGATGAAATAAAGATTAAGTTGGCCGGAGAGCATGTGCTGTACAGGGATTGGTTCCTACAAAGTTACCAAGCCACAGCCAATGTGTATGATGCATTGCACAGTAAATGCAGTGTAACATGTAAACATATATAAAGGAAGAGGTTTGCTGTGTGATATGCCCTATTCCTACCCACAGGCTTGAGTCAGAACAATTCACTGTAGCTTTGCTGTATGCCAGAGAAGGAACCTGAGTGAGGAGACTGCAGGCAAATTGAATTCTTGGGGAAATGTCTGGAAGAGGCCTCAAGAAAACCGCAATAATAGACTCTGATCAAGTCATCTTCAGTCCCTTTAATCTTCTCCTTGTTAACCTGAACAGATTGAGCTCTTTGAGTCTATCATTATAAGACCTGGTTTCTAATCCTTTAATCATTCTCATTGCTCTTTTCTGAACCCACTCCCATTTATCAACATCCTTCTTGAATTGTGTACACCAGCAATGGGTGCACTATTTCAGCAGTGGTCGCACCAGGACCAAATACAGAGGTAAAATAACCTTTCCTACTTGAGATTTCTCTGTTCATTCGTCCCAGGATTGAATTCACTCTTTTGGCCATCACATCACACTGAAAACTCGTGTTCCACTAATTACTCACCACAACATCCAAATCTTTTTTAGAGTCACTGCTTGCCAGGGTAGAGTACCCTCTCAGTAGGAATGGCCTACATTCCTATTCCTAGATTACATTTAGCTCTATTAAAATGTATATTGTTTCCTCAGGCCCACTTTACTAAAATTGTTCTGAATCACTGGCCTGTCTTTTTCATTATTTATCACTCCCCTGATTTTTGGGTCATCTGCAAAATTTGTGTATTATTAGAGATCCATCATCAAATGACTCTTTTGTGGAGTCCAGTGAAGTCACAGGAGTTTCCCAAGGGATGGGCTTAGCTAGCTTTAACCTAGAGAAGATAAAGGATTTTTGGTAAAGGGAGATTCAGAGATTCTGGTCTTAAAAATCCATTGAGTCAAAAGCAGGAGTGTATATTCTGAGATATGCAGAGATGTGTGCCTTGGAGAAGGCATGACAATTTGGACTTCTATGTTTTCCTTTAAAAAAAAATCCGTGAGGTATGCAACAATATTTAACAATGCAGCAAGTGAATGGGTAATTGAATTTCCATGGTGTATTTCTCAACTGCTCAAGTTCAAAATAGATAGTGGGGGCTCCATCAAACATGTTTGACTTGTGGGCAGCAAATTGAATGTTTTCTTTTGTTCAAACTAAGGATGTAAACATTAGTTTAATAATCCATTTAAACGTTCTAAAACTAGAATGTTTAAATGTTTAAATGAGTGAGGGGAGTTGTGTTAGGCTTGAATCCTCACTGCCAAGCCAGAGCTGCCTAGCTGCAGCTCCCTCCCCCCAGAGTTTGATATGGTAATCAACTATGTAAAACATGTAAATAGCTGATTAGAATTTAAATGTTCTGGTTTTAACATCCTTTGCTCAAATACATTGAGCTGAACAATCAGAAATGATTGGATTTCAGTCCAATCTGTTTTCAGTTTTTAGCATTGATAAGCAAGCTATTCATCTGCTTTTCGTCTGGACAGTCCTTTTTTCCCCCCTAAGGTTTGTTCTTCTCTGGGACTGAGCCAAAACTGGATGTGATTTTATGCAGTATCTTGGCTGGAGGATGCCATTTTCAAATGTCTGCTGCCTGCCCCCACCCGTGTGACCTTGCATGCATGGTGTTGGTGAGGTCACTCTAGCGACGAGCAAGGCAACATGTTCTTCAGAATGGCGTCCTCCATGTGGTGTGACCTTGCATGCCCCATGCATATGAGGTCATGCTCTTCCCAGAAGTACCTGAATGTCCAGCATTCTAGGGATGTGGCAGTGGCCATCCTAGTCACTGGTAATTTTTTAAATGACATAATATTGAGATTAGATAATACGAAAAATGCTGCCTACTCTGAAGATAGGTTCAATCGCACAATCACCGTTTCTAATACATGTATGCTGTTGACATCTTCAAGATGGTCATGTGAATGTTTTAACCATACCTAGATGGGAAATGTGTTGGGCTTTTTTCTCCCATGAAAACTTTCAATTAAAATATTGAAATTTTTCTCCACAACCTTTTTGGGGATGGGTTTCACAAAAACTGGGGTTTTTTTGTTTTGTTTTGTTTTTGTTATTTACTGTTGGTAGCTGAAAACTGAGAACCGTCAGTCAACTGAGGGGGGGAGGGGGGAGAAAAACAAAACTGAAAAGTTTTACTCACTAGTTGAAATTCTTCAGGTTTCAGAGGCTGAAAATGGAAAAATCTTTTTGATTGAAAAACCTGGACATGTTTAGTTGAAATGGATGTTTTGTGTGCAGACTTCCATTTTTGTCGAAAACATCAACAGTTTTTATCTTTAATAAAAGATTTGATGAAGAGTTTCACTCACCCCTACTTCTAACAAAACCATCAGCAGCAGCATTCTACTGCAACTGGGAACATCAGCATTAATTGGACTAATAAAATAGGTTTGCACTTTGGGTTAATAAAATAGGTTCTTTAAGAGTCTTGCTATGCACCATGCATATGAGACTAAGGCCTGACAGGCTTTTCTCGGAGGAATTGCTAGACTGAGTCAAACCTCAGGTTCATCTTGTACCATATCCTTTCTCTGATACTGCCCAGCACCAGTGGAAGGTACAACCTGTCCCCCAAAAGGTGCAATAAAATATGCCGCAACCCCCATTATGTTTTATCCTGATCTCTAATAGTTTGGAGATTGGCTTAAGCCCTGAAAATGAAGTTTAATATCTGTTGCAAAATGTATTATCCTTAATAATAAAGAAGTATGGATATTCTTGTTATCTAAGTAAGCATCCAGTCCTGTTTTGAATCTTGCTAAATTCCTGTCCTTAACCAGTTTTTTGTGGCAATGAATTCCCAGTTTGTTATATGCTATGTGAAAAAGATTACCTTTTATCAGTTTTGAAGTTGTCACCTTTTAACTTAACTGAATGTCTCCTTGTTCTTGAGTTATGCACTAGATAGCAAAAGTTCCTGATCTACCTTCCCTATGACATTCATTATTTAATCCTCTATCAGCATGTAATTTCTTATTCATCTTCTTTCTAAGGTAAACAATTCCAATCTTTTAATCTCTCTTTGTATACGTTTTTTTCCAGGCTCTTGCCCTTCTCTGAACCCAGTCTAATTCCACAATATCCTTTTGAAGGATAGGATGACCATGACTACACACAGTATTTCAGGTGCGGCCTCACCATTGATTGTATTATAAAACAATTTAAACACTCTCTGTATTATTATTCATCCAATGTCTTATGAATTCTGACTAGAGCTGAAGGAATAAGTGATTTTTTCAATGGAAGTTGCAAAATAATGGAAAAAAAATTGGTTTAGTTTGAACTGAATCTGAAAAGTCTGAAAAATGTTGGCAAACCAAAGATTTCCATTTTGGGTCCAACCAACCGTGTTATTTAGACTCAAAGCATTTTGCTTCTGGGCTCTGGAGCAGGGATTTGAACACAGGTCTAACCATCAGGCTGTTCTCATTCTCAATTCGTATGTAGCTCAAAGACTATTTAAATATTTTACACAAAGTGGAACAGCTTCAACAATAAAGACTGATGCCTGGTCTAGGTTGGCAGTGGCGGTCAACAGGAGACACGGAAGCAATATAATGTAGCTTGTGTATCTCCCATCAATGTACTTATGTTCACATAGCATGGCATCTGCATGGTGCTGCATCAATGTGAGGTGCCCTCCTGTTGACGCAGTCTTATTTCTTTCAGAAAAGTGGACTAATTGAGTCAGCCAGAGAGTGCTCTGGTTTATAACTGGCAGACAGAGCACTCACTTGGGAGTGGATCACTTCTCCACAGTGGTAATTCAAACGTTTGTCTCATGCATCCCCATGTGAATGACTTACCTCCTCACATCTGCAAATGAAGTCAGTGGGAGCTATTCTTTGAACACGCAAAGTGCTTTATACTCTGAGGAATCAGGTCTTCAGTATCTCAAATAGGAACCCAAAATTAGCAGATACTTTTGACCTTAAAGCTCTCTATGCATCAGCTCTGTAAAATGGGGGAAATACCCCCCACCTAATGGGGTGTTGTGAAGATAAATTAATGTTTAAGGAGCTCTCATCTGATAAGCACCATAGAAGAAGCCCAGGGGCAAGTTAATAATTCTGTCTTCAGAGTGGGATTCCAACAGCATCGAGTAAATAAGGGGGGCAGACACTGAAATGAAGAGAAACCAAAATATAAAATATAAATACTCCTAAAGCAAGCTCTGTCTATCATGTGCACTGAATGAGGCAAGGGTCTGTAGAAAAAATAGCATGTGATTGTGTAATTACAGACTATCATAATGCAGCACCAAGGGATTGAATTAAGATTGCACAGTCTGTCTAGAGTATTCTGGCATTTCCTAACTTTTGAGTCCTTGACTTTGCAACCTTAATAATGTTCTTTTAATGTGGTTTTTGGGAATGCACTTACTATATAACTATTATGGAAACATGAGGCACAGCGCAGTTAATTTTTTGCCATTATGAAAACCAAACATTTCATCATCTTTTTTCTGTCATTTTTTGATCCATGACAGCACTTTGCCTCTCACCCTTCTCGCAAGAACAAGAATTCTAGCTTGTGTTTTCCATTTGAAATATTGAATCTTGGAGTCTCTGAGTTTTCTAGAGGACAGTTGGGATTACAACATTCCAAGAAACAGAATCCTGGACCGTTGAAGGAGAAAGGGCTTTTGAGACTGGCTGATGTTAATACCTGTTTAAACGGAACGTGTTGGCAAATATGTTGAGAAGAAAGCTTTCTTTGTGAAAGATCCAGGCTCCTCCATTGCCTGTTAACTGGGATGAAAATACTCCCTCTCTTGCCTTTTAGCAAACCCAGGGAAGTCAGGATTTTATATTTCCAAAAATTCGAAGGTAACAAACTATCAGGGGGGAAAAATCCTTATTTATAAAAAAATTTCAGTCCTTTATAAATCATGAAGAACCAGAATGAGCATTTCCCCCCTTTGCTGGTGCCATTAAGGAAAAAGACAACAGAGTCCTGTGGCACTTTTAAAGACTAACAGATTTATTTATCGCATGAGCTTTCGTGGGAGAAAATCCCACTTCGTCAGACGCTTCGAAGCGTCTGACGAAG
>ML685799.1:7679936-7732844 GCA_007922175.1 Pelusios castaneus | reverse complement strand
TCTTTCTACAATAGACTAACACGGCTACCCCTTTGGAATTAAGGAGAAAGTGAGAGAGAGAGAGAGCGCGCTATAGAAGCCCACTGGAGAAACATCGGTTTATTGGCATGTTTCCTGAAGATGTGTAATTAATATAACTTGAACTATGACAGTGTCTGACACAGCTAGGTAGCTCACTCTTCGCACTGCTTAAGTCTCTGTTCAAAATGTTTCATGTCCTATAAATTAATGAGCAAATATTGGTTTTATCCCTGCTTCTCTATGAGTGTGTTAACACTGCATACTCTCACTAATTCACCAACAATTAGACTGGCCAAAAAAAATAAATATTATCACTGGGACAAATGTTGAAGTTGTTTTCATTGCAAAGTGACTGAAAGGGGTGCATGTATGTTTTGTTTTGATTTTCAAGTTTTGCGAAACAGATTGAAAATAGTTCTAGAATATTTCCATTGATTGAAAACCTGAATTTCTATAATATTTTATACCATTTCCAAGAATTAATTTTGGAAAAAAACCACAACATTTTTCATAAAAACCAATACTGATTGATTGATTTTTTGGGGGGGGGTTAAAATTTCATTTTATAAAATCCCTTTCTCAGCATAAAAAAACCTTTTTGTCTGACGAATGACCAGTTCTATTCGGAATCCCTACAGGGTGTTTCTCAGAAGAACCATCTATGACTGGAGTTAAAACTCACTTTTCTTGTCCCATTTGTGTGCTTGGATAGAAAAGGAAGTGCTGAATATACAAAATGGAATCTGACACCTTGCCCTCCCACCTGCCAGAGTTCACTTAGTTATTTTGATCTTGCTACGGTCACTGCCAGGCTGTGCGAACATGGTCAAACTGGTGAACTATGCTGTGACACAGTGTCCCCACTTGAAAAATGGTGACATTTCCTCACGGGTCTTAATTAATTGTGTGCAAATGCCACCCACCTCCCTCAATGGTATAGCGCAAGTGTTTGTTTTAAATTTGGATATAGTTACTAAGGGACTGGGGTTCTTGCCCAAATCTGACCATAGAAAAGTTTGAACAGGGACAGCTGGGTTGTCTGACAGGAATTGTTACATGGATACTCAAAAATATTTATGAAAACCTTTTATTCCAATAAGCATAAATGATAGAGAATGAAAACTGGAAGAGAAGTAAATGAAGAAATGGGTCATAATCAAATCACAGTCAAATTCTACTCTAATACACACAGGAAATATTATGTGGTATGATTTAAATCAGGGGTGTCAAACTCATTTGTTATGGTGGGCCGGATTTGACTTAAATGTACTTGAAGTGGGCCGTACATACCATAAATCTAAATACTAGGACACTCTCACAGCATTGTGGAGTGCTGTGTATGTGAAACTGTGCTTTGTGATCCCCCCCCCCCCCCCGTTAGGGAGAGAGTGTAGTCTCGTGGAGTGCAGTCTTGCAGACCCATCACTTCGTGATGTCATGAACCTGACCCTCACAGCATTGCGGAGCGCTGGGCATGCGAGATCACACTCTTTCTCCCTCTGTTAGGGAGAAAGAGCGATCCTGCTGAATGCAGTCAAGGACCAGATGGAAGAGGTTCGCGGGCTGCATTTGGCCTGCGGCCGCATGTTTGACACCCCTGACTTAAACTATATTAAGATTTATGTTATATACCTTGGGTTAATATACTCAGACCCATTTCCAATGGCTTAATCAAGAGAGGTGTCCAGTTCCTTGACTTGAAGAGGGGTGGAGAACATGACAATATTAAACAGCTATATTTAGGCCAGGGGTACTCAACCTTTCCCGGGTTACGACACAGCTGGGAGGCTGCCCAGCTGTGCATGAGACACCAACCCCCCACCTTCACAGCTAAGGCCCCCTCACCCTGCTTCAGGGCTGGACAGGGTGGGGGGAGTTGGTGTAGTGCCAAAAAACATGTTTCGGCAGATTTTGTTACTTTGGTTGGAAGGTAGCAAAATCTGCCAAACACGGTTTTCGGCACTACCCTGTCACTAGGGCTAGGAGCCTCCCGGGGCTGCAGAGACCTTTGCAGCTTCAGGACTTCCCCCCGCCCAAGGGCTGCCGCTGCTGGCTCCCCTCGCCCTGCTTCGGGGCTGAGTGAGATGGGGGGAGCCGGTGACAGCAGCAGCACTAAGGCTCGGAGGCTGCAGTGTTCAGAGACTCAGAGCGTGGCAGTCTCCGGACTGCTGAGCACCGCCACAGCTGGCTTGCCATGCCTTGTTCAGCCTGGGAGCAGGACAAGACAAGCTGGCAGCATTGGCACTCTGGCTGGGAGCAGGGTGGTGTGACGCCAATTTTTGGTGAAGCGCCTCCCTGCTCTTCGCAACACACTTTTGTGTCGCGACACAGTGGTTGAGAACCTCTGAGTTAGAGTATACTTAAACCGTTAAAAAATAACTAAATAGCTAGTAGGAAGCGAGAAGGCTGGCACTGCTGCTGAGCTAAGAAGCTGAAGCTTGATTTGGAGCTAAAAGTTCTAAAAGCTAAGAGGTAAAAAGTTAAGAAGCTACGCTCAGCAACAGGGTTGGTCCCTTTATACTCTGTATAGCATGGGTCAGTTTGGGTCCTCCTCCTACACCCAAATACAGGTTCTTTACCCCCAAAATTATTGGGGTACATTCATTCTATTGGTTGACAGGTTCGTGTGTATGATTAACACATGCCATCCTTCCAGAATGTTCTTCCATCTTCCACTTTATTATTTCCAGATATTTCTGTAGGTTTTGCAGTGTACTTTTACAGATATTTTAGGGTTCCGACTAGGCAAGCCCCTTCTTGTTTTGATGTCTCCTGACCCACGTCAGACAGAGTTCATGATCAAAATATAGCCCCTAGATTTCCATATCTCTGCCCAATGCACAAAGAAGTCTGTCTTGTTCCAACTTATCTTATGCTCTTTTATAAACTCCTATGCCGTTAGCTGTCTCATACAGGCTGAGGATGATCTCCACACAAGCCTGCAAGGTACTTTGCGTTACAGCTTTTAATATAAAATGTATATATTTTCTTATAAATCTATAATAATATGATCCTTTAAACCTATACAGAAAACATATATGTATGCAAGCAAGTACAGGCTAGATTACGAGCTACAATGAGTAGGGAAAATTGATGGGGCTGGCGATGGTGAAGAGGGGAACCCTCATTCAGGGACACGAGGTAGCTTCTCTCTACCTGGGAATCTCTGGCCTCTGTTGGCCAGCTGGGGAAGAAGGTTGCTGATTGGCCAGCATTCCCAGCTTCCAGGATTTAACCAGGAGTTAGGGACCCTATGGAATTTCTTCTGGGGCTGCATTCCAGCAGCCATAGGGTTACTCACCTTTCCAGTGGCAGCAGCAAGGATGCGAAGGACTTCTGGGGACAGCTGGTGGGGAGGAAGCCAGGGCCCATGTGGTGCTACTGTGGCAATTGGGAAGGATCTTGTGTTCCTGAGCGGCCTTGCTGGGGCTGGGGCATCTGATCTCCCTTTCCTGTGCCCATGGGGGAGTGGGAAGTCAGGGATCACAGAGTACATCTACAACAGCAGGAAGGGGTGCTGGGTCCGTGGGTGGCTTTGCTGGAACTGAAATCAGGTCCTTGCTCTCCCCCCTGCTCATGGGGTCATCTGATGCCAGTGCATCAACCTGGGACGGGGCTGTGTCCTCAGGTGGTCTTGCCAGAGCCAGCTCAGTTGTCTCAGCCCCACCATCCTTTCTTGTGTCCTGCTCCACCTTCTCAAAGCCAACTTTTGGTGGGGAGAATGGAAAGGGCTTGCAGTGCTTCGGCCAGGAGTGCAACCTGCGGGTGCCCGCTCCAGGAGTTGCTCTCAGGAAGCCAGGCAGAACAGCCAGTCCCTCCTGGAGAAGGATCAGTAGTTGGGCCTTAGATCATAAGGAACCCACCAGTCCTGCTCTAATGGGGGCATTGAGAGTGGCGGCCTTCCAGGTGGGTGAAGGTTCTTTCAGGCTGCTTTGCTAGGGAATTGTGGACTTGGGACCACAGATCCAGTGGAAGGATGTGCTCGTTCTCTGCAGAATGGAGATCGGGTCTGGACCAGTGGTCCAGAGCAGATGCAGGGAGAAAGAGTCATGAGACCAGGGGAGTCTCTAGGAAGAGAATTGTGTTGATAGTGTAGTATTTTGTTTTGGTAGGGTGGGTTTTTTAAAATTATTTTAAATGTGCACACTTCTGTTAAAATTGTACTAGCGGAAAAAAATCATGTTTCAGTCTAGAAACTAAACATTTAAAAACAGTTTTAACTATCATTTTGGTAGTTCAGCTATTCTTTTCCTTAACAGTTCAAACCTCCAATGCAACTTTATGGCAGTGGTTTTCAAATCATGGATCGCGACCCAGTACTGGGTCATAGACCTTCAGGTACTGGCTCACAGCGCCCCCTGCTGCTGCCGCCGAAAGACTGGAATGCATTGCTGAAAGATGTAAATGTTGGGCTGTGGGCATAACTGATCGCCATATTTGGGGTCAGGAAGGAATTTTCCCCCAGGACAGATTGGCTAGGGCTCTGGGGTTTTTTTTTTTGCCTTCCTCTGTAGCATGGGGCATGGCTCACCTACTGGTGAATTCTCTTAAAGTCCTTAAATCATTGTTTGAGGAGGTAAATAACTCAGTCATAGGTTAGTGGCTTATTGCTGGAGTGGGTGGGTGAGGTTTTGAGGCCTGCATTGTGCAGGAGCTCAGACTAGATGATCGTACTGGTCCCTTCTGACCTTAGAGTCTGAGTGATGTTTTCCAATTGGGTTCCAAGAAAAAAAGGTTTGAAAACCAATGCTTTATGGGTTCATGCTATCAAGCCATAGACTCCATGATTCTGAACCTTTTTCTGTACCAGCGTTACAACCCCCTTTGCCATTTACCTACATGGCAAGAGGAGGTGTTAAGTCCCAAGATGGGCACCTATGGTTTAGTGGTTCTTGCTTACTGAATGGTTGTATCCAAATATTTACAACATGGCCGTGAACTGTTTGGCTGTTGGACTGGATTGTGGAAGGTATGAAGAGTGAGATTTTGCAGGCTCTCTCTTCTAGGTGTCTGGCTTGAATTTTGACCAAGAATGGTTACCAACAGCTGGCTCATTTTGTGGCCTATGTACAGTGATCTGGCAGTGACAGTTTTCACCATGTGGACACCTATAATGAAATGCAGCATCCTGAATGTCACCAGATTTGTTTTATTGTTGGCAAGTGGCTCAACAGAGACTCCAAGGTGTGAATGGGTAGGGATAATGAATCCTATTCATCCATGCATATAGTCCCTTCTCTCAAGCCTGAGGCCTGTTGGCTGGCCAGCACACAGGGGCTTCGTGTTTGGATGTTCCTTACCTTTTGTAAGCACAGAGAATAGGGCTTCAGTTTGCTAGTGCTTCTGAGCCCTGTAATCAGGATGAAGGTAATGTATTTCTGTTGCATGGATGTGCAATGTCTTGATATTAGATGTAGCAGAGAAAGGCACAAATGGCTGAAAGTTTAAAGGCAGGTGAATTGAAAAAAGGCACTTTTTTTTTACAGTGAGATTAACTGTTACAATGAATTACTGAGGAAGTAATGGATTCTCCGTCACCTGAAGTCTTCGAATCGAGAATGGATGCCATTATGGAAGATATTTAGTCAAATGCTAGTTATTGGGTTTAATATAGGCATAATACGGTGAAATATAATGATCTGTTTTACACTGGAGGCCATACTAGATGGTCTAATGGTCTCATCTGGTCTTCAAATCTATGAATATAAGGAGAACCCCTGGGTGATGTAGACCAGGCTACATCTCCCTTCGCTTGTGCAGCCTCAAGTGTAAGAGATGCATTTGGGGCAAGCAGCATCGGCAGAGTGTTACTTTCCTCCAGCTGCCAGAAGAACAATTTCAATTTTACAAGCAGATGAGCGCAAATTGGAGCAAACTGTTCTAATTTACACTGCATGCCAATCCACTTCATAGAAGAACCCAGAGCTGAGAGGTAGCATAAAGCCACCTTTCCCCTCTCTACTGGAGGTTGGCTGGAACAGAGAGCTGCACTCTGGTTGAAAACAGATTGTGAGTGGCTTTGTGAATGTTTTGGCTTTATCCGATATTTCTCCCCCCCACAGTGTACATGTTACAAATAAACAGAGTAGGATGAAAACTGTTGTGTCGGTATTTACTCATGTCCTTCCATTCTTCAAGCCCAGGCCTTCCTGAACACTTGGAAGCTATGAAAATATGTTCCTGAGTTACTAACAAACTTACATGTACAGCTTGTCAATGGTGTAATGAGTGATGCTGCTGGTTTAGTTTTCAACTTCAATGTTAGTGAAATAAATGTGGGAACTAGTGGGATTAGCTCTACCGTAGTCACAATGGATGTGGAACCAAGATACTTGCTTTTGGCTTCTGGAGAGGAATGTAGCAAGGTTATTTGGATAAAGGAGATGCTGGAGATAAGAAGGGAGGGATGACATCACAGGGGGAAGGGTGAGGTGATAAATGGTCAGGCAGCCAGTGGGGAAGACAAAAGGGATTGCTGGATAAAAAGGCAATTATTTGATCAAAAGGGAAGGAGCGGTGTTCTGACACAAAGGGGCATAATTTCGAGCAGCTGGGGAGCAGATTAGAAAAACCAGGGTGGTGATAGTGAACGGTTCCAAAATAGAGGAAAATGACAAGATACATTAACGGCGAAAACAGGAGGGAGGGGGAATAAATAACAGCGAGGACAACACTCTCTGCTGCTCTGTGTTCCCCTGCTCTCTGCCAAGCCACACAGCAGTCTGCCAGCCCGTTCCTAATCCCTTCGTGCCCCAGCTGCCTAAAATGATCCCCCATTATGGCAGAATTGGGCTCTTTACCCTTTGATTGGCTAATTGGCTTTCTGTCCTTTTGATCTTTTCATCTCCCCGCTCTCCACGTCTGGCTTCTCTGCAGGGCTACCTGACCCATTTTTTATGACATCCCACCTTTTCTTTTTTTAACACTCTCTTTTCAACCTTATTCTTTCTCCCCCTTTCATCTCTTTCTTTCTGCATAATGGCTCCCCATTTTCTCTGCTGAACCTTGTTCTACCTTTCTGCAGACCAAAGGAAAATGGAAAGATGCAGGGTGACCTTTTCTTGTATGATGGAAAGTTCATCTCTGCTCTTATTTCCTGTGTCTGGCAAGAATATTCTGGAGTCTTCTTTTTAAAAAAAATTTTTTTAATGTGGTCATTTAGTCTAAATGGTAGGCACTTGCTTGTAACAGCAGTCATATTTTACATGTCTGTTGCGCCTTTCATCTGCTATCCTCTAGGCACTATTATAATGCTTTGCGTAGTGCCTTCTAGCCAAGGATCTCATGGCACTGTCCAGCCATGAGTGGGTTTAGCTTGATAGCACTCTTGTGGACTTTTCATCAGCTCAGTTTTACAGCTGAGGAAAAAGAGTTGCACAGATGAAGGCCAAAACCTGGATGCCTTAAATTAGGTATCGAAGGCCCAGATCCTCAAAGGTATTTAATTGCCTAACTTCCACTGAAATTAATGAGATTATACCTTTGGCGATCTGGGCTTTTGTCCATTTAGATCCTTAAATGTATGTCCTGTTTCTCTTCAGATGTGAATGCCCGTTCTCTCCGAATTTACCTGTTCCAGATTTCTAGTGTTGTGTCTTAGCCCTTCCTCTGTAGTGCACCACTGAACTACAGCCACATCTGGAACAGATGCTACCAGCAACTGCACAGCTGTGAAAACTGGAGTGTATGTGGTGAAGCCTTATTATTACATAAGCACCAGGATCCCTTTACTATTCAATATATGTGAAATTCACCCATGAGCAGAGGGCCAGTGCAAGTGAAAACCTTGTGGCCTGATGCTCTGGAGGTTAAGGGAGCTCTCTGTCCCATCAGCTGGTGAAGAGCAGGAAGTATGACTACAGAGAAAGCTCATTTGCGTAAGCTTTCTACCCAGAATTCCTCAAGTCGCTATAACTGTATACAAACTCAGAACTAGTTGGACAGTGGAGCTGAGGTGGGAGAGGAAAATGGAGGGTTAGCTTTGTGCTAGGAATGTATCCAGGCTGGCAAGTACTCTCTTTATGGGTTCTGTAAGTTCCTCACTGGGGATCTTGCAGTGTGGAGAGGATGCTTTGGGGAAGCCACGGGAACAGCAGCAGAGCTGAGTGAAGTCTGGTGCGGCCCTTTTTACTTAGCCACTGGATAAAAGCTGGTTAGATGGTGGCGTTTCAGGAGAGGAAGAGGCACTTCTGAAAGCAATAGCAACAAGTTTGCCTGAGTTCACTTCAGAACTCCGGAGCTGCCCCGCCCACTTAGACCAAGTCATCAGCGGGATTTCGCAGAAGCAGAGAGGGACTTGGAAAAATTTGTCTATTGAACATTCCCTTGACTGGTGGGAGCAGAGTTAATGGACGTCTGCCCAAATTCCCACGGGGCCAGGTTTTATTTCACATTTATTTAGATATATTGTTGCTGTATTTGTCCAAGAAACTGTTGTTTCTTTTTCACCAATCAAGTTTTGTTTGTGTTACACACACACTCAGAGCCTGCAAGTGGGCAGCATTACCTATTAATTGTGTCCAGGGAAGGGAGTTAATGATCCCAGAAACTTGGGGGAGAGGGGAGGAAGACAGGCTGAAGCCAGTAGCATTAGTCAGGGCCGTCCCTAGGGGAAGAGGGGCCCAGGGCCAATAGACCTAGGCAGGGCCCCCACCCCCTCATGCTGGTGGGGAGTGCGGGGCGGAGACGGCCTGCTCTGCCCCCTAGGGAACACCGGTCACCCCCCGGGGAGTTAGCCCTGGAAGCCGTGGCCACCTGTCATGTGGCGGGGAGCCGTGGCTATAGGCCGGGTGGTGGGGAACCACTGCCGTGGCCCCGGTCCCGGGGAGCCGAAGCCATGGCCCGGTGAGGCGGCTAGCCGAGGCCGCAGCCCCAGCCCCAGGCAGCAGGGAGTCAAGGCCACGGCCCGGGGCAGCAGCGAGCCGAGGCTGCAGCCCAGGGGGGGCGGCGAGCTGAGGCCGTGGACACAGCCCCAGGCAGCAGTGAGCCATCCCCAGCCGAGGCTGCTGCTGCCCCAGCCGCAGCCAGGTGGCCCCAGCCAGCCCAGAGGCCAGGACCCACGCACCTGCCCTGCCCCTGGGCCAGCCTAGGGGCCGGGGAAGTGGGAGCAGGACAGCACAGGGCCCATGTTACTGCGGGGCCCGGGGTGATCGCCCCGTTCGCCCCCCCAAAGGACGGCCCTGGCATTAGTTTTAAGACCCTCTCACCCCCTTCAATTTGAGCGTGGTTCTTTTTGCTGTTGATGGCAGCTGGCAGAAGGTTTGCAGAAAACATATTTCTAGCTTAAGCTCTGGCCATCTGCAGGGGATGAAATCCAGCACAGACCTGAGAGAGCCTCAGGTTTTTAAATCTCACGTTAAGCACTCGCACACTGCATACTGCTTTGTCTATCAGTCTTGGAAGGATGGTTTGTCATTCTTTGTGGCACTGAAACCTTGACTGCTGAAGGGTCTGGGCATGGGAAACCCAATGAGTGGGTCATTAAGCTAACCAAGTCTCCATATGTACCTGTGTGGAGGGGGAATATCACAGCCCTCTGAAGCCAAAACTAACACAATGGCTTTTACTGCTTTTATGCCATAAAAAGAAATGGATCCAATTTGCTAGGAAACTCCTTTCTGTGTGAGATGATGGATGCTGACTCTATTAAGCACAGATAATTTGCTCACTTGCTTTCATTGTGAAGTTAAGTTAATTACCGGCATAAGGTAGATGAAAGACTGAAATGTCAGACAGCCACGCTCTAACTTGATATCAAACCTGACAGATGGCCAGAAAAGGAGGCTTAATTGAGGCTGGCAATGAGGGCCAGTATAATGGATCCAGGACTAGGAGCCAGGAGACGTTGTTTCAGTTCCTGAGTTAGCAGCTGACCTGCTTTAGGCAGATCACCTCTCTAGGCCTCTGTTTAGATGGAAAACTTTCTGTAGCCTGGATTGCCTCTAGGTGTCTGCAAACCACATAGGATGATGGGCATAACAACCTCAGTTGGGGGCCTTTAGAGGCCACTATAATATGATCTAATGCTCAGTCATGTTCTTGTGGGACCCTGTTCCGTTGGAAGTGCCAGCTCTTCGCTGAGTTGTTAAACAAAGGTTCCAACTGCTTGTGATCATTGCAAATAAAGGATTCCAGGGGTGGCGGGTTTTTTTTTTAATTGAGCTGTTGTCTTGCATCCTCATCAAATGCCAACAGCCTTCTGCCTACCTCCCATTCATCTTGGATAGCATCTTCAGTCCCTGTTCTAAACAATTGCTTATTGTGGCCATGAAGAGCTGAATAGAAGCTATAGTCCTTCCCTTGAGCTTGCTGAATTTTAGTGATTGAGTGAGAGTTCCTCAAGAGTCATTAAAGTCAACATTCATCGGCAGTTATCACATAGCGGTAGCTCTGAGAGTGCAGTTTTCATGCCAAAAAGAGAAAAACTGCAGTGCCTGTGTCTGTCTATCTTCTATCACACAAGAGTGTGATGGAGCGTTCCTTATGTGAATTGCTTAGGGATCCTCAGAGGAAGAGTGTTATAGAAAAGTATACTACTCTCAATATTACACAGTTTAAAATAATTCACTTACAGTAAAGATTCGCTTCAGTAAGGGAAGCAATACAGTTATGGTTACATTAATCCCAACTGGGAATGTAGTCAAAAGGGAGGCACAGCAGAAGAAGCATTTTTATTGTAAGGAGATTTCTGGATCTGCTGCTCTGTGTGTGTGGGGGGGGGAGGGGGGGTGAATAGGGGACAGCGAATCATAAAGACTTGCTTTCTCCCAGATGAAGTCAATGTCATCTGAAAGATACTAGCGGCTGTTTTCAACTTCCTTAGCATTAGAGAGGTCATAGGCTGTGCACTGGTCAAAACTGCCAAATTGCCAGGATCATCCGTGTTCCATGCTCAGTGTCTTTGATGTCAACCCTCAGCAGCATTGCCACAATGCAGTAGGGTGGGAAGACCAAAAATCTTGCTGGCTGGTTGGGCAATCTTGAAGAAAATTTTTGCAAGTGCCACTATTATCTTGGGGAAAAAAATCTGAATTTGAGTAGGGTACTAATACCTTCTCTATTCAGGGAATTTTTTCTTTGAGAAGTACTCTCCTTAAAGAGTTCTGGAGCATAGTGGATAGTAAAGGTAACGGGTCAATAACTAAACAAGGGACAGCAGGTACTACATGTGATTCTTTATCATTCAGACATTGTTTCAAGCAATTCCTTATGTCATTGAGCAAGGTGCATGGGATTTAGCAAGTAGGAGTGCCCCTGATAGTTTTGCAGATGCAGCTTATCTTCAGTATTTCGATGCAATGTTCTTGAAAATGGTCCCCATGGAGATGGTGCATCCCATGATAGAATGTTCCATCTTGATCTAAACATCTGTTTATCCAGTCCAAGATGGAGCATTACATGCGTAAGCTATATTTATCATGATTAGTGGAATTGGAGACAGTGAGCCCATGTATCTGGAGGGACACTTATGGAGGAGACAACAGGAAAAGGGTGGAAGCAACTCAGCCGCATGGACAGAGCAGTACACAGGGATTACCACCTGCATATGATGGCATCATCTGCCTGGTGAGTTCTCTATAGTGGAATAACTGGCATCATGAGTTATGGAACTCAGTCTGAAGTCCTCCAAACCCCTTGGAATTTTGCAGGCACACACATAGTCCAGTGATGGAATAAGACCTGTACGTGGACCTGGCCATACAGAAGGATGATAACAGCTGGGAAATAAAGCTGTTATTTTATCTTATTGGTGAAGTAGGCTCTGCATTCTGATGCTCACCACTGCCTCAAGACTAACAGCAGTCCTAGGTGCCCTGGGGACCTATTGTTTCCCAAAGCAGGACATACATGTGGAGTGACACAGGTTTTTTCATTAAAACAAACAAGGAATCTTGTGGCACTTTTAAAGACTAACCGATTTATATATCGCATAAGGTTTCATGGGAGAGATCCCACTTTGTCAGATCCTTAAAAAGCTGAAGAAGAGGAGATAGACTCCTATGTTACTGTCTTAAACCCATTGGGTGCTCTGTGCAATTTTGGGGACTTGACAGAATCCTTGATTCAGGACAGGATAGTCTACAGCACTTGGAATCTCCAACTTTGGGGGAGCTGCTCCAGAAAGGCAATCTCACTTCAGGCAAAGGCTTAGATGTGGGGTATGCGTCAAAAGACTCCAGAGATGGGAAGAAAGTCCTAGGAGGTAAAACAGCCCAGAAGTACATGTATTGAGACAATAACAAAGAAGAACAGAGGGCTAGGGTGCCATTTCCATGGTGAGATGAATTTACTGTGCATGATCACATGAGCCGCTAAAGGAGAAGTGCCCCACACTAGGACAGCATTGCTGGAGAGAGAGGGCTAAGAGAGTCAAGGGGGAGTGCAGTGGCACCTAGGTCATACAAGGTGACTGAACAAGGGAGAGAAGTGATCCAAACGAACAGGAGACACAAGACCCAGATACAGCCTACAGAGATAGTCACAGAATGGAAAGACCAAGAACTAGCCCACAGGGAGGGAAGAGACTCCTCAGAGATTTATTGCTCATGTGATAAATAAATTTGTTAGTCTTTAAAAGTGCCACAGGACTCCTTGTTTGTTTGACTCCTCAGAGAGAGAGTTTTCTAACATGGAGACACGGAGAGAGGACATTCCCAGTGTGGGCTCCTCAACAGATGACCAAACTATCTTAAAGACTATTTAACCAGCTACCTAACCAGGTAAAGACAAGACTCCAACTTGGCTATGCGACCTCTGGCCAAAGGGACATGGGCATCAATTATTGATATTAAAATGTTTGAAAGAGAGGAAAGATGTATCATGATGAATGGATATGGAGCCAGAGAGTTCATATCTCCCTCAAGGGACTATGATGAAGGGAACAACAAAGGGGTATAAATGGGTGGTGTAGTTCTTGAAGCAACCCAGCTGCATGGACACAGCATGTAATAAAGTTTCATTTGTCAACGTAACCTGCACTCAGCTTCACCCTTTGCTAATGAAACATAGGTCAGTCATCTCCAGGTAGGCCATATCTGCTTAGTAAATATTAAAACTCCCTGGACAAAGAGCCTCCTCCATCAGGAGGAGCTTCAGTCTATGCTTTCTCTCCTCCTGGGTTCTGGGACAGAACCTCTTGCAAATTTTGCACTTATCATGCAGATGAGCCTCACCTAGGCACCTAAGGCAGGATCTATGAGGGTCATCCAAGGGCATCAGCTTACAGCAGGTCTCGCATGCTTTTAAACCCTGGCATACCCGGCCCACAGCCGCAGGGCCGGGTCCGATGCTACTACTGTAACTAAACTAATGGGATCTAAGCTAAGCTAAGTGGAAACTGAGGGGAAAAGCTGCTGATGAGCCAGCAGATGCTCCAGCGACCGTCAGGGCGGTGAGAAGGAACAGGTGAGAGTAGGGCCGGCTGTTCTATTATATAGAGCGCCATGTCGGCACCACTCCCGGGGGCGCCGCAGCTGGCCCTACGGAGTCTCTAGGGGAAAAAAGTTCCGGTGATCCGTGCACGTGGCGCTCGCATACCTACCATGGAATGGACAGGAGCAATCACTCGAAGAAGAATAAAATGGATTAACGGAGCAACCCTACAGAAATACTGTCAACTCAAGTGTTCCCAAAGTCTTGGTGGAGTTCACCTGGATCTGAGTGATAATCTCTGTATACCAAGACCAAAGGCTTGAGTAGAAAGAAACATCTCCTTGTTCTCTGACTGCAGGAATCTTCAGTGAAAAGCCATGCAGACCCTTCTCTTCCTCTGCTGGAACCGTTCTCCAGTCAGCTTCCTGCTCAGTCACCACTTAGTTACATTTACATATATAGAAAGAAAGAAACCCTGTTACAAAAGAAAACATGCAACTCTGACAATAACAAATAGAATTGGCTCTTTCCCCTTCTTACATTAAAGAACTGTTCATTCCTCACAGTACTTAAAACAACTCAAAGTATCCAGTTAAAAGAAACCCCCCCTCCTCTTCCAATGGTCCCTTCTCTGCAACCAGTGCACCAGACTGCCCTGCTGGAGGATTAACAACATCACTGACCTGAAGCAAAATGCCTCAGAGTTGGGGAAAACAGCCTGCTGTCTGATCCTGGCTCAGCTTCTCCCCGTACACAGAGCACATGGGCTATTCTCAATGCAACCGCCCTGGCTGCTGGGTCTCAGGTATCTGATCAGCAATACAGACCCAGTAACAGCAACCCAGCCCCAACACACAGATCTCTTAAAAAGAAACGCTCTATTTAGGCACATGGGTTACACTAAGCGCAGTGTAAGAATCAAGGGACAGTAAGAACTGTCTGTCTCTTTTATTCCCACAGAACGTGGTACCCTGGAACTCCTTAGCCAAATTTGTTTCCAGGATAGCTCTCTACTGTTGGAAACGTTTATCTCCTGATTTGTGATTAACCTCCCTGAAGAAAAATGGGATTATGTAAATAGGTGATATAATCCCGCTATGCAGAAGCAAGAGCAGGGTCAAAATATCCTGAGAGGATTTCCTGCCTCATCCCCTGGTCCCGGTACTCTTACTCCTGCTGATTGCTTTGCAACTTTAACATCGCTACAGACTGTCGCATGCAGCTATTCGTGCACATTTTGTATGATTTTCTTTTCAGCTGAACAAAGGCGGAGTAACGAAGTGTTTAAAATGAATATGTAATGAGTGTGGAAGTGTTATTTACCCCTTCACGTAACACACGAGCCACGAGTTAGCCAACGAAATTAGTAGACAACAGGTTTAAAAGAAACAAGGAAGTACCTCATCACATAGTGCACAATTAACCTGTGGAACTTGATGCCAGGGGATGTTGTGAAAAGTATAATTGGGTTAGAAAAAGAATTATGTTAGCCATTGATGGACCTCTCCTGCATGAACTATTAGCCAAGATAGTCAGGGACGTAACCCCATGCTCTGGAGGTCCGTAAACCTCTGGTTATTAAAGCTGGGACTGGATGATGGGATGGCTCACTCAGTAAGGAGTCCTGTTCTGTTCACTCCTTCTGAAGCCTCTGGCACTAGCCACTGTCAGAAGACAAGACCATTGGTTTTATGCAGTATGGGTGTTTTTATGAGGCCTAGTACAATAGTCCAACACTAAAGCCATTCTTAATTGGACATGGCCCACTCTTTCCACTGTCTGTTTTGGTTCCTACGCAACTAAATTGGGGCACTCTAACAATATGTATTTAAAAAAAGTTTCTAGGCTCAGTTCTGCAGAGCTCTCATTGACTTTAATCAATGGAGCTCTGCACATGGAGATATTCTAGAATAATTCCCTCCCCCCCTCAATATTCTTTTCACTACCTTTTGATATCCACCGCCAGAATCATGGTTATATGTTGCGAATGTCAGGAGCTGAGATCTACCCAAAACAAGGGTTAATCTAGTATTCATCTGATTCCTTTTCTGAACAACACAGGATGGTGGACTAGGAGGAGTCTAGAGTCCATGGTGCTGACATTAGAGTTGAGTTAAAGAGGTACCAGTAGTTTAAAAGTTCTGAGTTGATAGAGTAGATGGTTTGGGATATTGGGATTGTAGACACTTTTAAGGCTTAATCACCAGTTTAACACCATTACAGATTGACCAAAAGCCAGCTGTTCAGTGGACTGTGTAAAATAGTGGTGAGCCACAATGGCCACCTCACAAACCCCTGGTGGCCACGTTGCTAGTTGTCTCGGACGAGGGTCTAATGACCGCTTGGTTCTTAGACCAGATCCATAAAGGCCTCCACTGATCTCAATGGACTTTAGGGGTCTAAATACTTTGGTTTTACTCTTGAAGGCTGGAGCAGGGCTAAGCCAGAGGCCGTTTAAGGAAGTGTGCAGGGCGCTATTGCTTTCACATCAGATCTTTACCTAAATAAATGACTCTCATCCTCGGGGCTGTGAACCTGCCACCATTTACAGCAATTCACGCCAACCATTTAGAATTATTAAGGAAAAAAATAAATGAGGAGAGCTGGACTATGAAACATTTGGAAGGTAGGCCTTATTTTACATGCCACCTGAGTAATAGGTGCTGGTTGACACATAAATATATCCTCTTCAACTTATGTGTATCTTCAGGTGACTTAGTGATACACGGAGCGGCTCCAAGGGTACCAGTGATTTATAACATGTTTTCTAGTTTAGGGCATGGATTTATCATGTTACTACAAATGAATGATTAACAGTTGCCATAGGGATAACAAAGACTTGGTGTCTTTGTGCACTAGAGAGTAGAATACAAGCCCTGTTTTAGCACAGCTTTGCTGTGAAATGTTCACAGGGGGATCTGATGCTTTATTTTAGAAACACACAGGGTCAGAATCGCTCTTTCAGTGTCGTTTTGCTGTTCTATTGAGTGGACATAGTGCCCGAGCCTATTTGCAAATATGAATAGAAAAGGCTCCTGATTCTATAGAATTAAACCATTTCCAGTACAAAAGACAATATTTTAAATATTTTTTCCAGCATCAAAGTTTTAAAAATACAATTGTAATGTGCTATCTTCATCTGAGCTGCTGAGAACATGACCGCCTTTCTAGGTTGATGGACAGTGGCTCAATCTGTATGCTTTAGAAGAGGGGCACCTGTCCTTCCACAAAACCAAAACCACCTGGTGCTTCTTGCCTTCTTCCCCTCACCAGCAAGAAACATCTCCAGACTTCATCCCAACGATGCATCCCAACCTTCCTCCTCCTTATAGCCTGCTAGTTAATGGTATGAGGAAGGACATGTGGAACACTGTGCATAGCAGAAGGAGGGACCCAACAAGGGGAAGCAAGAGCCAGAGCTGAGTCTGGCTTACCCCCTGGCCCTGCAAGAGGCCCTTCTTACACAGAAATAGGCTAGTCCCAGTGAAACGTCACCTGAAGACCAGCTAATTTTCAAAAGGCTAGAATGGGCTTACCTTGCTTTTTCTAGGTTGGTTTGTTGAAGAACTGACTGGGCATTGGAGACAGTGGTGTCATCAGAAAGTGTTGCTCAGTTATGTTCAGTGGTTTGCATTTTAAGATGTAGCAGATGCACATGATTATAAGGGGAATTTGTTTGCAGGGGTGGGGGAGGGCGGAGTGCAAGGAAAGGGTAGAACCCTGGCCTCACAGCTGATTATGCTCAATTTGGAGGTTTATTTTCATAGGGCCAAATGGTCCCAAGAAAATGGCAGAGCAGGGAAAAGGGACTTATTGCTCCCACACACCCCCTGCGGACAGATGCTCTGCTTGCATTAGTCTTAAATTGAAACATCAGCAGAAAGAAAATGGAAAGCTGGCAGAGCACCTGTCCTTGCCCTTCCCCAGAACTTTTACAAGTGGTGCACTGATAACCAATGGGGAGAAATACAGCAGACTGAGTGGCCATTAGCTACACTACGGAAGCTAATTAAATGAGCGTGACTAAATCTTGAACCATCAGGACGTCCTAAAGCTTTGCTGTGTTTACTGCTCTGCTCAGAAATTCCAGCTGAAGGTCCAGAGATGAAGTCATAGAGTTATCGAGGGGAGTCGATAAAGAGCTGAGAGACAAGATCCTGTGGCAAACTAAAGCATCTGCACTATATTTTGTGGCATACTATACAGCAAATCATAGTGCGGGGAGGATTGGGGAGGAAATTTAAGTGGCACAAAACCTTCCCACTTGCTCTTGCTGTACGTTTTATCCAAGAGCTGTGTCTGGGAGCAGCTCTGAAACATCAGCGCGCTTAGTGTAAAACTACAGTAAAACTGGTTTTTTCTGCTACTTCAGTCTCTGGTAGTTCGGTTGAATCTGAAACAGCAGTTTTGCGGCGCGGCAGATTTGGGGGGAAAAAAAAATCAGCCTTAGCAAAAGGGGAGGGGGGAGGGAAGAACAAAAACATTACCAAAAGTTCTGTGATACACAAGATGCTTGAAAAATGCACAGACTACATGAGCTGGTGTGCCCTGTGGCTATTAGAACATCACTAATTATTAACTGGCCTAATCTAGCCAGCGTGTGCCTGTTATCTAGCGAGAAAGCAGAATTTGCCTCCGTCAGTGTAGACATGGCCCCAGGGCCAGCCAAGGGGGTTTGCTGCCCTAGGCGAACTATGACTTCAGACACCCCCACACGTTTTAAAAGAAGAAACCATATTAATATTTTTTTTTTAAATAGAGAAAACATTCACTTCCATCTTATTTGGCCTCCCTTAAAGCCTGGCATCTAGGCGACCGCCTAGTTCTCCTATATGTTTGGACCAGCCCTGCGGGGTCCACTGTGTGTGGGAGATTATACATACAGTCGTTAGAGCCGGTTCTGTGGACGCAAGGGCTGACAGTGCAGGACCAAAAGCCATGTCAGTTGTGAGAGCGGGGTCCCAAGTCCTGTACCATTTTGGGGGCAGGCTACAAATTGCTGTTTCAGCTGTCAGCTATTAACCCCTGGGCCGGAATGTGGCTACCCTCCAGACTTCTTGTTTATTGACACAGTTCTGAAGTGCGTGAAAGGAATCACATCCTATCATTCTGTGCGTGCTCTGAAGAGTCCATTTGCCATGCACACGACATACCGCGAAACCATCGCTGAGAGAAGATGAGGGGTGTATGATTTGCTGAAGTAAAGAAAAAGTTATGTTGAAACCTTATATTTGGCTCCTGGTAGGCAAAACGAAGAGGGAAAAGCTGCATGAAGAACACCAGTCGATTACTTGTGAATAGCTGTGTGTAAAGATAAACATAGTAGTCCAAATGCTTTTTATTTACAGTATTAGCTGTGTGCATGAAATGCGTTTCCCCCACCCCCCCAAGACAGTATGTGGTGGTCTCTCTTTGAAATTTATGTGACACTATTAGCATCTAGTTATCAGGGATTTACATACTGTAGTCCTGAAGTTTAATTCTGTGAAATGCTTTTTGAGAAGTCTTGAAAAGCCAGAACTCTGGCCTGTGTTACACCGAACAGTTAGGCTGAGGTGGAGAAAGAGAGGCAGGAGAGAGAGTGTGTGTGTGTGTGTGTGTGTGTGTGTGTGTGTGTGTGTGTGTGCGTGTATGTGTAATAGCATGTTAGTTCAGCACCTCCATCTGCCTTACCACCACCCTGCTAATTGCATACAGTTAGGTGAGGCCCATGTCTTACCTTTGCTGGGGTGTCTGGTGCATATATGTTTATAGATACAATGTGTTACAAAATTATCTCCAGCCATCACTATACAACAATGACCAGCAACTGCCTGTATAATTTGTGTGTGGGACATGACACTTACAAAAGGAAAAATGGACAGTTCCGTTCAGTAAAATGATTTGGTTCAGTCGAACTGACCTGATCTACTGTGAGGTGCACTCTTATATAAAGCCCATAACTGTAGGCCAATCTAGTCAAACCAAGGAGAAGATGGGAAGACTCATAGACAGAGGTGTCATTCTCCTCATGAAGAAGCCACTTTGCGTAAGATTCATCCTCATCACATTAGCGCCCTCACATTCTGCTCAGGGTGTACCTGAGATGCCAGGCTCTGCTGTTACTTGACCCTGTGGCTGTGGCCCTGAGTTCTTCTGAAGGCACCAAACAGCCTAGCTCCCTCCTCTTTGGAGCACCCCTTCAAATAGTTGAAGGTTGCTATCAGTCTTCTCTCTGCAGACTAAATAAACCTAGTCCCTTCAGTCTCTCCTCATAAATCATGTGCACCAGCCCACTAATCATCTTTGTTGGCCTCTGCTGGACTCTTTCTAATTTGTCCACATCCTTTCTGTAGTGGGGAGCCCAAAACTGGACACAGTATTCCAGATGCGGCCTGACCAGTGCCGAATAGAAGAGAATTATCACATCCCTCGATCTGCTGGCAACACTCCAACTGATGCAGCCTAATATGCCATTGGCCTTTTTGGCAACAAGGGCACAGCGTAGGCTCATATTCATCTTCCCATCCACCATAATCCCCAGGTCCTTTTCTACAGTGATGCTACTTAGCCGATCAGCCTCCAGCCTGTAGCAGTGCATAGGATTTTTTTCATCCTAAGTGCAGGACTTTGCACTTGTCTTTGTTGAACCTCATGAGGTTTCTTTCGGCCCAGTGTTCCAATTTGTCCAAATCTCCCTGGATCCTGTCCCTGCCCTCCAGTGTGCCTACTATTCCCCCCAGCTTGGTGTCATCCGTGAACATACTAAGCACGCAGTCTATCCTATCATTAATGAAGATGTTGAACAGAACCAGCCCCAGGACCGACCCCAGGGGCACTCCACTTGTTACCAGTTGCCAACTAGACAGCAAGCCATTGATTCCTACCCGCTGAGCACATTGATCTAGCCAGTTTTCTATCCACCTTATGGTCCACTCGTCCAGCCCATACTTCCTTAACTTGCTGACGAGAATGCTGTGGGAAACCGTATCAAAAGCCTTGCTAAAGTCGAGATATACCATGTCAATGGCTCTTCCCGCATCCACAAATCCAGTCATCTCATCATAGAAGGAAATCAGGTTGGTCAGGCATGATTTGCCCTTGGTGAATCCATGTTGACTGTTCCTGATCACTCTTATTTTCCTCCAAGTGTTTCAGGATGGATTCTTTGAGGACCTGCTCCATGATTTTCCCAGGGATTGAGGCGAGGCTGACCGGTCTGTAGTTCGCATATCCTCCTTTTTCCCTTTCTTGAAGATAGGTACTATATTTGCCTTTTTCCAATCCTCCTGGACCTCTCCCATTCGCCATGAGTTCTCAAAGATAATGGCCAGTAGCTCTGCAATCACTTCAGCCAACTCCCTCAGCACCCTCGGAGGCAGTTCATCCGGCCCCATGGACTTGTGCACATCCAATTTCTTTAAGTGTTCCCTAACCTGACTTTCCATCACCGAGGGCCGCTCTTCTCTCCATTCTGCGTTACCCCGTGTAGTAGCCTGGGAGCTGGCCCTCCCTGTGAAGACTGAAGTAAAAAAAAAGCATCGAGTACTTCAGCCTTTTCCGCATCATCCACCACAATGCCTGCCCCATTCAGTAAGGGACCTACACCACCCCTGATCCTTTTCTTGTTGCTGACATACTTGTAGAACCCCCTTCCTGTTATCCTTCACATCCCTTGCTAGCTGCAACTCCGATTGCCCTTTGGCCTTTTGGATATTATCCCTGCAGTCCCGAGGAATAGCTTTATACGCCTCCCTTGTCATCTGTCCAAGGCTATGTCTACACTTGTAAATTTAGGTCGCCTTTAGCTAAGTTGACTTAACAGGGGGATCAGTCTTTGCCCCATTGTACCTGGGTACAATGGGGCAAAGGGGGACAGGGACCCTGGCAGGGCCTAGAGGCAGGGTGGGCAGGGTTCTTCCCTCCCCTTTGGGGAGGCATGCCAGGCTCTCCCTGTGCCACCCCCCTGGCAGGGAGGGCAGTGGGGGAGTCCTGGAGAGCCCTAAGTCAACTTAGAGTCAATTTAGGGCTACTCCACGTTTACACTGGCTTAAGTCGACTTAAGGAAAGTGTAGTGTAGACGGAGTGTAAATTAAGTCGACTTAAGCAAGCTTAAGTCGACTTAATGTACAAGTGTAGATGCACTCAAAGCTTCCACTTCTTGTAAGCTTCCCTTTTATGTTTCAGCTCCCTGCAGAGTTCTCTGCTAAGCCACGCTGGTTGCCGTCCACATTGGCTGTTCTTTCTGCACATTGGAATGATATCTTCCTGTGCCTTTAACAGGGTTTCTTTAAAATACAGCCAGCTGTCTTGGACACCTTTTCCCTTCAGATCAGCCTCTCAAGGGATCCTGCCCATCAGCTCCCTAAGAGAGCCAAAATCTGCTTTTCTGAAGTCCAGGGTATGTGTTTTGCTTCTTTCCTTCCTTCCATTGATCAGGATCCTGAACTCTACCATCTCATGGTCGCTGCTGCCCAGGTTGCCATTCACTTCTACTTCCCTGATCAATTCTTCTCTGTTTGTGAGCAATAGGTCAAGAGTTGCAAGGCCCCTTGTTGGTTCCTCCAGCATTTGTACTAGGAAGTTGTCCTCAATATTCTCCAAAAACTTCCTAATCCTGGAGGATTGGAAAAAGGCAAATATAGTTAAGACAACCCTTGCGGTCCCCTCTAACCCCGTGGTTCTGTGAGTCTATGTATTCTATACTTCAAAAAAAGACCTACAGCCAAGTTGGGCTCATGGGACTTAACAATGGTGCTAAACACCAGAGGTCAGCTGTTTGGGTGCAGACTGGAGCCCAGGCTCTAGGGGACTGGGCCTCAGAACCTAGACTCCAGCCTGAACCCAAATGTCTACACTGCTATTTTTACTAATGGCATGACCTCCTCCTCTAAAGACCTGCAGCTGGATCATTTGACCATGGGATTCATGGCTGGGACTCATAGCTGCAGATCTTTAGGTGATTTAGGGGGAGTGGTACTGCTTTTTAGCAGGGGGTTGGACTAGATAACCTCGTGAGGTCCCTTCCAACCCTATGATTCTATTATCTTTTTTTTTTTTTTTTGCAGTGTGGTTGTAGCCTAAGAAACATAGCAATATTTTTAACAGAGGCAGGAAACAGTCAAATGATAAGAAAACTGAGCTAAAAGGATACTCTAACATGGAAGATGTGTTTGTGATTGGACGTTCAGTAATGAAAGGAGACAGCACAGCCATGGATGGAAGAACCCCCTGGGTATTTCCCAGTGTAATATTAAGAATAATAGATGCATTCTTCTCAACTAACCTCATTTCAAGGGCTGTCGCTCATTTTAGTCCCAAAGTTATGTACCCGCTGCACTGATTTGATGACTTCTCACGTTTGTTGTTGAAAATTAATTACATCAGAAGCAAAGAATCATGAAACTGAGATTCTAGACAGAGTTATTTGCACTGCCAGAAGGAATCCCACAGCATTTTAAGTTTCCTGCAAGAATAAAGCTCTGTGTTCCTTATTTTGGCTCCTACTTATACACTGTGTCCGCAGTTGGGCTTAGAGATTAGCACTGGAAGAGGTCTCTTGGGTGCTCTCTCCCCTGTGGAACTGAGCCAGACAGTCCATTTTCAAAAGGCCTAAAGTTTGGGACATCTATACTTCCTCCAAAGAGCAACATCAACATCCAACACATTTCACAATCAGGAAATTTTTCCTAGTCTTTAGCCTCAACTTTCTCGTTATTAATTCTTTCCAACGGACTTAGTTTAGATTCCTCCTGTACCACCGTTCAATTATTCCTTGCTGGGTTCAAATACCTGTAGACTCCAGACCAAAAATAAGCAAAAGAGAACTATACCAGAATGACTATTCTAGTCTACATGTATTCTAATATAGCACTTATCACTGTATCTAAGAACCTTCCAGTAGATCATTGACTAATATGACTACTTATCTGTCACACGTAGTCTGTTCCCCCATCCTCCCCTTGGGGAAGAAGCATGTAGAGTGGTGTCTCTTATTTTGCTAGTTTTTTTTTTAAAAAAACCCAACAAAAACGTGAAGGGAGGTTTAGAGAGGTGCTGCTGTTGGCAGGACACTAGAACTATAGATTAGGGATGAAAGAGACCTCGGCAGGTCAGCTAGTCCAACCTTCTGCCCAAAACAGGACCAACCCCACCTAAATCATCCCAGACAGGGCCTTGTCAAGCCAGTCTTTAAAAACCTCAAATGATGTAACCCATTACGTCATCCCCATCAGCATGAAAACATTTTTCCTAATATCCAGCCTAGCCCTCTTATACTGCAACGTGCGACCCTTGCTCCTTGTTCCGTCATTTGCCTTCACTGAGAACATTAGTGTGGCTGGGGCTAGGCACATGGGGCACGGGCCCCGAATGTACCAGATAGAGTCCTGAGCCACGATGGGGGCTGGCGAGGCAGTTTTAAATCTCCTGCCCTGATGCACAGAGCGAGAAATGTAAATGCTGCCTTTTCAGGGATGGAGCAGGCTCGACATCTCCTGGCTCCCCCTTGAGTGCCAGCAACCATAAGTAGTGGGCTGGGCTGGGCTGGGGGTGGGGGGGAAGGCTCTGGACCTGGATGGAGGCCAAGGGGAGCGGGGGGGGGGCGGTGATGAGAAGCAGGGGACGGGCCTGGGGACTGTGGGCTGCACAGAGTCTGCGGGATGGGAAGGCCAGGGGGATTGGTGTGTGGGGCCTGGGGGAGTCAGGGGAGGGTAGGGGTTGGGGGGGGAGGGAGGGAGGTGGGGAGGGCTCAGTGCATGGAGGGAGGAGTGTGGGAAGTCAGGGGGTCTGTGTGAAGGGTGGGATGGTATGTGCAGCCAGGGGCTTGGTGCTCAGGGCCTGAAGGAGCAGGGGAAGGTGCATGGGTTCTGGGGAGGCCAGGGGAAGGTGCATAGTGCCAATGGGAGAGTGCTGGGGGAGGAGAGGGGCTGCAGAAAGAGCACTGGAGAGAGCGATTGGGAGCTGGTGCCCTGAATCACTGTTCTATGGAGCAATGCCCCTGACTGAGACCAGCTTAGCTCCACCCTCCCTGGCTGCCCCCCTTCACGTGCGTGCCAGTTGCTAGTAAATCATAAAGCCCAAAATGCTGATGAACAGTTAAAGAGACCCCCCTGATGGCTGCTATGGCCAAATTTTGAGTGACATGACTCAGTGTTGTATGGTCAATATGTGCAGCTTCATATGTTTGAAACCATGCGCCTTGCGGAGGAAAATAGACACCATCTTTGTTGTGCCGAAGTCACCTCCCACTCACTCTAGGTATGAGAAGCTGAAATTTAGCACCAGAAAACTATTGCTCAGCTTCTGCCTAACGGTGTAGGTGCCGCAATGCTCCAAGTTTCCATTGGTAAAGTCCCCCTAAACGTCTGCTAAAAACCATGGGCCGAGCTATCAAGTCCTGATGCCACCAACCTGCTCAGGACCTAAATCCCAAATCTGCCCTATGGGGGCTCAATCTGCCAGGTGCTCTCAGACACATCCTAAGCCTATTCCTATAGGACTGGGCCGTGCACAGAACGCTGTCACTGGAAGCGGAGGGCTGTGGGGTGCATTTGTGTTGAAATTGAGCCCTGTTTTTAGAACCCAACTAAGCATTCATTGGGCCGGCTTCGCCACAGAGTGCTCTGCCCCGGTCTATAGGTGTGCTGCTGTCCACACCCTCAGCGTGTTATGGGGGAGACAGCCCTGGCTTAAGTGCCTAATTCTAGATGAACAGCCACCGCTATGACACGGCAGGGGCAGCCGGTTCCTGCATCCGGACCAGTCTTAGCTTAGCTCTTTTTGGGGCTGGGTTTGGCCTAACGCCCTCACCTTGGCAGGCTCGAGGGCTAACGTCGGTGACGTGGCTTTTGTGACTCCCAGTTATATATGCCCCCCCCCCCCCCACACACACACGTTGTATACAGGTGCCGAGAAGAGGCAGCCTCTGCATTGTGCCAGCATGCCTCGTGGGGCTGCACTGGGACCATGGCTGTATATTGGTTTTGGCCAGGCTCAGTGCCCGCTTGGCTTGAGTTCCCTAAGCCCAATCCCACCCTCAGCGCTAAGTGCAGAGGAGGGGCTGCCGAATGAGCCATGGAAAGGGCTCAGCCAGCTGCACAGCTGAGCATGCTCCCCCTCCCCCCCAACATCGCCGCCTCATGGACAGAGTGTGCCAGCTGAGAGATATTGGGGAGAGGCCCTGGGAGAAGGTGCTGTATGTGGGACCTGGGACGGTGGATCCCTACTAAGTGTAGGAAACCGGGGAAGAGCTGAGCAGAGGACGGCACCAGCAGGGGATGGTCATCACTAAGGGCCCAGGCAAGGGCGGCGGTGGGTTCAGCATCCAGGAAGAAGCTGTGGAAAATGGGGGGGGGCAGGCCCGTTAGTGTGACGAGACAGAGGGCCACTAGACTGCTGAATCTAGGCTCCATGTCAGTATGGCGCACACCACACAGGGGATGTACTTGAAGAGCTGGTGTGTTTACTTGCTGAACCCAGGGGTGCCACTGCTCTTGAGCCACGTTAGCTGCTCTTGACGGACTTGCATGCAACCCTGTGCCGTACGTATAGCCATAGTAGAAGAGTGCAGCACAAAAATGGCCCTGGTATGGCTGACCTGCCATGGAGAAAGCCTCAGCCCGCGCGCCCAGTTAGTTGGGGGGAAAATGGGGTGGGGATGCTCTGTGTTTTAGTTTGTCTGCACGGTGTCCTGGTCCATCTACTGTTATGTTCTCCAGCCTCTAAGCACCGGGCAAACATGCCTGCACTTGTATTTACAGGACTCCTATGTGATAAGGAAGTAGCGCAAGCCCCATTTTACAGCTGGGCCAGTTAAGGGGGCGTGTAACCCTGTAGCATAGCTACAGCCTCTGAACACGACCTCTCCCAGCACTAGTAGCTGGGTTGCTGGCAGCAGTCTTCTGTTGATTTAGCAGCATCTGAACAAGGGCACGGGGGGAGGGGGGGGGGTAGGTCAGCATATGACACTGAGGTGTGGGTTTTTGGTTTGTTTGGGTTTTTTTTCGTATCCGCTGTAGCTACGCTGACCTACAGCTAAGTGTAGGCTAGGCCCAGCGCCTCAAACATTTTGCATTGCCTAGCCCTCTATATGGCCTGCCATCTTGTGGACTCCCCCTTCTTGAGGTAGGCGCTCAGCCTCCCCGCATACCACGTGGGAGCGGCAAATGCCTAAGGGAGGCATTTCCAGATGCCAGCCAACTGGAAAGCCAACGTATCTAGGATATGATGAGGAAAGTGGCCAGCAAAAGAGAGGTGCTTAATTGCCCAAGTGGCTGACTGGTTCACAGGTGCTTGTGCTCATCAGCTGTGACCATTTTCTTGGCGTTATGTACCTAAGCCCGATCAGCCGTTTAGGTAGCCTCTGTTCGTGTAGCTGGGACTAGACAACGGGCTGGCTGGCATGGATCACATGCTGATACCCTCTTCTGTTCTTTCCCTCTGAAGCACCTGGCATTGGCCACTATTGAAAGACAGGATCCTGGCCTACATGGGTCATTGGGCTGACCCATTATGGCTGTGCCTATGGTCTAATGAAACCATCTGCTGTTCCCCCAATGTATTGGTGGCATGCATCCTGCTCTGCTGTTGGAGGGTCCAACAGATACCAGGTGTTAAGTAGGCTTGAGTACATCTATGAGCTTGGGTCCTACTCATGAGCTAGGGACTTTGGCTTGAACTTGGGCTCTGAGATCAGTAACTGTGGGGCAGAATCAGGATTTGCAAATGGCTTAGGCCCTACTGCGCACCTGCCACCTAACCCTGTCAATAAGTGTCTAAATAGCTTTGTGCACCTGGGCCTTCACACCTTGTCCAACGTGTTACAGGCAGGGTGTTGCAGAGGTAGGAAAGGAATGCACATCGCCTGCACTCCAGACTAGCACCTTTCCCACTAGGCCATCTTTTCCACCCAGATTCCTACAGGCACTGCTTTTTTGCCCACCTTGGCCCTCCTGCTAATCTCCTCCTAAATGCAGGCCGCACATTCAGAGCAGCCTGCTAGAGTGTGGAGCTACAGGTCGTCTCAGTAGGCATAGATTATGGTCACTCCATTGTTTGGTATGTCTCTTTGTGAAAGTAATTATTCCACAAAGTAAGCATCACATGCTCCAAATTCAGTTGGATTTAATGAAGTCTATGTTAGCAAGAAACACGCTTTTCAGAGTCAGACTAATATTGCCAGGCAGGTTAACAAGCTTGTAGGAAGGCTGGCATATTTACAACATCTTCTGCCTCTAAATGTACAGGGCTGCTCCACTTGTCAGTCTCTCATCAAGGAGGCTGTGTTGCAGCAAATTCTCTCGCTAGACAAGCCGTCAGTTTCTTCTCAGCTCAGGTCACATGCACAGGCCCTCTGTGCCTTATTAACCACCAAGCTTCTCACAGACAGGTTTGCAAGTTTAATTTCGAAGTTAGCATTTGGGGACATTGCCTCAAGACAGTGAAAAGGTTTCGGGTCAGTTTGTATCAGTCAGCTTTCTTCAGTTTTCTAAATGACCTTCTTTTCCAACACTTATTATATGCCTTCACATTTTCCCAACACCCAAGAAGGGTCACCGGTTTCCCACAGTCTGCTTTAAAGGAATGCTTTCGACAGTACCATTAGTAATTTGTGTGCTTTCATTAAGTTAGGGTTGTGCGTAGCCAGACGAGGGTAAATTAAATCTATGTGTTCTGCCTCCCCTCATTGATGTCTAAATGTGCAATCCCCTGTGAGACCCCCACATGAAAGTTCAGAAGTGTAACACGAAATAGATGTAGCCATCTGTCCCAACCACGAAGTGACTTCGTTCAACACTTCCTCATCTTTAAAAGCATTTCCACGTGAATATTTGACTGGGTTCTCGTAATATACAACATAAAGTATCTGAGTAGTCCAGTATGTGACTAGCAAGTGCCTGGATGATGGAAAATATGAACAAAGCATACGTAACAATCACTGTCCCAGGCCATTGGTAGGGTTTGGACCCCAGACTTTCATCAGCAAAGGCCAGGCCTTGCCTACATAAGGCCCTTGCTGGTTTACAATATGTAATGAGGGGCAAAGAGCATTATGGGAACGTGTTGTGGTAATCAGAAATAAACAGTGTTGTCCACTTCATGTTGATTAGGAAGACTGAGAAAATCTATTTTGGTCTCAGCAAAATTAGGTATTTGGGGCTTTCAGAGACTAAATACGATTTAAAAAATGCCAACAGGATTTTACAGTCACCGTTGGCTGAGATGAAGGAGGGGCCAATCTTGCCAAGTTGATCTCTCACTTTTCACTGATAACCCGGCTCAGACTTGGACATCACTCGCTGGAGTATTTCTTTCAACAGGCAATTACGTGAGTTGGTTGCTTGTTTATTTCTATTACAAGGTCCTCCAGACCTATAACCAACTTGTTTATGCTAAAGAGCATATTTCCATTAATGCTAATGGGGCTTTAGTGCATAAATCCCAGCTAATTGCTATAGGAATGTATCCCAGAAGTGTTAACTTTACTGCTGATTTAGATGAGTGGATATAGGTATGTGAGAGAAGGAAATATTAGCATTCATGTAAAACAATTAGGCTATTAACAGTGGGCAAATGATTCAGAAAATGATTGCAACTTTCCATATCCCTTTAGTGGAAAAAGAAATTACACTGATGAGAAAAAAAATCAGAGGTCATATAAACACAGGCTAAGCACTGCTATGAACAGATCTGGTAACACCACCCGTTATTTAGGCTGCCCAATGCGTCCCATTGTAAAGACACTGTCTTTAGTTGCTTGTAACTTTGCCAAATTTTTCAGCTGGGGCTGAAATTTTCCATGCTGGGTGTGGGCCTCAGGCTAAAGGTTTTTTTTGTTTGTTTGGGGAACACATCAGACAAAATAGTTCAGCTGTTTCTGAGAATGAAGCTAGGGAAAACTACCCTGTTTAGCCCTTGAAAAGAATTTCTGGGAATTTTTTTTTGACCAGTTCTAGTGTATACATGCTTCGGAGCAGGGACTTGAAGCTGGGCAGACAGGGGCCTCTCTCTCATGTGTCATCCCAATGAAAATCTGCCCAAATTTGGTCAAGGTATCAGCCTTTTCATAGTCAGAAGAACTTGCTGAAGCTTCACACTTAAAAGCTATGAAGAGTCTGTCTGCACTGAGCATGCCTGAGCTTTTCATAGCATCGACCAGACAGTTCAGTAGCGTCCCCTCACAGTGACTGACCATGCACCCTCCAGCCCAGGGCTACAGGAGCGGAATTATCTTGCAATGGCTACTCAGCTGGGGGGCGGGGGGCCCTAGAACTGAGAACATGTTACCTCTTCATCCCCTGCTGGCCCCCAGCCAACACTGAGGGGAAAGTGGTCTGATTCAAATACACAGGGGACAAATAGGGAAAGGAGTGGACTGAGACAAGAAGTCTGCTGAGGATGGGACTAGATGAAGGGTATGTGAAAGGGACTAGGATGTGGGAGACGGGGAGATGACTGGAAGCCAGTGGGTCAAGGGGGAACCCTGAGATCAGACAAGGAGCTGGAGGGAAGAGAAGAAACTGGGGCTGGTTGGGAAAAGAGACTGGGACAAGGAACCATGGAAGGGGGCAGAGAGGTGAATGCGTTTGGATAAGGGGCCCAGAAAGCAAGCCTAGGCCATAGCCAGTGGGGGCAGGTAAATACAGATAGGATGAGGAGGAAAGAGTTGGGAATGGCTGAGCATTCCTAGCAGACCAAGGAGAAGAGGTGGGGTGGAGGGAGACACGGGGCTAGTCTTCACTGATGGTGGCAAATTCATCACCATCAGATTGACCTTTCCAATCGACTGATCAGGTCTGTGAAGATCCGCTCAGTTAGTCGGGAAGTTGATCCCTGAACACCACCCCAGGAACTGGAGTAGCGCTGAGTCAAACGGAGCTCCCTCGTGCTGTCTCAGTGCACTGGACATGCCGGGCGTAGGGTGGTCAAACTGAGACATGGAAATTATTTTAAGTAACTTGTGTATCTCTAGTTGACTGCTGCCGAAAACGGCAGGCAGCGTAGACTGGCCCCCGAGACTTCAACAGCAAGATCGGAAGTGGGAGACGGCAATCTAGGTATCCAAAGCGAAGATCCTGTTGACTTCCACAGGAGCACTGCATGCTCAGCACTTCTGCCTATCAGACCCCACTCTCTGAAGTAGGCTAGCCAGAAAATGAGGCCCACACCATCAGTGACCACGTTAAAAGTTTGCCTTCAGCCATCTTTACTCTTCCTGCGGTCCCCTGCCTTATTCCTTTCACACCTTCCCACTGCTGCAAACAATGAGGAAGGAGGTCCTATAATAACCTCCTTTATTACACAGCCCTGATTCCTCTCCAGAGCAGGCCTTCTCTGCCCACTGCATGAGGCAAAGACCCATTGGAAAAAATAGTATGTGATCATGGAATGAAAGACTCAGAGGGGTAGCCCTGTTAGGCTGTATATAGCAAAAAGAACGAAAGTCCTGTGGCACCTTAAAGACTAACAAATTTCTTCGGGCATAAGTTTTCGTGGGCTCCAACCCACTTTGTCAGATGCATGAAGTGGAAACTACAGGTAGGAGGTGTATATATATATCTGCAAGGGTGAGAAACATTACAGTGGGAAGGGCAAGTGTGCTAACAATGTCAATTCAGTTAGGGTAGAATGGGCCAAGTTCACATTGGGAAACAAAATAGATTTATTAAGGTATATGGAGGGTATCTTACCCTGAGTGTTTGCTGATGTTCATGTAATGCTTTATTATAGTTATGGTGAAATATTTTCTGTTTTCTTTGATATGGTCTTAACACTGTAACAAACATATCTTGACAACAGTGTTTGAAATGCTGACTTTTGATATGTTCTGTTTCTGCAGTCCTCTGTGGGGATATGAATTTTCCCCTATTCCAGGAACCCGTTGTTCTAGGCTCTCGGTTATTAAGGAAGGATTAAGTATACCATACAATCAGTTGCTTTAGATATGTTTAAACTTTGTGTACGCAGTGAGATTTAATAAAACAAAAAACAAACCCTAGAAAACACTTTTTTTCCTTTAATGCTCATAAAATCTTACAGACAACAGAATCCTTTCTTAAGCTTTATTTAAGAAATCGAGTACTATTATAGTTCAGTATATATAAGACACATCCAGTATTGTGTTCCTGATAGCAAGTGCATAGATTTTGTTACGATATAATTTGTTCACTCAATAGCATGTTTCATGGTCACACAGAGGAATACTCCCAGTGATTTTGCTAGAGCATGAGAGAGGAAAAACAGAACACAGCAAACTACAACAGAGATGAGGAACAAAAACAGTCAAGCGAGCTAGCAGTACAGTCGATTCCTGATAAGTGAATAATCTGATTGCTTGGTCACAATGCTTTATTCACTTATCAGGAATGATTCACAGTACGTTTTGTTGGTTGAACTGTTTCCCCTAGCCTAATACCTAACTGGGCCAAGGCGCACACAATCTGACAGGGTATTTCTTCCTCAGAAAGCCTTGTGACAGTTGGTAATTTCCCATGGTGATACACATACAGCTAACGCAGAGACATTTTGCTAACACTGCAAGGTGCATGCCTTAATTGAAATTAAAAGCATGCATTTAAGCAGGGCAAACTGTAGAGCTGCATGGCTTTATGGAACTTGTTTTACCCCATTGTTGGTGGATTTTTGTTAGCAGAAGAAATGCAGCTTTTTGATCTCGTACGTTGTTTGTTTGCTTTAACTGCAATAGTGGCACTGTTTAATTAAATTTGGTTTTGGAAGAAAAGATCTTGAACTCAGTTTGACTTAAAAACACAGGCCCTAATTCTGATCACACACTGCTGTAAATCAGGCACTATTCAATTGAAATCACTGCTGTAAATGTTAGCAGAATCAGCACCATAGACTCAAGAGATGTAAAACACCTATTAGGTCACCCCGACCATCCTTCTGCTCCCTGTGTAGGATGGTCCTCTACAGCCCACTGAAGTTTTAGATTAAAATCAGAGCTGCATGGAGGAAGAAGTTTGGTAGAAGTTTGAACTCCAACAATGGAGCCTGTGGATGAGGATTTCAGTTGCTTGGGGTTCCAGAACTCATGCCCCATTTGCCTTTTATGCTCACAGAGGAAAGAAAGGAAAAAAAAGAAACCCAACAAGAAAGACAAATAAAGCAAATCGAGGCCAACTCATGAGTCAGAAAATTTGTAAACTGTTCCAAGCTTAAGAACCAGCATAGCTGCCAAACCCTTAAGGAAACACTCAGTGCACCATGAGCTCATTCTGAGGAGGATGTTGGTTTAGGGTGTGTTTGTGCGTGTGAGCCAAAGCCAGAGCATCAGAGAAGCTGGTAAAGAGGAGACAAAAGGGAGGAGTATTGGTTGAGTCTCATAAGAGCACTTTTAAGTGGTCTTCAATTCCTGAGCATCACAGAGAGTGGGACAAAGGGAAGGGGACGGAGGATATGGCTTGAGTTCCAGAGAATACTTGGGAGTGCTTTTTCCTCATCCCATGGGATTATTTTACTCTCCAAATTTTAAATTTATATCTGTGATCAAACAAAAGAGTGAAGAGAGACTTTGCAAACCATAACAGCATTTGTTTTCCTTTGCAGATTTTATTTGAGTCTATTGGACAGCAGTCCAGGGGAAAGCAGATAGATTTTTGTGAGTCAACCCTACCCCACAAACCCAACTGTTACCATATTTCTTTTCTGCATGGAGATTTATGACATTTTAATATGCAGTGCTGAGAAAGATTCACTTTGTAAGCACCAACCAAAAAATAGCCCATTTGAGCATTTGGAGAAAATGTTTTACTACTACTGGTTTTAATAATTAAAAGCTCTGCCTGGGTTCATTTAGCTTTTATGGTAGATTTTTCTTAAGCTGTCATAGCTCTAGTTAAATAGTGGTTAGTTTTTAAAGAGCCTTTGATGAACACTACATGCTATCAGATTACTATACAGTTTGGAAGAAATCCCACAACTATACCCTCCTTTTTTGCACGTTTCATTGCACCTACAGAACAATAGCTCAAGCATTTAAAAAAAAAATCACTTAAGAATGATTTCCGTTATCCACTTCTTTCAAACTGATTGAAACAGTAAAGTAAAAAACTTTTCCCGTAGCCTCAGATTTCTCTGTTTATGTGTGGTTGTGTGCATTAGCTTTTGTGGCCAGAAGACTAACAAAAACCAACTTTAATATGACTTTGCAGGCAGTCATTTCAAATGATCTCCTGCTCAGATTATCAAAGTGATAAAACAGCTAAGGGAGGGGAAAAAAGTAAAGTGAACCAAAGTTAGCTAAAGTGTGCAAGTCCTCTTTCACCCCAATCAGATATTCACTTAGGTGGAATCGACTGTATCTTTTGTACACAACAAATAGGAAAAAATAAAATTAAAAAAAAAAAACGGGGACGTGAAACAGTGAGGTGTGTAGATGCATTACCAACATATAATGACCACCAACAATACAACACACGAAGAGAGAGACAAGTATTAGGAAAATGGTTTAATATTGGAGACAGAAGCAAAAAACTGCATCACACAATAACATACATTACAAAAATAAGTCTGACTGTTTCAACTACACGGTTATGTTCACAATGAGGACAGAAGAATCAGAAAAAATTTTGTCTAAACAGCAAAAAAGCAAACCCCTAAAGTTGTAACTAATACATTTATCCACGTAAAGTGACCGAGTATTCCTAATTCTAATTATCTTATTGTGTAACTGCACGATACAGAATAAAAAGTGAAACTTACTGCTTTTTTTTTTAAGACAAAATTCTAAACACTAGATATAAGCAAAGGGAAAAAAAGATATCAAGCCAAAGTTTTTAATTCTCTAAACAAAACCAACTCTCTTTCCGTCAACCAGAAATCAAACTCGAAAATCAGTCATGGTCACAGGGCCCACAAGGGTAAGCCGCAAAAAATTCCATTTGTTTTTTAATCTCCAGTATAAAAAGTTCCACTGGTACAAAATGCATAAGTACAATCAAGTTGTAGAAATAGGAAAGCCTGCTTTTTTTCTTTTTTCTTTTTTTTTTTTTGGCTCAAATTCCATCAAACAACAAAATCCAAATGCATCAATAATACAGAAACAATACTCAAATGGTCTTACAGTTTCCACTAAGTTGCATTAACTTTGGCTTTTCTCAGACAATACTTAAAAATTAGTTTGTAATTCTAAACAAAATGATAGTATCATTAATCTACAAACAACAATTCTCACAGCACGGGAAAAAAAAAAAAACCCAACCCCCAAACGAAAAAACAAAACCCAAAACAAAACACAAATACATCGGCTTTTTTTGTTTGACATTATCCAAAAGATAACGAAACTACAGTTTTTTTTCCTTTTGTTAATTAGCACTTAAGATAATAAAAACAGAACCAGTAAAATGATTTCAGAGTAGCACAAGCCAAGGAAGTATAACCCCTATGGTGAAAGAAAGATGAACTTGTTAGTCATTTGAGGACTGCCATTTCATTGCAATCAGTTTGAAAAACGACTAGTCTAGTCTTTTAATTAGAATTTTGTAAAGCAATTTCCCTTGTTTTTCTTCCTTTGCTATTAAGGCCCTTTGCACCCTTGCAGCTTTTTCCTTTCAATATTTTGAAAGAGAACTGGTAGGTAATTTGTCTCTAAGGAGATATAAGTTTTATTTTTATTTTTTTTTATAAAGGCAAACTTTTCCCACAATGACCCACAGTTGTTACCTGGAAACACAGAAACATTACCCAGTAAAAATGCTGGGCCAGATCCTCAGCTGCTGTAAATCATGAAAGGCTGAAGCGATGCCAGTTTATACCAGCTGAAGATCTAGCGTGCTAACTCTAATATTCAAACTGGACTGTAAACCTGCAGGTTTGCACCAAGGCTGCTCCATTGAATGGATCTGAAAAAAGGCCGGAAATTTATATGGTGGACAAAATGAGAAGAATTAGTGAAACAATAAAAATAAACTCAAACTATATTCTCATATTATATATATATATATGTGCATATATATAATATAATGTGTAATAATACTTTGAATAAGTAAAATTGCTGCAAGAAGTACAAAATAGCCCTCAAAGGGTACAGGAAGGCCTCAGCAGTAGTAAAAATGTCAGAATAATATAGATCATTTAGTTATAAGTGCATGTGCTATAAGGAGGAAACTTTTTTTTTGCATCACTAGAGGCTAGTCCTTTCCATCCCAGGGCTTCTACAGAAACAAGCATTTAAGGAAAGTTGGGAACGAGAGACAGTGGGCACCACCTGTATCTTTATGCTGTTCATATAGGGCTTCACTTTTAATTTTAGGAGGCTCTAAATGGAATCAAATAGGAATAGATAATGGAAGAAGATATGGCACTTTGTTATCAGAAGCAGGTACTGCTGCTCACATGCATTGAATTGGCAATGGATTCTATTTTCCATTAGAAAAGAACCAAATTCCGCACTGGTGGCTACGTGTGCTGTCCACATGCAATCCAGTCAAATTTAAAAGGCAGTGAAACGGGTACCAGCATCTTTTTTCAGGTTCCTTACACAGGGCTCAATCCAGCAAACAACCACTTAAGTCGCATACATATTCTTACTGACCACTGGTGCAAGTAAAGTTACTTGTGTGACTGCCTTTGGGATTGCGCCCATATGCTGGCACTACGAATAACGACAAGTAACACTTTACAGCACATGTAAACTTTATCCATAAAAAGTAGTTTAACTGCAGTGCACACTGATTTTTCACCCAGGAAGATCTAGTGCATCTGATTTAAGCAAAAGTTCATTTATTTAATTACAAAAATATTGTTTTTTCTCCTCAATGTTTTCAAATGGTGGAATAACCACTCTTCTCTCGGAGCGGCTCACACAATAGATAATTAAAGAATTGTTTTTTATTTTATTTTATTAATACTGAATAGCATATTCCAGCAGCATATTAAAAGCTCTTTAAGAAAAGACAAAAAACCCAAAATCTAAAAAGGAAAATCACAAGTTAATTACTGTTTTAAATAATTTTAGTTATAGATACAGAAGAAATTTAGACAGCAGTAAAATAATTTTTTGTCATTCGGATCTGCCCTGTGCATTTTTCTGATTTCAACCATGTATTAAATAAACCACAAAAAACTAAGTATATATATATATTTATATATATAGATATATATATAAAAATAAACAGCAAAATGGTGAATGTATAAAAGGTATTAACACTCAAGACAGCTCTGGGTGGAAAGGGTTAAAAGTTCAAAACTTTCTCACCTTAGAGGTTTCCATACATTATGAAGAAAATACATTGTGAAGTTTGCTTTCACAGCATTGATGTGCAGAGTGGTTAAAAAAGTGAAACATGGGCACTTATACAATGTTTTACAAAAAACATCAAAGAGAAATAACAAACAATAACAATTTCAGGCAACAAGACCACAGGATAGCAAGTTAACAAACTTTTTAACCTCTTTTTTTTTCTTTAAATATTAGGGATTTATACAAAACACATAATAAAATACCCATGTTATCAAATTACTTCACACAAGAAACACACTGAAGCTCTAGGAAGAAAGTACCTTTGGAATTTGGCACTATATTTTCACTGATTTTTTTTTCTTTAAAAGAAAAACCGATCACATTTTGCTGAACACAAACACATCTAAATTGTCCACAATAAAAAAATGACATCAATGCGTCACAAGCCAACACAAACTTATTCTGGAATATTTTTTCATTTTTCACATGAAATTTTTTTAAGCAAACGACTTTTTTTTAAACTCATTTTTTGTTGTTGTTGTTCAAGTAAACCAATTTTAAACTTGTCTTTTATAAACACAGAACACTTAAGACCATAAGACTCATGATGAAACCACAACTTAATTCACAGAAGCACCAACGTAACACAGTTTACAGTAATCTTTCTTCTGTACATTGAAACAGTATAAAATATAGGTAATTTCATGTGCATTAAACCATAGATTGTCTAACTGTGAGTCAGTTCAGCAAAAGGTGACACGAATAGGTAGCATTTGCCCTAAAACAGGGTAAATATTTTCTTATACTAATCTACAAAAAGTGGTTCTATATATATATTTTAATGAGAAAGTGAGCCACCTAAAATGGCCTTATCAAAAAACTTTACACTGCCTGAAAAATGTAAAAACTATTACAGACCTCTAGAGACTTAAAATCAGACAGTTTTTTTTCTCAAACTGTTTTGGAAGTAGTCTGTTAGAAACTAACATTCTGTGCCTCTGGACACATATTGCTATTGTTACCAGTGACCAGGCAGAATGCCAATCCCTGTATAATACTTTCAAGTCTGTTATTTTATTTATTTATTTATTTTTGGAAAAGGAAAAACAAAAAACAAAAAAAAAAGAGAGAGAGAGAAAGGAAAAAAAATAAAAGAAAGCAAGCAAAAACATTTTTGCCACAGGTTTGTTTTTTTAAATCCTATCATTAATTTGTCTAATAATAAATTTCAGTCTTGCATGAATGCAGCAAAGTTTTTTCACATTGACTTCCCAGAATTCATAGCTAGATGAGGTCACATGCAAATTTCAAAGGTCAAACTAGATCAAAGGTCAGTAGGAGAACCAAATATGATGTGAGGTCAGAAAGACATCAGAAACAATGACGGGACGATGAAACTTTTTTTTTTTTTTTAGACGCCACAGGGACATGCTAGGCAAACGATGAACTAACGAGCATGGAGATGTCTAGGGAAAAAACAAGGAAGAGGAAAAAAGTTACATAGAATCTATGCAAGGAGAAAACTAATGCAAATCTTTCATCACTAGAGTCTATGAGCCAGTCACATAATTTGCATTAACTTACAGTACTCATCAACACAATGAAACCCCAAAGAATCCATCTGAAAAGAGTTAGAGAAGATGGATTTCTCTTTGGGGGGAGGAAAGAGGAAAGAACCATTTTCAACAAATGTAACGTAAGGGGGGAGGGGAAGAAAAAAGTCAGACAACTGAACTTTAAACTAGAAAATGGAAACTACAAACAGAATAACATGTACAAACAAGAGGATAAAAGCATGAACTGTAAAGGGTTTAGGGTTCAACAGTGAAAAAGCGCCCATTCTTGGCACAATTACTCTATAGACTACTTGAAAGGATCTAGCTAGCATAGAGAGCTGCTCTTTAGGTATCCAATAAGTTAACAATAGGCAATAAATAACTTCCATTATTTCTGAGGCAGTAAAAATTTTGTATAAAAATAGAAATGCTTTTTACAAATAAAATTTACAGGCCTGTGGCTTTCTTTTTATTTATTATTATTATTATTATTAAATTTATCTCTCAAGAAACATCAAGTATTGTCACTCATTTTATTTTATTTTTATTTTAAACCCTGTAGCTTTAGAAACAGATCTCTAAATCTTTTTTACATTATTCCTTTCCAAAAAAAGAAAAAAAAAACAAACCAAAAACCTAAAAACAACCAGTATAATATCAGACTAATATAATGTTATGTTGATTTGAACCAAACAAAAATAAAAAAAAAATCCTTCTAAAAAAACAAACTGATGTAGTGGAAAGACTATTTGTTTTTATTGTCTCACAATAAGTGCATCTGCTGGCATAAAACCATTATGTTTAACCTATAAACTGCTGGTGCCACCCTGCTAAGACTGGGTCTATACATACAAAACTGCTTTTATTTCCCCTAAGTGTGCTAATGGCACCAGGGTTCACAGAGTTAAATTGCACTTTTTTTTTTTGGTCGCTTTTAATTCTTAAGATGTCGTTTCATTTAAAAAAAAAAAGAAAAAGAAAAGAAAAAACAGAGATAAATTATGTCGCAAAATAAAATACAGTAACACAACTCAGTAATTACTTGGCTAGGAAACAGGAGCCAAGTTTCATTATGGCGAGTGGGGAAATGGAAGCGATAGCTGTAAAAGTAACTGTCTCTTGGTGAAGGTTGGCAATTTGTTCTTCCTTAGCCCCCCACCCCCCCGCAGAGGGCAGGTTTGCTCATGGGACTTACCCTAAGAAAGCTAAAATAAGAGCAGTAAGCATCTGGGGTTAAGATCAGTACGGTTTGCTGTCGTTTTTGGAGCGTTTCAGTTGAACCTTCAAGCGCTTCATGCCAATCTGAAAGCCGTTCATAGCTTGGATAGCAGCTTGCGCAGAGACTGGATTGTCATAGCTAACAAACCCTACAAAATACAGACGGGAGGGGGAAAGAAAATGAACTATAAGTTAGAATAAAAGAAGGAGGGGGAGGGGACAGGCCCAATACACAGAAAAAAAGAGTTTATTATTAAGGCTGTTGGGGTGGCTTCTGCTTTGAACAGGAGGTTGGACTAAATGACCTCATGATGTCCCTTCCAACCCTAATCTTCTCTGATTGGTATTTTTTTCTTTTTAGTGACATGTTCGTTTCTCTTCTTTCCTTCATTCCTTTGATTAGGCTTCACATTCCTTCCTCCCAATCTATCCCAACTCTCCTTTCAACTTGCTAACGTTCAGAATTTTGCTACCTCGCCATATGCAGCTCTGACGTGAACAGAACAACGGTGGGGTCCGCGAGCTGTATGACGAGGCAGTACAGTCTGTCTGTCTTTCTCTCTGATGGTCTCCCATCACTGCGATGTCTGAGTGCCTCACAGTCATTAATGTATTTATCCTCACAACACCCTTGTGAGGTAGGGAAATGCTATTATCCACAGGTACGGAGAGTCTAAGTGATTTGTTCAGGGTCTCATAAGACATCTGTGGCAGAGCGGGAATCAAACACGGGTTTCCCACAGCCCTGGCGATAATGAGACTTGGCACTCCTATAGCACTTGCCATCTCAGGATCCAGTGTCTGCTGCACACTTTAATTAAGTTTCATGGCCCTGGAATGAGGTAGGCAAGCATAGAGGCTGAAATGACAGCTCAGAACCAGAGCTGGGAACGGAGCTCCAGGTTGTCTGCTGCTCAGTCTCCAGCACTGACCACTAGATAGTGTCCTTCCCCTGCATTCAGGGTGGCTGGTTTGGTCTAAATTTCTTGCCCCCTAGAGACTAAAGTGCTCTTTTCATAATGCACTCTAATCTCCCGAAGCCTAGAAACTCAAACTCATTTTCATATCTGGGCCTCCCACTCTTAATTGCAAAGCACTCCTGCCTACCACTCTGCCTCTGCTCTGGCTAATTACTGCATTGCAGCCTCGTATTATGCATCTACTTTGACATGCTCCCTTTAATTTCCACTTGAAATTGTCTTAATGAATTATTCTAGATTAGATTAAAGCGTGTATTCCTCTCTTCCTCATCACTCTCTCTTTTCCTTCTCCCCTGGCGCTGACACTGAGGTTTTTCGCCTGCACTCCTCTGCTAAACTCTTCGCATCACATCCAGTTTGTATTCACACAGTTAAGACTCTCACTCAGAGCCGCCCCATCTCGTCTTGATTTCTCAACTTCCTCCTCTCTGTTTTCCTAATGCTTAGTTTTCCCTCAAGTCCATTCAAAATGCAGATGCTAAGAGCATCTTTCCAGTCACCAAATCCCCCCCATCTTTGTGTCCTTTCACTGGCTTCCTTTACTCCATCATTTCAGATTCAAACTTCTTGTCCTTACATTTAGGAGTCTTCCCACCACTGACCCTCTCACCTATCCACTTGGGGCATAGGCGCCCCTGTTTTCTGGCCAGACCCCAAGTCTCCAGGGTGGGCCCAGCCAGGCCTGCTTCTGGTCATGTGACTGGAAGCTTCCTGACGACGCTCCAGGTGCATAGCAGGAGGAGAAGGGAAAGGGAGAGGCAGTCCGGCCCCTGCTGTGCAAAGGTTGCAGTGGCTGCCGGGGACTGGAGCTGCAGGCAGAGCTGCCCACTCCTGCCCGTAGTTCTGTTGCTCACGGCCGGTCTGCAATCGCGATGGCGGAGCTTGCGCCGCTGCCAGGCGCTGTGGTGGGCAGGGATGGGCGGGTCTGTGGGCCAGGTGGGTAAGCACAGGCCCACCCAGGCCCACCCATAGCTACGCCCCTGCTATCCACACTCACATTTTATCAACTAGACTCAACCCCCTTCACTCTGTTTGCTCAAGGAAGCTAGCCTTGCTCAATCATTCATTCCTTTCTCCCACAAGCACTTTCACAATTCTTGCTTTCTGCCCCTAACCATGGAACATTTTATTCACACTAGTCTGTCAAGTCGCTATCCTGTCCCCCTTCCTGTCCCTAATCAAGAACCATTTCTTTTATGTTACCTATGGAAATCTGACCTTCCTCCCCATTTTTTCCTTTCGTTGTTCCATCTCTTTGTTATATCTTGTCTTAAACTTAGACTGGAGTCTGTGCAGCGCAAGGACTTCCCTTTATTTCTTCATTTGCAAATAATTTAGTATGATGAGGCCCCGATCCTGATTTTTTATCTGGGTCTTACTATAATATAAATAACACATAGTTTAATAATAACTAGTATGAGTGCTTTTCCTTCTCGCATTGCCACCTGAACTTACCATTTCACCGGAGTACCTATCCTCTCTTCCTTTCAGACTCTCTCACTTTGGTGACAGTAAATGCTAGATTGACAGCCTTGAAGACTGAAATCCTTTGTTCGTCTATACAGTGAGTGCTGCAGAGGCAGCTGCTACGAAAACTTCCTTATACTGCCCCATGTGAACTCTGACCTAGAGGTGAAAGGGCAGGGTTCATTATCCTCTGCCACCTCAAGCCTTGGAGACTCTGCTGGGTGGACAACCAGAATGCAATTAGTGTCTGTGGTCACCTACCTGCTAAAAGGGGGAATCCCTTTTTGAGAGGCAGCGTGTATCAAAATTATAGCACTGGAGTGGGAGAATGTACACCTGGTTCCCTGCCAGTGACTCAGGGAGAGACCTTGGGTGAATCCCTTTGCCCCTGTCTGCTTTGTTTCTCCATTTAGAAAGTGCTTTCCCCCACATTTATAAAACTTGGAGATCTTCAGATTAAAAGGTGCGAGATGATTGCAAAGGATTATTACCATGACTGTTATCCCAAGCAACTCTACTCCCTGTGCAATGATCAATTCTAACGTGAGAGGAATGGGGTTACGAGACAGTGAGCCTCTATTTTCTGGGAAAAAAATGAGAACTCTCATTAAGAAACCGCAAACTGGCTTTTGGAAACACAAATAAAACAACAACAATGCAAAATGAAAGAGACGCACTTCTAAATAAAGCTCAGCATACACTTGTCTTACACATCCAAGGAAGCAGCCTTAATTATGTAACAGTCTGGGTATTGCCACCATCACAATATATATTCACCTATCCCATTGGAAAATCTTAGCTGCCATGATATTTATGGATCTGTCCCATCAGCGGATATTGGCAGAGGCATAAAAAATCCCTTTGCTCACAGAGTCTGACCTAATGCCAGAATAGTAGAAGAGTCTGATAGCCAGTCAGTTACAAGAGGTTTTGCCTATGAAGGAAATGTCACAAATTTTAACCCTTTGAAACAGAATATAGGTACACTGGTGATTTCAGTACATCACTCTTAGTGGCGTGCAGCCTAAATCTCACTCCCGAAAGCCAGTCATATAACAGTAATATAAGGGTGAAAAGAAAACCATGAGAAACTCACAAAGTGCATGGAAGTTGAATGACAATCATTGTCGAATCCCAAGCTCAGCACCACTGCAATCCAAAATTATGTAAGAAATACAAGGTAACTTCCTGTTCCATGACACCTAATAACACGGAAACATCCTGTGCTCAAACTGGGACAGAAGGGGGATGGATCGAGTGAGCTGCTATTACTAGAAACGCCTTTACGTCTCGTCTGTGGGCGGGCATCACTAGTGCTGAATAACTAAGAAAGATTGATTTGATGTTGTACCAGGAGACTCTAGGGTCAAAATTACTTTGCACTCACCAAACAAGCAGGGAGTCCTGTGGCACTTTTAAAGAGTAACATTAATTTATTGCATGAGCTTTCGTGGGAGAAAATCCCATCCCACTTCCTAACCCTAAACCTAACCCTAACCTACCCTAAGCCTAACCTAACGCTAACCCTAACCCACCCTGCCCTAACCTACTCTAACCCTAACCTACCCTAACCCTAATGTAACCCTAACCCTAACGTAACCCTAACCCTTTGGAGCTTTGCAGTCATAGCACATTAATTGACTGGCCCAGGGAGGCGCTAAAGACCAAGAGGGAACCATTTCAATTCTCCCGGTTGGGCCGTTTTGATTTCTAATATGGCCCCACGGGTGGGGTGCCTTGTCCAGGGGCATATCTGGGAAATTTCTTAGTATCTATTTCTTGGGACATGAGCATTTTTATAAAACCTAGACAAGAGGATACTTTAGACTGAGGTTCAGGGGTGGGTCTGCCCTTAGAGAATATTCAGTAACATAAAAAAAGGATATTTTACCCTCTCTCCAAGACTGATTAATATTGTAATAATACTAAGTTATATTTGACCAAGACCAGGAATTAAAATGAAGATACCAGACAAGCTACCAAACATGGATTTAGGGAAGCCCTCTAAAAATAAGAGGTGGGGGGCTCCGAATGATGATATAAATATGAGACAATTGCCATTTAAAATGAAGTTTCTGAAACTGAAGAGATTTTTGGAGGGCTGGTTAATCATTACTATATAACCAGCTTTCCTTGGATTTGGATAGGAATCATAGCATTTATAGGGGCTGTATAACCAGCTTGTTTTCTAGACCTGGTTTCCATCAGAGACACTGACATTTACTCCATGTAGGAACTTACTACGTTGATGCTGTAAGCAGAGATTGCTGTTTACTTCAATTTTGAAGTAGAGTATGTCAAACCACAGAGCCAGTGTAGATATAAAACCAAGGCTCTGGTAACATCAGATTAGCCCTAGATTCTGTTTTATTTCAGAAGGGTTTAAACACCAGAACCACTTCCTAGCGTAATCCTTAGTTATCTAATTTCCCCTGCCGTTCAAGCATTCCACATGAAACTTAACAGTGACTGTACCCCTCTTGATCCTCTGCCCTGCCATAACTGCAGATATTATCTGTACGGTCAAACCTCCTTGCAATACGTGTGGACACATGTAGGCAGCACCTGGCTATGAAGTGTTCTGTGATATATATAAATCTAATTGCACAGGACTGTGCTTAACCCAGAAGAAAGATTTTCCTATAATGTACAAGTAATGGGTTAAACACAGAGAGTTTTAAAGAGGTTCAGCTATACAATAGAGGATAATTAGGTATCCATAATAAGGCAGCTTAATAGTATAGTAAATGACATTCCCCCACATAGGGTGTAATTAGTTTCATGTACTTGACACATCCACAGTAGATGTCAGACTGGAAGCTTTTTTCAAATTCAGTTTTTAGTCTGAACTCGTTTTTCTGTGCATCTCCCTTACTTTTTAGGATTATTAGGCAAAGCTCTGGGATCAGGCTCCAGTCTGATATTTTGAGCATCAATTTTTTCCCCTCCCATTACTTGTCAACCCACCATGTACTGTTTTACTATTCAATTCATTAAAAGTTGCTTACCAAAGCACTTGCTCAGATTGGTCTGTTTGTCAATGAAGACTTTAGCAGAGATAACATTCCCAAAAGGCATGAACATCTGCAGAATATCTTGGTCGCCAAACTCCTGGGGAAGGTGGTAAATAAAGAGGTTTGCCCCTTCTGGACCTTTAGAAAGAGGAAAACAAAACAAAACAAACCAAAAAGTATGAAAACAGCTATGAAGGGTGTATTTCATCTATCTTTTTTGGTAATTTAGAAGGTAATGGGCAAACATGGTTCAGTTTCAGACCTTTTGAGGTTAAAAAAAAATAGAGAGGGGCAAAATAGCAGTAGCTTGTTTATAGATTCTCTTCTCTAGATTTCTACTTGTTGTACAAGATGAACTGCTGCCTCCCTCCTAAGCGCCCTAAGACTGCCTAATTTGTCCTAAAGTATGTTTATGGTTAGAAGAGTAACTGCATGAAAGTGACACCTTCTTACCACAATTCCGCTCCCTGCATCTCTTCAAAATGTGCAGCTATGGAAAAGCAACTCGAGTTGTACGCTGCCTCACACATCGGTGGTTTTGACAGTTAAACTCTGGTTGCATAGACATTATTAGCATAGGAGCTAGAGAGAGCCCAGCTCAGCTCCAAAGATCCCAGGTTTAAGTCTGCAGGCATGCAATTGGGGGCAGGAGTGAGAAACATAACAAACCTTCTCCTAACTTACAAACTGAGCTAGCTGATTTTCTTTGCAAGCAATTGAGGGAGAGAAAAAAGTAAGGAATGCTCATGATGAAATTTGTAGTGGTTTTTCCTAGTACACATGTTCTTTTAACAACAAAGAATTCAGTTGCAAAGCTCTCTCTGCCTGGCACAGAACTCTGCCAAAAGAAGAACTGGACAAGATTTTTGACTGAGGTTTTTTTCTTAACACCCCCCGCCACTTAAAAATGCATTTTCCTTGAAAAGTGTTTTGGGAAAACTTTTTTAATTCTGTGAAATTTCAAATGAAAATATCCATTGTGTTTTTAATGGGAATTGTTTTCTTTCATACTGAGTTTTGAGTTGGTTTTTGAAAATCTGTTCTTAGAATAAAAGTGCATACAAAGAAGAGGCTAAGGAAAAACTTTCTAATGTGAAATTGAATGCTCGGCCTTGCTATATGACTGGGATTCTAAGATGTACACGATTCTCATGTACGTAGGTTCTGGAGTAGACTAAACGGATATTCCCTGACTTGAGAGGAGATTAGATGCATCTCAGATGTGTGGTGCTTGATTACTGTCTAGAAGAGGAGATGGAAATGCAGGCGACATATTTATGGAATGCCTTCTGCAGCAGATTTATGGAGCCGCGCTGGTGTTCACAATAAAGGAATCAGATTGCCTGCCCTCTCACAGCCTGGAGGAAGGAGCTGCAATGTTTGCCCTAAATAGGAGGTGAATGTTTTGGAAGAAAATTAAAAAAAAAACAAACAAAAAAACCTCCAGCAACGTAACAACAGGTTAAAAAAAAAAGAATTTTGTAAAATGAAATGGAAAAAAAATTATCTGGCAATATGGAAGAGAAATCAAATGAAGTTTCTTCTTACCAAAAACAAAATGTCCTTTCAACAAAATGGACTTTCTTAAACACAGAGCAAAACTGATTTAACATAGATCTACAGTAGTATGCATAAAACAATTCACTTCATTTCAGCATTAACATTCAATGCAATATTTTCTCCTGGAACCTGGTAACTCTTAAATATTCCAGACTTCTAGCCATTCCAGCAGAAGTCATATGTTAAAACACAGCCAGCAGAATTTAATAATGAAACTCGCTCACCTTAACAGTCTCCCATGGAAAAGACAGCAAGATGGCAAAGGCCTGTACTTTATAAGGTACACTGTTGCATGGGAAATGGTAAAACTCACTATTGATAGAAATGCTTTTGTGAACATAAAAACAGTGCAGATAATTAAACAAACAAACAAAGAAGTAGTCCTGCACTGTCTGCTATCCAGACCACAACAGAGAACCAGCTTCTGTTTGTGGTTTTATCCAATCTTTCTTCACTATCCAAACTGAATAAAATGCAAAACAAAAAAAACCTAACATACAAATCAACCAACCCAGAAAAGAAAAAGAGCAAGAAAAACAAATGAATGAAAAAAATCTTTTCAACTTCAATCATCCAAATTGTTAATAATAAAAATGATAAGACATTTTTAAAATAAATATTTATTTTTGACAGTGTCCCTATTAAATTCCTCGCTTTGAGGGTTTCAACATTGTCTACCTAAGAGATACCAGGTTCCATAATGATTCACGAGACTATTTATGTAAACGAGGATAAAAAACTCCTTTTGATGCCTTGTTCCAGTGTATGCCTGGAAAGAACAGTAACTATAACGAAGACTTTCTTAGAAAGCACACAAAACTTTTTTTTCGCCTTCTAAAATTATCTGCAAATTAAGGAGGGGGAAAAAATTAAAAAACAAACCCCAAGATAGGGCTGGGTGAGGAAAGAGAGGCAGGCTACCCTCATTTTGCTAAACATTTTGTAATTAGCATTAATTTATTCTTCGTGTTAACTTGCTGAGGTTTATTTTGCTCTGTTGGTACAGAAAGAGGGGCAATCAATCACTTATTTGCTACCCCTCAAGACTCATAATTAAACAAAGAACCACTCAATGTAATGATGGGTCTCATCATTAACCTGAAAACTAAAATCTAATAGTTGCTAGATGATCGCAGCATACATGGAGGGAAGGGGAGAGTTATCATAGAATCATAGAATCTTAGGGCTGGAAGGGACCTCATGAGGCCACCTAGTCCAACCCCCTACTAAAGGCAGGACCACTCCAACTAAAACATCCGAGCCAGGGCTTTGTCTAACCAGACCTTAAAAGTTTCCAAAGATGGAGATTGCACCACCTCCCTAGGTAACTCATTCCAGTGCTTTACCACCCTCCCAGTGAGAAAGATTTTCCTAATCTCCAACCTCGACCTCCCCAGCTGCAACTGAAAACCATTGCTCCTTGTTCTGTCCTCTGTCACCACTGAGAATAGCCTACCTCCCTCCTCTTTGAGTTGTTGAAGGTTGCTATCAACTAGTTGAAGATTGCTATCAAATCCGCCCAGGCTTCTCTTCTGCAGACTAAATAAGCCTAGTTCCTCCAGCCTCTCCTTGTAAGTCATGTGCCCCAGCCCCCTAATCATTTTCGTTGGCCTCCACTGGACACTTTATAATTTGTCCACATCCTTTCTGTACTGGGGAGCCCAAAACTGGACACAGTATTCCAGATGCAGCCTGACCAGTGTCGAATAGAGGGGAATTATCACATCCCTCGATCTGCTGGCAATACTCCTACTGATGAAGCCCAATATGCCGTGGGCCTTTCTGGCAACAAAAGCACACTGTTGACTCACATTCAGCTTCTCAACACTTTTCTCCCTGCAGCAAGAAATATATATAAAATATGTATTGCTAATACATATAAAGTATTTTAGGATAGTTTTCATTATCAGTGTCTTTTGTGAGAAGCAGCCAATGAATACTTTTCCATTAAGAAACAATGAGAGGTAAAACACATCTTGAAGGGTAGGTGGCAACACTTAAATGAAAGGATAAAACAAAGACAACAGTGAACAGGAAAGAAGAAAAGGTTAAAAATCAAGAATTAGGCTTATCCTGTTTCTTCAGAAAACATCTCTGAAGAAATAAACCAAACACACCCAATGCAGAAAGGCTCAGTTCAGCTTACTGTAAAATTGGGTATTGCTGCTTGAGATGTCTGCTTCAGGGCCCCACCAGGCGCCGCTTACCTTCTTTCTGGCTTCCTGCAGCACTCTGTTGCTGTAACAAGCTCTGACTGTACAGTGTCGGCAGTGCGGCGGCGGCATACTGCTGAATTCCTGAGTAGGCCTGGGTGAGGGCGTCCATTGTGCCTGCTGTACCGTTCGTCAAGCCTGTTGCGCCAAGTCCTCCATTCAGGGCCGCCATACCTGAGAGCATTTGAGCAACTTTACAAAAAACCCAACAATAGAGAAAAGAAATTGCACTTGTTCATTAGTGCTTTCCAAAAGTAGTTGGCATTAGACGACACCGATAATGATGGCAGTGCATGCAAGTCAGGACGTCACCAAATGGAACCAAAATTAACAAAACACGGCTTTGATAAAGATCACTGAAGCACAATGGTTTGACGACCAAATCTATTCACATGCAATCTGCTACTGGCAAGTACTGGAACACCATGCTTCTGAAATCTTGTTCTTCCACCTGCCCCAAGACACACATATTTGACTACATGATGTCAAAGATCTCCAAAGGCTGTAGAGAGGTATCAACTTGGTCAGCATCCTTGTTTGTTTTGCTGAAATAAACTAATTCGGCTACCCTTCTGGAACTGGTCAAGGATGGATACCTTCTGGGATTGGCAATGAGGTACAGTGTTCACTAAGACAGTGGTTTTCAACCAGTGTGCCGTGAGAACTGTCTAAGTGTGCAGTGAAATTCTGTACAAAGGTAATGAAAATCAATGTAAAACAAACATTGTTTCATCTTAAACAATATTCTATACAACCAAAATTACAACTCATAAAACTTGTGAAAATTGATTGTCAAATTAAAAGCAGGGCATCGATCTTTTGATTCTAAAATGTGAATAGTCTAATTGCAGGTGGCCAAATGGCAAAATTGAGATGACATGTATTTTTTTCCGGTGGATTTGAAACATTAATGCATTTAATCCTTCTTTAGCTTGTTGTACGCACTATGGCTGCGTCTACACTGGTAAATTAAGTCGACTTAAGCTTGGCTTAAGTCGACTTAATGTGCCCTGCGTCTACACTACACTTTGCTTAAGTCGACTTAAGCAGCTTGCTTAAGTCGACTTAAGGAAAATAAAGTCGACAATGAAAATTAAGTTGACTTTATTAAACCACCTTTCTACTCGACCTAAGGCTTAATTCGACTTTCTAACGTCGAATTAAGCCAGTGTAGCCCTGAGGTAGCCCTAAGTCGACTTAGGGCTACCCCAGGACTACACCAATGCCCTCCCTAACGGGGGGGGCACAGGGGGAGCCTGGCATGCCCCCCAAAGGGCAGGGCATGTGGGCATGGTGTGACACTGTCTGGATTTAGGAAAGCATTTATGATATTATTTTCTATGGATATCTCATAAATGCTATAATCCATAGGAACTATGTCATGTTTGGTATCAATAGAAAGGTAGTAATTTTTGCTGGGAATGATTATATAGTTTATGTCTAGGAATTCTATTTTGATTAGAAGTTAAGAATTTGATGTTATATCCATACTTTAACTTGTGTCATTCTGGACAAATGTCTTAGACGGGAGGGTGTGAACAACCATTGTCTCCTTAATGTTTAGGAATTTGCCAGGTGATATGGTCCCAGGGAGTAAACTGATGAGCCATTAAGGATACAATGGTTGTATTCTTTATGTCCTCATCAGGATACTTAGTTAAAGTCGACTTAAAAGTGCAAGTGTAGACATAGCCTATGTTGCAAACCTCTCTAGTAAGACCATATCTATAGTAAATGTAAGAAATGTGATGTTTATGACCAAACAATTCAGCTGAAATGTGGGTGTGCCATGGAATTGTTTATCTCATTGAACTGTGCCATGTTATTGAAAGGGTTGGGAACCACTGCATTAGGAGACCTAGTTCAAATCTGGCCTGGGTATTGGCAATTAGTCATTACCACAATATGTATGAAGTTTGCCAATTAATTTTACATAGGTCACCACTCCCTGTTGCCCATATTGAACTACAGTTGGTACCCTTATGTACAATGCAGGACATGGAGAAGACAACTGAATGGGTGTGGAGACATGGCTATCCACTCACTCCAGGTGTTTCATGATCAAGGCAGAAGAACATCTGCAGTGTGGGGTGGGGTGGCTAGCAGCATTACAATACGAGCTAAGCCTGTCCTATAGCTAAAGAGAAATCTCTGATCTCTAATATAGTCCTTTCCTCACTTCTTATTGGCAATATAATCACCTTCAACACACCATTGCGCACCCTGATAAATAGCATATTAACTTAACTGGGATGACTGCCATGGTAGAAATTTAGGACAAAGACTCTAAGCTTTGGATAATTGGCACAACCAATCCATTTAAATGGCATTGTTTGCAATGGGAATTTTATAACTATGAATTGATGGTGGACAGTAAAAACTTCTCATGTTGCAGCCTCTTCTGCTGTTTCTTTGTCTTATTTTGGAGGCTAAACAAATCACCCGTACCTCCAAGTACTTCTGTGCAAAAGTTTTAATACTTATTTTTTCAGTAATTCATGGAATAAAGTGAATTTTCTCCCTACATTTAGAAATGGGTCCTTCAGTTCTGGACAAGGCAGTAGATTGGATAAAACTTAGATAAGAGCAATATAATGATTAAAAGAACTAAGGGTTTGATTTTTAGAAGACCCATACCTTCAACTGAAGCAATGGGAGCTGTGGTGACTCAGTAAAATTGACTACTGAACTTGTGCACCAAAGCCGAGGGAACTTGAATGGGGACTGATTTTCAGGGACTGAAAATCAGACCCTCCTTTAAGGTGTCACAAGTTGGGTACCTAAAAAGGGAGTAATCCCAAATCATTAGTTACTGTTGAAAATTTAGGCTATGATGGCTAAGGCGGGGCTAGGGAACATGTTAAATATAAAAGCTTGCAGATATCAAGAAAGGGAAAGAGGACTTATTTGGAGTGGTAATAAGGGGGCATAAGTGCTGGAGAAAGGTGATAAAGTTAAGTTGGGCACAATTTATGGCGAGTGTCATGAAAAAATTAGCCATTCAATCTATCAAGCTGTACAACAGTCTTCTCCAAGATAAGCGGCAGAAACTCTATCACATGAGTAATTTTAAAATGGACTGGCGCTAGAAAGTAATTCAGGGACAAATCCTGCATTGAAAGAGAAGGATGAAGAGTGTTTATATCTTGAATGTATATGATTTAGTACAATAGCCTCTGATAACCAAGATCATTGCTCAAGTGGCACCTTTTTGTTTTCCACTAGGGTCTGTGCTACTTGAGACGACTCTACTGTATAAATTATACCCTTTGATATTAGTATTGTCTTTGTAATTAGCACTTGATTGACGCGATCGTCCGCAGCTTTTGCTTTAAAAAAATGTTGTACACTTGAAAGTTCTAGAATTGGGAGGGCAGCATGGACAGGAAAGGACACTGATGTGAAACAAACAAGGAGTCTGGTGGCACTTAAAAGACTAACAAATGTATTTATTGCATGAGCTTTCGTGTGAGAAAATCCCACTTCGTCAGACGCTTGAAGATGGGGAACTTTCAGAATGGGAGCAAAATAAATGTAAGGGAGTGTAAGTCATAGGATCAGGTCAGACTGTTACAGCAAAGCAAAGTAGTAGTTTGGATTCAAACAGTGAAGTATAGCAATTAGTAGGGAAGCGGGGGCGTGGGGGAGAAAAGCAAAATTATCTGTTGTAATGGGGAAAAAACGCATTGTCTATATTCAGCCCTGAGTTCACTGTGTCAAATCTACACATGAATTCCACTTCCAACACCACAAAAACTCAAGAGCCTAGTTTGGAGCACAAAAAAGCCAGATTTTTTTGGTAAGCGGTGGTGAATAAGAGAAACCAATAACTTTTGTTAACTGTCTTGCATACAACAGGAAGAGATTTTGTAAACAAGGATTCAGCACAGTAATTGTGATAAAATAATGGGTTTGGAATTGAAACCTATCTGCAATCCCACCAAGAGGTCCGAATTTTTATTTTCTTTCATCGCTTGTACATATGTGTGTGTTTACAACACTGGTTGAAGTAACTGACCCTGATAAACCACTTCTTGCTTCTGACACTTTATTGTACGGTGTTGAAATAACTTGATGGTAGAGAAACTATTAAGATAGCTTGTTATCTTCTATGAGTCACCAGCTCATTAGCTAAACACTTTCTGTGTACCAAACTCTGTTCTTGGCAAGTGCTTTTCATGTGAACCTATAGACTCTACTACCAGGCTACTTCAAATAATTAAACAGAAAGCCCTGTCTGACAGCACTGCTGTTGGGAAGGACATTGCTATATCCACCTAGAGCAAAACAGGTCTGTAGGAAGGCCTATGAGCCTCGATATTATTT
>ML685799.1:7493750-7679926 GCA_007922175.1 Pelusios castaneus | reverse complement strand
TACTAGGACCTAAAAGCACAGGCTTGAGTTAAACAGAGCATAGAGAGGTACAGTGTGAAGTTTTCCTCATAGCTCTACCAATGTAACTCCACTTGTTCTGTACTCTGCAAAATCATTATTCTATCCTTTGGTTTCTCGTGAGCTGCTTTCAGTTGTCTTGAATTGTCCAAAGTGATGAATAAACGTAATAGATGATATTACTTAGCAGTTCCATTGGCCTCTGTCAAAATTTCTCAAATAGATTTACAAACATTATTAGGTTAAAGTTTCTCTATGCCCCTGTGTGTTACATCCATGTCATTAACTATTTTGCAGATGAGGAAAAAGAGACAGAAAGGATAAATGACTTTGTCCGGGATCACATGACAAGTCTGTGCCAGACAATAGCATTCAGATCTCCTGACCTCACAGTCTTCTTTCTTCATCACCGGACCATCTTTTCTCCCCTCCTCCTAGTAGTGATTTCACTATTACACATCAGATTTCTTTTCATTAATGACATTATTTGAATTCACTTCTCCAGAGACAATAGTCTAACATATTATCCCACTGTGCCACCCAGTCTCTTTGAACTAGCTTTTTAGTTATCCCAAGATTGTGGGTCTTCCTAGTTGCTGAATCTTCCGGTCCCAGAAGAGAAGCTTCACTGAAGGAAAGTCTCTGAGGGATAGGTTGAGGCTGGCTACACTTCAGTTGCTACTTAGTCCTTCCTATAGGACTGTCCCTCACCTCTGGCCACATCAGATTCTACTTCTCCAACCCATTTCCTTTCAGCTCCTATAATCTCAGCCCTTTGTGTAAACAATCAAATCTGTATTTGTCTTCAGTGTCCTTTTCTAAATCATTCATAGCTTGTACCTAGCTCTACTTACGTTTTAGAAGGCTTTCATTAATTCCACAGGCATGTATCACTGGTTTCCAACTTTTATGGGCTATCATAACGGTTCACACAACTGAAAGCTTGGTTTCACCAGCCAGTGATTCTGTACCACTCATGGTCTAGCCCTGCCAGGGGACACTGATGATTCCAAAACAAATTTTCATGACTACTTCCTGCATGAAACGTTACAATGCAAACAACTGAATGGGAGATGATTGGTGGTAGCATATGTGGGCCCAGAAGCAGCACATTTTTTATACAGATGGTGGCACCTCTAGTTACAGTCTCTAAAGGTTAACCACCATTATTGCCACAAGTACAAGAGGCTCGTTATCAGTGTCATTTCATTTCTCAAGAGAGAAAGAGGTGTCACTAACATCACAGCATATTTAAAGCAGTGCCCTTTCCAAGTCTTATCACAAAACATTTCTTTCACATATATTTAGAGATGCACACACGCACACAGATACTATATGTGTACACACTCTCCATGCCATTTGCAGAAACATTAAAAAAATGGAGATTTTTTGATCAAATCCACTATGATATAAGCCTACAGGAATCAAATTTGGTCTTTGGTTGCACATTCATCAATAATATTTCAGATGTCACATACCAGTGGGATTTGCATTCACATCAGCTGAAAATACCTGTTCAGAAAATCTAAAGCCACCATCCATAATCAAGCAAGAATTGCTAAATAGGTGCCAGCTGTCAAGAGCTGAAACCACACAGGTGGCTTACAAAAGTCAGTCTTGCTGAAGGGATTTTGTCTTTCCAAGCAGCCCAGTGTGCTTGGGTCCATTGTACTTGCAAAAAGGGGTGGTATGGCACATTCTACCCTTGATGTTGCAATCATATATGCTCCATATAACATCGAGTATTTACTAGGGGAAAGAATATTAATGTCAGCACAGAGCAATTCCTTAGACATCATTGATATGATTCATGAGACCAGATCTTTCATGAGGGCCATTTTCAGTGGCTTGGCTTGATAGAAACAAAAGCATAGGTTTCAGAATCTAACACGGGGCATTTCTGGATTTGCTTACTTTTGCTAAATTGCCCTTGAACCATATTTACTTTGAAGGTTTTGTTGTTTGATTCTCCAGCATCCGTGTCCTTGCCAGAAGCAAGACCTGTTTTACACAAGCCCCCATGCAAACTCTCACGATTTCATGGACATCAATTAACCCTCTCCACCCCAACTCCCAACAATGACAACCGGAGATCACATAACAAAATGACTGGATGAGCTGCCAGATAACAGTGACAAAAAGGACATCATGCAGAGCATCAGCGTGAGCAAGTGATACTGAGGAGGACATCCATTCCTGTGGGTACATTATGATGGTTAATGAACTAGGGACAGGTGGTGACCAAATAGATTCCTTGCACTGTAAGGGAGATGCAAGGAACAGCTACAAAAAGCTAGGCAGGAGAGGGAAGGTACAGCCAGATGAATCTCTTCCAATGCAGGCAAAAGTGAAATCATTGTAACAGAAGCAGAACAGAAGAGATCACTGTTCTGCAGTAGATGCTTGACTGTGGTTGGCTACCGTGGTTGATAATGAGGATGAAGGTTTTGAATAATGACTGACACCATCCTTTGAGCTGAAAATGTCAGTACTTGTTTTATACCACGTGGGAGAAATTTACATGCTCTAATACTATAGATGGCTGAGCCATCCTCACATACATGCAAATTAAAAACCAAGAAATTGGTTTTAATTTTTAAGCAAATATGCAGCTCCCCAGTCAATTTGGCAATTGCTACATACCCTAGCATGGTTTTTCCTACTTATTACTTTATAAAGGAGGTGTCCTATTCTGTCTCTGTAACACTAGTAGAAAAGTTACAGCAAATGGGTGTTTCTGAATAATCTAAATTTCTGAATCATATTTTCTGCTGACATGCTGTGCTTATTTTCACAGGTTAATGCTTTTGTTTTCTGAAATCAAAGGGAGCCTTTCATATAACCAAACCTGTGGCACTTTTAAAGATTAACTCATACAATAAAAATAACTCATGAGATAAATAAATTTGTTAGTCTTTAAAAGTGCCACAGGACTCCTTGTTGTTTTGTTGAACTAGACTCACATGGCTACCCCTTTGGAAATTTTCATATAACCAGAACTGATTTCCAGAATCCATTCTGACTATTTAGCACAGATTCTAAGACACTATGGGTATGTCTACACTAGCAATTTAGGTTGACTTAAGGAGGCTTAAGTCGACCTAAATTACTCCCTGTCTACACCAGACTTTCATTAAGTCGACTTAAGAAATCCCTTAAGTCGACTTAATGAAAGCTTAAGTTGACTTAATAAGAAGCACCCATTAGATCGACTTAAGCCTTAAGTTGACTCCTTAAGTCGACTTAAGGACAGTGTGGACGTGGAGTAACCCTTAAGTCGACTTTATTAAGTCAACTTAAGGGTGGTCAGGTCCACTTTGTTAAGTCAACTTAAAGTTGACCTTATTAAGTCGACTTAAAGTCGACCAAACTTTTTCTAATGTAGACATAGCCTATATGTCCTGCAAGAAAAGGAGTCTTTTTTTCCAGGAACTCAACAGAATCCACCGTGGAGGGTAAGACTAGTGAAACTTTAAGACTCCAGGACTCTGTATGTGCCAAGAATGGAAGATGATCAATTTAGCTGCTGTTTTGCACATTTATTAAAAGTAGCAATCTGTTTACAACTAATGGTTTTCCTACAGCAATTACTGGGAAAGGGTGTCCACCACAGCAATAAATACTCACTGTTTACGGTACCTGCTAGTGCATTAATATTATTCAGTCCAACAGTAGCTCCAGCCAATCCTTGTAGAGTACCCAGAGAAGTCAAAGAATTCATGGCCGCACCAGCCGTGGAATTAGCAGTTGATGCAGCCACTAAAAGAGGAGAAAGCAGGGCGGGATTAATAAACAAACAGAAATTTCAGTTTATCAGTCACAAAACATCATGCACTGATTCTAATCTTAATAACTGGACTCCTTGTAAAAATATAAGGAATCAGCAAATCAGCCCAACACTGAAACCTTTCTTAATAAGTTCCTGTACTGGTTGCTGATGGAAAGATTTTTTTTTAAGTTGTATGTAAACAGGTAAAAACATCTCCCACATTCTCAAAAATGTATCAATAAAGCAGTAAGGGATGACCAGCCAGCTAGATAGTGAGAGATGTTGCCCCTTTTTACTATGTCCATTAAGTGATCATATGTTACTCCTAGGGGCTTTCTATCTTGGGTGATTTGGTCTCAAACATTTCCTGTTCTGGGCACAAGCAAAATCTGAATTGTTCTGTCCTAAATGAGATGATGCCATGGACAAGAAGATTAAGAAACATGTCAAAGCTACTCATAGAATCTGTGGCAAAAGTAGGATTTATGGCCATCTCTCCTCAGTCCCATACTGTGCATCTGTCTCAAGATTTTCTTTCCTCCACAGCAGAATTATCTGAAATGGCAACATCTTATTTTAAAATCAACATTCTAGTTTGTGACACAGGGGCACATGACCCATTTTTGCCTCAGTATGGCTATGTCTGCACTTGAAAAGTTAAGTTGACTTCATAAAGTAGACTTTAAGTCGACTTAAAGTGGACCTTATTAAGTCGACTTAACAGAAGTGGACTTAACTTTTCAAGTGTTGATTCGGCTCCTTTTCGACTGTATTAAGTCGACTTAACATTTTAAGTTGACTTAAAAAGGCCCACCTAGGCACTACTCCATGTCTCCACTGGCTTAAGATGACTTAATAAAGTCAACTTAAGAGCTAGTTTGAATTAAAACCAGGTATTATTAATTCGAACTAACTTTTCCTTAATTCGACTTAAGGAGCAGCTTAACTCAAATTAAGGAAAGCCCAGTGTAGATGCGGAGTAAATTAAGCCGACTTAAGCCTTCTTAAATCGACTTAATTTGTAAGTATAGACACACCCTATATGAGGCTGTGGTGAAATGGGTAGGAATTTTTTGGTCCTTAATTCCCCTTCATCCTCACTTGGGCTGTCTCCTACATCATAGGTTCCCAGTTGGGCAGTGAACACCTAAAATGTTAAAGTTTCTCGGCAGATGGGATGCAATAATGAGAGTGGACGACAACTTTATCATAGACAAGGAGGCATCCTTCACAGAACCCAAACAAATTAACAAGTAATGCTTCCCCACGTTAAACAAAGTCACACGCACATCTGTCTTTCTCCCCCCAACTCCATGACATCCTCAAAATTCCTCGCACCCTGCCCTCTAGGTCAACAAATTCCAGGGGGAGAGATTGGGAAAAGTGAACAAGCCTTCTGGCTTTTGCAATGTAGACATTGTTTGCTCCAGAAGCCTAGCTGATTTTAAACCTCACTGTAGCATGTACTACAGTGTAGTACTACAGACCAGTGATTTATCAGGTACGTAAAGCCTTGTAGGATGAAGTCAACACCACAGATTGTATCCAGAAACAAGAAGTCTGTACAGCTGCTAAATAAGTGGTATAATAAGCTCTCTATGGCTAATGTCTGGTGGGCATCTCTATGCTGCCTCAGCCATTCATTTTATGTACAAAACTAGATATGAACCCCATATTTTAATGCAATCCATGTGAGAGATTCATGAGTTGATGGACTGCCAACACATCACCATGAATGAGGAAGACACTCTGAATTCTTCTCTTTCACAAGGTCCAAGGACTTTATTCTGGTGACTAATGTCAGGTCCACCCAACCCAAACATATGGTCAGTGGCTGACCAAAATCTGGGGCTAAATTTAACTGCATATTCTTGGGTTCAAGTGTTGGTATTCTATCAGTCAACAGTGAGGAGGCTCCTCAGATTTTCTCTAATTTGAATGTAGAGCTCAGATTATCCTAATTTGATCTAATATTCAGGTGACTCAGCACTACTACAAAATGCTCTCAAGAGCTTCAATCCCAGAAATCAATGGTCTCATACCGCAATTATTTTATTGCTTGGCAATGACTTGCACTGCAGACATGTCAAATACTCTTGAGGGTCTTTCCTGTTTTGCTTACTGCTACTTCGAAAGATCTTTCATGATATACTATATAAATTGAGAATGGGGTAAAGAGAAGGAAGGGGGAATGATCCAGTGATTCAGGCACTAGCTTGGGGCCTGAGTAACCCAGATTCAATTCCCTGCTCTGCCATGGACTTCCTGTGTGAGCCAGGGCACCTCAGTCAGTCTTTGTACCTGAACTCCCCGTGTAAAATGGTGGTTCGAGTACTTCACAGGGTGGTGTGGGAATGAATACACTAAAGATTGTGAGCTGCTCAGATACCATGAGAATGGGGGCTGAAAAAAAATACCCACAAAATGCTAGATGCTACCAGTAAATGAAACATCATATTGCATGCAGAACACAAAAATTGAGCAGAAGAAAAGTAAAAAGTAAAATACCCTGGAAGTTTTATATATAGAAGCCTGTTATCTAAATTCTTATATCTCCTACCTGTGGCATACACTGAAAGCGGTCCCAAGCTACGGATTACAGGAGCTTACCCTGTCTCTTCCCTCTTTTCCTTCAGTTGAAATGACCTTGCTTTAAAAATGTAGTGTACGGTGAATAAATAGAAAGAAAAAGATCACATGACTTGTGGTAAAGTTAGAATACTGTGCCGTCCGTTCATTTCAATAACTGTAGTGTCAGACAAGATCCTGGGCTCAGCAGCTGCTTATACGAATGACAAAGTGGGAAAAGCTCAGTGCTATCATAACATGATTTTATACCTATTGCTTTTAGTTGACAAAAAAAAATCTATTGGTGACCTATTGGTGTTATAAATTGGTTTCTTCTGGAGCTCTCAAGGCACCATATAAAAAAAAATTGAACCGTTGCTACTCTGAAGTGACATTCCTCACAGCTTTGCTTGAGAAGTAGTAGGGAGCTGTCATCAGATTCTTAGAAAGCTTGATGAACTGACCTATAGCATCATTAGGAAGGATTTTCTTTATGCTGCCTTTCTACCAACATTTAATCTAATTGTCAGAAAAACTGAAATGTACAAAACGTGCAGAACAGCTTAGTCTCCCTCATGTACCTCATGTAGTCTTCTCTCTATAGCAGTAAATTGATTATTTTTCACTTTGTACCGGGAAATTTATCCCGGTCTCCTTTAAATCCTATACATTTGAGCCTCAGTAAGCCATAGAGGCAGCATCAAGGAAGCTAGCGAGCTTCCAAGATACAGATAAAAGGAACAAAGAAGCAGCTTGTGTTCTTGCCTGGTGGATGTTGGGTGAAAGTGAATTAATGGTAAAAGAAAAGGGCTGCCTTCAGACTTAACTGGATCTCCCCCCCATTTTTTAAAGGGCTGGATATATTTTATAATAATTTGTAACACAACAGACAAGATTCTATTTGTTTACAGTACTCGTCACTACAGCACTCGGTGACTGGAACAATTGGATGTCTTTTTCCAGAAGACATGTACTTGCTCAGTTTTTCTCAACTTCTTTGATACCAGGGGCCGGCTTGATGCCTTCCTAAACTGTGAGAGGGAGATCTCAGGGACAGGCATCGGTTCACAGATGGGATGTTGACAAACACTGCACTAGCTCATTTGAAAGTTTTTGGAATCAGTGAAGGAATCATTGGGTGAAATTCTATGGCCTACTTTCTGCCATAAAGGCCAGACTAGATGAGCATATTGGTCTGATCTTAAAAATCATGAACATTTGAAAAACTATCTGAGTGCCAAGATCCAGTTGCACTTTTAAGACTAGGGTTTGTACTTGAATCCTTGGCCAAGTTTTTCCCAATTCCAAATGCTGTACATTGTCCAAGTTGCCTGCTGCCCTCTCCCCCGGGGTCTGCAGTGCTCTTCTATAGTGACTTTGTAGAGCACTTGGGACCTCTTCAGAATGAAAGGTTCGATATGTGAAACACAAGAAGGTCAAGATGATTTTTCTCCCATTACAACCTCTGTTCTTTATTCCATATTGCGCCCCTCCCCCACAATCTAAACCGGAAATTACACTTCTGATTCAGTATCTCATGCAACCATCTGCTGTCCCTGCCATTACCTCTCATTCCCTCTTACCTCATTCTTCTCATTGGATATCTGTGTGTCTTAATGAGTAAAATCAAAATGATCATGAAAGGGTATCAGGATGGGGACATGTCATTTTCTGGGTGCAGTCCAAACTAGTGTGAGGTTGTGTCATCACTTGACATAATGTTATTGACCTGTGAGTTGTTAGTTTTCAAATGATAACCTCAACAGGACATATTCTGTACAAAGATTATTACAGTAGTGTCTGGAGTGTGAATATAGGCATGCATTCCATCACAGGGCATGTCATCAAAAGGAGTAAACTCATGACTTGATTGTCCCTCCGTTATCTATTTTACTATGCCATATGGAATTTAAGGCTTGGATCCTTTCCCTTGGAAATGGGAGATTTGTCATCAACTTGAGTGGAAATAGGATCTGACCCTCAGACTGTATGCTCTTTGGGTCAAGGGCCATGTCTAGTCTTTAGAGTACAAGGCACCAGACGCACCTGTAGTTGTGTTCAAATAATAATGATGTCACAGATTTTAAGGCCAGAAGGAATCATTATGTTTTTATAATCTAACCTGTGTTAACACAGGCCACAGATTGTTCCTGCAACAAACTCAACAACTGGTGTTCTCTCTTTTTGGAGGAGACTAAAGAAGTAAGCTACCCAGCACCCACTGAATTTCAAAGGAGTTTGGGAACTTAACTTCCTTAAGCTCCTGTGGAAATGCTACCCTAGCAGAACGTCCAGGACCATATTCTCAGCTACTGTAAACTGGCATGAACTGGTGTAGCTCCATGGAGGTCAATGGAACTATGGCAATTTACACAAGGCTGGGGCTTAGACCTAAGAGATGGTGAGGTTGATACCACTTACAGCCTATTCTCCTTTGTCTGAGCACTGCACAACCAGTCAAGGGGAGCACAATGATATGAAGCACAGAAAGAACGACCATGTTGCATGAAAAGATACTGGGTAATCTCACGGTGAGGTTACTGGACTGGAAGTCAAAGGATCTAGGGTCAATTCTAAGCTCTGCCACAGATGTGCTGTGTGATCCCAGGCAAGTCAGCTGATCTCTGTCAGTTCCCCATCTGCAAACTAGGGATATTAATATTGTCCTTCTCCTACCTTTTGTCCAGCTTGTCTCCTTTTTAGACTGCAGTATCTTTGGGTTAGGAACTCTTTCTTTCTATGTGCATTTAGATGAAGAGTCTACAACAAGGCCATGCTCTTAGCTGGGTCCTCCAGTGTAAATATAATCTTGAATCTGATACAGATTCACCCGGCATGATCTCATGCAATTCACAATCCTCCTCTATGAGCTGGATGATGTGGCCCACCTGAAAGTACTGCTGTGAGAATCAGTTAATGCCCGTAAAGCACTTTGAAAGGAACTCAAGTGTGGTATAAATGCTAATTAGCATAATCACTGTTCTGGATGGAAGGACCTATTAGATCACGCAGCCCACAACTGTGCACTGGCAGGAAGATGGAGTAGATGATCTAATAGGCCTTTTCCATCTTCGCTCTCTGTGATAAATGTCAGGTTATAATTGTCTCCAATGACTTCTTAGTGAAGGCATATCCCACAGAAAAGTGGGACCCCGGGAGGCTGCAAACCATATGCTTAAAGGTTGCAACTGACGTCCCACCTTTTCTTTGGCAACGTGGTGGCTTCCATGAGGCTGGAACAAGTGTCTGATAACAGGACCACAAAAATAACCAGCTGTATGGCTGGTCTAAGGCATAAAAATCGAAGAACAAGTTTTCAAACTGGGTTTTTCTTTTTAACAATATTGTATTTGTTTTAGCTAACCCTATTTAAAACACACATGTGCACGCGTGCGCACACACACATCTGGTTAAAAGGAAGGACCGTTTCTGCTCTTGCTGTGTCAGAGAGGGAAAGCAAACCAAGGGCAGGATTCTCCTCTCAAAGCCTTAGCAGGGGCCTCCTAGCGGCATAGAGGATCTCTCTACAGCAGTCTCAACTAGTTCCCTGCACCTGTAGAGAGCAAAATGTGGAGTCAAGATCCACTGGGCTAGATACCGCTTTGTGATGCTCCAGTCTTTCCAACCAGCCACAATTCTGGTGTAGTCGGCAATTTAAGGATTCTTTCTACCCAAGAGATATCACATGACCAGCAGCTCCTGCACCACACACAGCGCAGCATGGTTTGGCCATCTCTTTGTGCTAGTGATCTCTGGCTTCTGCAATAGCTCTTGCAGGGACAGCCAGCTTGCATAATCTTGAGGAGCCTCTACATCACAGTAAACGGCCCCAGAATGGGGGCATCCACCCCTTCCTGCTTAGGTGTTCTGAGTTCCACTACTAACAGACCCACCATCCATTCAACACACAGTGAGAGAATTCTGATCACGTATGTTTAAAAAACGGTCTGTGGAACTGGTGTCTGTTTTGGTACTTTCTTCATAAAGATTCATGTCGGTAACTGGGGTAAGAGCATCTGAATTCACTGTGCATGCAACCTTTTCCTTAGTACTGTTTAGACCTTTCTCAGTTATGTTCCCCATGACTGCCCATGTTTTACAAGCTAATACATGTGGTTGAGGCAGCTTGACACTGATGATTTCGTTTTTTCTCGATACTGCACCTTTTACATTTCTAAGCACTCCGTCTGGAGACAGCAGCCAGTTTCTTTTCAGAGTTTCAGCAGCCATTTCCAGAGGATGTGCATATGCTCACAAACACACCCGCTCTGCTCGCCCATGGAGGCTTCACTTTTGTTCCTTCTTGGTGTTTCTTTTAACAGAATGTTACAGTAACTCGACACTGAAAGTACCTGTTTTGCTCTAGGTCTAAAAACTACCCAGAACCACTGAAATTTTAGGCTTAGCTTCCCCTCACAAGCATGGAAAGATTTCCAGCCTTAGCCCTTGCCCTAGGAAAAGTCTTCTCTTTTCAAACCTACCAAGATAGGTCTTTCTCTTTCCCCTCTCTGGAGCCCTTTATCTTTCTTCCCAGGCAGCCTTCAACCACGAGTCTGCCTCTGACTCACCACTACATCCCAGAGGCAGCTTTTGGGTATGTGAAGCAGGCGCCTGCCTAGAGGTTGTGAAGGCTGGGACTATAACAATATTTAAAAGGGAACTGGATAAGTTCATGCTGGCTAAGTCCATAAATGGCTATTAGCCAGAAAGGGGTTAAGAATGGTGTCCCTAGCCTCTGTTTATCAGAGGATGGAGACGGATGGCAGGAGAGTGATCACTTGATCATTGCCTGTTAGGTTCATTCCCTCTGGGGCACCTGGCACTGGCCACTGTCGGTGGACAGATACTGGGCTGGATGGACCTCTGGTCTGACCCAGTATGGCCTTTCTTATGTTCTTATGTTCTTAGGGCTTACAGCAGTAAGGGACCCTGCCCCTGCCTACCCCAAAAGCCGAGTCTGCCTCGGAGGAGTAAGTGCTGGGGGGAGCTGAGGCTGTGGGGGTTGGGAGGGAGGACTGGTGCCACAAAGGGGGGGGGAGGGGCTGCCTGCAGGGAGCCTATGGGGGCCCTGCAATGGGCCTTTGCCTAGGGCCCCCGATAGCCTAAGCCCACCTCTGCTGCTTCCAGAATGCCCTCTGACTTCTGGGAGCAGATTGCCTGGGTCCTGCCTCAATCTGTTCCTGACTAAAGTGAGGGAGAAATATAGTACTGTGCAGCCGAGGGCAAGTCAGATTGACGACTCAACGAAAACATCAGAATGAGCACAGGTTCATGGAGAATTTAGTGGACTGGGAGTCAGCTAACCTGGACTTTGGTCTGGGTAATGTATCAGCTGACTTCCAGCAAATCATTTCACCAAGCTATGTATTTGTTTCCATTCCTACCCTCTCCCTGATTTGTCTGTGGGCAACTTCCTGGCCTGAGGCCCACATCGGTGTGCAGAAATTGTACGGTCGGTCATACAGAGGGGCGGTGGGGGGAAAGGCAGGGATTGCAGAGGGGGTGAGTGGCTGTCACGTGGTGCTGCTTGGGACCAGGAATGGCTCCAGTCAGGGTATTGCTGAGCCCATGTGGTGAAAGAGGGGCGAGGGGAGGGAAGGTGCACAGCTGGGAGTGGGAATGGCCATCGCCATGCCCCACAGCTGTTCCACCACCTTTCCGCAGACCACTCGTTGAGCTGGAAAGGTGGGCGGTATGGGGCCCATGGGCCTTAGTTTGCCCATCCCGATTTAGACTGTAGAATCATAGAATCATAGGGTTGGAAGGGACCTCACGAGGTCATCTAGTCCAACTCTCTGCTAAAAAGCAGGACCACTCTCACTAAATCACCCCAGCCAGGGTTTTGTCTAACCAGGCCTTAAAAATACCCAAAGATGAAGATTCTACCACCTCCCTAGGTAACCCATTCCAATGCTTCACCACCCTCCTAGTGAGAAAGATTTTCCTAATATCCAACCTTGACCTCCCCAGCTGTAATTTGAAACCATTGCTCCTTGTTCTGTCCTCTGTTACCCTCAAGAACAGCCTAGCTCCCTCCTCTTTGGAGCACCCCTTCAAGTAGTTGAAGGTTGCTATCAAATCTCCCCTCAGTCTTCTCTTCTGTAGACTAAATAAGCCTAGTTCCTTCAGTCTCTCCTCATAAGTCATGTGCCCCAGCCCCCTAATCATTTTTGTTGCCCTCCGCTGGACTCTTTCTAATTTGTCCACATCCTTTCTGTAGTGGGGAGCCCAAAACTGGACACAGTATTCCAGATGCGGCCTGACCAGTGTCGAATAGAGGGGAATTATCACATCCCTCGATCTGCTGGCAATACTCCTACTGATGCAGCCTAATATGCCATTGGCCTTTTTGACAACAAGGGCACACTGTTGGCTCATATTCATCTTCCTGTCCACCATAACCCCCAGGTCCTTTTCTACAGCGTTGCTACTTAGCCAATTGGTCCCCAGCCTGTAGCAGTGCATGGGATATTTCCATCCTAAGTGCACGACTTTGCACTTGTCTTTGTTGAACCTCATGAGGTTTCTTTCGGCCCAGTGTTCCAATTTGTCCAAGTCTCCCTGGATCCTGTCCCTGTCCTCCAGAGTATCTACCATTCCCCCCAACTTGGTGTCATCTGCGAACTTACTAACCACGCAGTCTATTCCATCATCAAGATCATTAATGAAGATGTTGAATAGAACCGACCCCAGGACCAACCTCTGGGGTACTCCACTCGTTACCGGTTGCCAACCAGACATCGAGCCATTGATTCCTACCCCTGAGCCCATTGATCTAGCCAGTTTTTGATCAATCTTACAGTCCACTCTTCCAACCCATACTTCCTTAACTTGCCGACGAGAATGCTGTGAGAAACGGTATCAAAAGCCTTGCTAAAGTCAAGGTATACCACATCAATGGCTCTTCCCGCATCCACAAATCCAGTCATCTCATCATAGAAGGAAATCAGGTTGGTCAGGCACGATTTGCCCTTGGTGAATCCATGTTGACTGTTCCTGATCACTCTTATTTTCCTCCAAGTGTTTCAGGATGGATTCTTTGAGGACCTGCTCCATGATTTCCCCAGGGATTGAGGTGAGGCTGACCGGTCTGTAGTTCCCCGGATCCTCCTTTTTCCCTTTCTTAAAGATAGGTACTATATTTGCCTTTTTCCAATCTTCCGAGACCTCCCCCGTTCGCCATGAGTTCTCAAAAATAATGGCCAGCAGCTCTGCAATCACTTCTACTTACTCTCTCAGCACCCTCGGATGCAGTTCATCCGACCCCATGGACTTGTGGGCATCCTATTTCTTTAAGTGTTCCCTAACCTGACTTTCCATTACTGAGGGCCGCTCTTTTCTCCATTCCGCGTTACCCTGTGTAGTAGCCTGTGAGCTGGCCCTCCCTGTGAAGACTGAAGTAAAAAAAGCATTGAGTACTTCAGCCTTTTCCACATCATCCACCACGAGGATGACTGCCCCATTCAGTAAGGGACCTACACCACCCCTGATCCTTTTCTTGTTGCTGATATACTTATAGAACCCCTTTCTGTTATCCTTCACATCTCTTGCTAGCTGCAACTCCCTTTGGCCTTTCTGATTTTATCCCTGCAGTCCCGAGCAATATCTTTATACGCCTCCCTTGTCATCTGTCCAAGTTTCCACTTCTTGTAAGCTTCCTTTTTCATGTTTTAGCTCCCCGCAGAGTTCCCTGCTAAGCCATGCTGGTCGCCGTCCACATTTGCTGTTCTTTCTGCACATCGGAATGTTATCTCCTTGTGCCTTTAACAGGGCTTCTTTAAAATACAGCCAGCTGTCTTGGACACCTTTCCCCTTCAGATCAGCCTCCCAAGGGATCCTGCCCATCAGCTCCCTAAGGGAGCCAAAATCTGCTTTTCTAGTTGGTTCCTCCAGCATTTGTACTAGGAAGTTGTCCTCAATATTCTCCAAAAACTTCCTGGATTGCCTGTGCACTGTTGTATTATCTTCCCAGCAGATGTCAGAATAATTGAAGTCACCCATAAGAACCAGGGCCTGCGATGATCTGGAAACTTCTGTTAGTTGTCCATAGAACGCCTCATCCACCTCCTCCTTCTGGTCTGGCGGTCTGTAGCAGACACCCACCATGACATCCCCCTTGTTGCATTCTCCCCGAAACTTAACCCATAGACTTTCAACCAGCTTGTTTCCACTTTCATAGTGGAGCTCCGAGCAGTCATACAGCTCTTTTACATATAGCGCTACTCCTGCCCCCCTTCTTCTCTGCCTGTCCTTCCTGAACAATTTATATCCATCCATGGCAGTGCTCCAGTCATTCAAGTTATCCCACCACGTTTCTGCAGGGTTGGGCATGTCTTCATTCCAGTGTCACTCTGCTCCACTTCACTCCAGTGTCATCTGCACTCAAGCTAACTCTTAAAATAGCCTGGCTGGAGTGAATGTGGCTGCACTGAAAAACAACACGTGGTCAGCACAGAATGATTAGATTAGCAGTGCAAAGTATATGAGACTCCACTGCATTATTAACTCAAGCAGCAGCAGCGCCTGATTTTCAACCCACGTGCCTGAAGGGGCAAGTTGGCTGGAGTTTAAAGCTCTGCTTAATTGAAGACTAGGGATTTTTGTGTATGTATGGAGTTGGGTTAGAGGCAACACTGGAGATATCTCAAGCAACAAGCCCTCAGTGGTTGTGCAGCCATCCTGAGCTCAGCTGAAGCCACTAAGTGCGACTGTGGTAAAATAAATACAAGTAATAGAAAATGATGTTGATTTCATTTTCCCAATGAAGTATCTAATAGCTCCCCAGTCAGCAGCAAAGCAGCAAGAGAGGAAGGCTGGTGGGGAGGAAGTAAGGACTAAAAACTCTTTAAAAAGCCTAAAACGGCTAATTCCAGGGAATAGAAAAAAAATATTCTTCCTTTGCTTGGTACAAGAGGGGGTACAAAGCTAAATGAGAGACTGGATTTCGGGATGATCAAGTTAAGGCAGAGTTCTCCATTCTCATTTTATTCTTTAGCTTCTAAAACAATGGTAACTGGAGTCTGTCTCCGTCAAATTTTATGCAACTGTGATGAATTTTAGTGCTGGGAAAAGTGAGAGACTAAAGACACTGGCCAGAATTTTACATTGCTGGACAAATTCTAGAGTGGACTAACCTTCCCATTCAGCTGTGATCAACAACATAGCCAGCTCTATAAATAAGGAGTCCTGTGGCACTTTTAAAGATTAACAAATTTATTTATCGCATGAGCTTTCATGGGAGAAAATCCCACTTTGCCAGATGCTTTGAAGAAGTGGGATTTTCTCCCATGAAAGCTCATGCGATAAATAAATGTGTTAATCTTTAAAAGTGCCCCAGGACTCCTTGTTTATTTTGCTGAACTAGACTAACATGGCTACCCCTTTGGAAATAGCCTGCTCTGTCCATCCCAGTTCTTTTCTGAAGAGGAGAATTACACTTAGTTGTGGGCAGTTTGTTATGTAGGATGGGACTGACACCCTCAAATTGGTGTTATTTAGGAACAAAGCTAGCACTGACCTCAGGCATCCAAACCAACTCCCTCTATACAGCCTCAACAACATAGCCACAGGCAACTGGCTGTTTTTCAAGAAGGGGAGCCCAACAAAATCACTTTTAATTCATCTGTTTTGTCTGCCATGTAAGCAATGAGCAGCCAACATGCACAATAATGCTCTGGTTTATTAAATAAAAATTATAAACTTGGGTGCTAGGGAGAAGGGGGAGACTGGTCAGGTCAATCAAACCACCTGCATAACTGCACTGTGGTATTTGTGGTAGCATTTCTTTCTGAAATGAGCACACACGACGGAGTCTGACTGCATAAGGAATGTTCTAATGGGGAAGAATAATTAAGCAGTGACAGAGGCATCATCTTTATTAGATAATCACAACCCAGAGGCATTCACAAACGTCGAGTATCTCTAATCCCACGAGGTCTAATTATTCTGTGATAATAACCACACCTCCAAGTTTTAATTTATTCCTGTGAAGATTTTTTTTTTTTTTGTGGGAGAAGAAAATGGAGGGTCTATTCAATATTTGTGCTGTCGGAAGATTCGGTTGGCCTTTCAAAAGGGCTCATCAGTATTCTAATCTAACTAGCGCATGCAAGTGGCATTAAATTGTCTGCCCTTTATGGTGATCTCCAGTAAATCAGAATATTCACCCCCATCCAAACTGGAAGTGCTATAATCCGTGTAATGAGTATAAGTAGCCATGCACCGATTCAATTATGTGTCCTGGGCAAGTTCTCGCAAGAGGGTTTTCTTGAGATAGGGAGTCTGGCTCTCCATCATGCTGTTTAACTAATGCACCATTGACAGGCTTGAAGGAAAACTAAAAACTGATCTGCTGATCTCTGAAGAGCTGCCTGACAGCATGTCATAGAGCAAGATTCTAGTAAATGCGTGTTCCACCCACGCTCTGGATAGAAGAAAGCGTGAGAGAGACACCCCATGGGAATGGAAACAAAGAGAAGGGAAGAGGTAGAGTCATGCAGAAGCAGTGGGGAGATTACGTAGTAACTCAGAGATGACTCAGAGATACCCCATGCTCTCCCTTTCATCATTTTGTCCAGGATAAGTGATTCTCTTAATGGCTAAACCAGGCTTGAGGAAGAAAGAGGCCAAAGGGGTCCAGCAACACAATCATCTCCTAAAAGGAAGAAGGGAAAGCAGCAAAACTGCCACCTCAGATTCGAACTTCCCATGCATGAGGGAGAACAAGGAGGGCTTTTCCAGGCTGACCCCCCCCAGTCCAACACAAAGCTGCCTTGACTTTTTAGCAGGAATGTCTTCATTTCTATGGGAGTTTAGCATGGCTCTTCTAAAGAGTTCTAATCAAAGCCTTGCAAAGGACTTTTCTAAAAATGGATTCATATTTTACAAGATCCTCTGAATACATGTTCTTATACCCAATTTACAGATGAGGAAAATGAAACACAAAGAGGTGATGTGACTTAGAATCACAGAATCATAGGGCTGGAAGGGACCTCACGAGGTCATCTAGTACAACCGCTTGCTAAAAGCAGGACCACTCCCACTAAATCATCCCAGCCAGGGTTTTGTCTAACTGGACCTTAAATATCTCCAAAGATGGAGATTCTACCATCTCCCTAGGTAACTCATTCCAATGCTTCACCACTCTAGTAGTGAGAAAGTTTTTCCTAGTATCCAATCTTGACCTCCCCAGCAGCTTGAAACCATTGCTCCCTATTTTGGCCTCTGTTACTACCAAGAACAGTCTAGCTCCCTCCTCTTTGGAGCATCCCTTCAAGTAGTTGAAGGTTGCTATCAAATCTCCCCTCAGTCTTCTCTTCTGTAGACTAAATAAACCTAATCCCTTCAGTCTCTCCTCGTATGTCATGTGCCCCAGCCCCCTAATAATTTTCATTGGCCTCTGCTGGACTCTTTCTAATTTGTCCACATCATTTCTGTAGTGGGGAGCTTAAAACTGGACACAGTATTCCAGATGCAGCCTCACGAGTGCCGTATAGAGGGGAATTATCACATCCCTCAATCTGTTGGCAACACTCCTACCGATGCAGCCCAATATGCCATTGGCCTTTTTGGCAACAATGGCACACTGTTGGCTCATATTCATCTTCCCGTCCACCATAACCCCCAGGTCCTGTTCTACAGCGCTGCTACTTAAGCGATCAGTCCCAGCCTGTAGCAGTACATGGGATTTTTCTGTCCTAAATGCAGGACTTTGCACTTGTCCTTGTTGAACCTCATGAGATTTTTTTTGGCCCAGTGTTCCAATTAGTCTAAGTCTCCCTGAATCCTTGGTGTCATCTATGAACTTACTGAGCGTGTAATCTATCCCATCATCCAGACCATTAATGAAGATGCTGAACAGAACCGGCCCCAGGACCGACCCCTGGGGCACTCCACTCGTTACTGGTTGCCAACTAGACATTGAGCCATTGATTTCTACCCACTGAGCCCGATGATCTAGCCAGTTTTCTATCTACCTTACGGTCCACTTATCCAACCCATACTTCCTTAACTTGCTGATGAGAATGCTGTGGGAAACCGTATCAAAAGCCTTGCTAAAGTTGAGGTATACCACATCAATGGCTATTCCCGCATCCACAAATCCAGTCATCTCATCATAGAAGGAAATCAGGTTGGTCAGGCACGATTTGCCCTTGGTGAATCCATGTTGACTATTCCTGATCACTCTATTTTCCTCCAAGTTTTTCAGGAGGATTTCTTTGAGGACCTGCTCCATGATTTTTCCAGGGATTGAGGTGAGGCTGACTGGTCTGTAGATCCCTGGATCCTCCTATTTCCCTTTCTTGAAGATAGGTACTATATTTGCCTTTTTCCAATCCTCTGGGACTTGTTCAAGACTATCCAGCAATTCAGTGACAGAGCTGGAAACAGCTGAAACCCAGAGCTAACATTTTCAAAAGGCAGAGCCTAAAGCTAGACTCCTAAACCCAGGTTTAGGCTTCTAAATATCTGACCTGACTATTGAAAGTACTAATAGGATCTGCAGAGTGCTCAGCACCCTCACACAATGTTTGTTTTGTCTATTTAGATAGCTTTATCTGCTTGTACTCTCCTGTCTGTCTGTATCCACCTGCTGTCTCTTATCTTATATTTAGCTTGGGGAAGGGACTGTACTTTTCTTCTGTGTTTGTACAGGACCTAGCATAATGATACTGACTCATGGCTGTGCTACAATAACAAGAACAACAATAGTCAAAGAGCACCCCAAATATAGATTTAGGAGCCAAACTTCTAGCATCTCTTTTTTTAATATCATGGCCCAAATACCTACTCCTTCAAGGGCATAATTCCTCTCACAGAACTAAACGAAAAGAGGAGAAACCATAGCACATACAAGCGGTTGCAGAAATGGTGGAAACATATACAAGGTGATTATTTTCGTTTCGTTTTCTCTTTCACTGACATAGGTTTTTTTTTTCCTACCACCATTTCTCTGTCTGCAGGAAGACAACTGTGTTAGCAAATATACTGCATTAAGAGCATGTGAGCTTGTGAGGTTATGGAGAGGGAGGGAGAGGGAAAAGCAGGGACCATATTAAGGAGATTTGAAATGGTTAGTTCTGTTCTTTTTGAACTGTACTGATCAGAGAAAATCAGCGATTACTGCTCTAATATGCCAGTTTCATATTCCTTTCCTACCCCTTGCATAGCAATACTTTGCACATTCTGTACAACGAAAACCTCGCCTTTGGTCTTGCATGTACAATACACTTCAGACACTGAATGCACTTCGAAGTAGGATGCAGTACTAGCCCAGATGAAGCAATCATTTCATGGTGTACAATAGTTGTAATTAGGTAAAAAAAACAACAACCAAAAATTAAACAGAACCCTCCCTTGATGGGAAGACATGCTCAGTCAGTACTGAAACTTTCGCCCCCCAGCTTGTCTGGGAGTGGAGGAGCAAAGATTGCACCCTGCTTACTATGTGCCATGCCTTAAGGCTTGTCTAATTGGTCCCTTAGTTCACATGAGAAAGGGGTGTCTGATTTAGTCTGCAGGAGCATGTCATGCACTAAGTGACTTGCGTGTGAACCCTGCTGTCAAGCATTTTCTCATCGTATGAGCAATGTACCCATCCATTTAACGGTGTCATCATCATCATCCGGGGAAAGTTGGTAGCCCACCACCAAAATAAGTCAGTGGGCATTCAACAGTGACATGTGACACAGTCTGCAGTCGACTGCAGCTGCATCGCAGATGACTGGGAAAGCCCCATTTAAAGAGATTGGCCTCGCACTTGCCCTGTCCTGTGCAAAAATGGTTCAGAGATGACCACCAAAGCCTTGGCAAATCAAAACCTGGTGGACAGATGGTTGGGTCAGTGACAAGGGAGTGATTAACAAACTGCCATCGCTGACCACTCGTTGCGCCAAGCAGATTCCACCGCCACATCCTGTGGTGGCATAAATGACATAAAAAGCATCTAGAAGACAGGAGAACTGGCAGGTGGTTGGCTAGGTTGCTGTTCTCACGGCTCTTGGCCAGAAGCCTGACAGAGGCCTTCTCACAGTGAATATGGGGCACATGCTAACAGTCCCCTACTGTGCACTAACAAAGCTCTGTTTGAAAAGGGATGACACGAACACACGCTAGGGAACTTTTAGCGCATACCAGCAGGGTCCATACAGACTAACTGACGCATGACAATACAGACTAAAATTTACACCCCTTTGCTGCAGAGGAAGGCCCGGCATAGACAAGCCTTTAGCTAAGGGACCAGAGAGTTATACTGACAATGGAGTTTTACCTTTTTCTGGAAGATGCATCGTTTGGTTTGTCATGCTATTTTTGTGACTTGAAACTCCTTTGACTTGGGTGGAACTGGAGTTTTAACATTTAGGCCCCAATCTTGCAAAGAGCTCTCCACAGGCAGCTCCTACCCCCACCATTCCTCAAAGGGCCTCACTGTTTAGGAATTCATCTCTTTACAGTCTTTGCAGAATTTTTTTTGATTTGATGTGAAATTACACAACCAGTTCCCTTTGCACATCATTTTGTAAAATAATGTATCAATGACCATTCAATACACCTATGGCACTCTGCATTGAACAAAACACATCTCGTCCATGGGGAGCAAAGCATCCTACAAATGTGCAAAGGCAGATAAATATTTCAGAAATGTGGCAACATGAGGCACAGAACCCAGGTTTCCTAGCACCATGCACAGTCCACTAGGTTACAGCAGACAAAGCATTTTTTTAAGCACTAAAACAGCCGGACATGGTTAAAAAATGTTCCATGAATTTGAATTTCCATAATATAGCACAGAATATCACAACAAGCAAATCTTTGGGTACAAGTAGAATTCAGGGCACTGCTGGTGGTGAACCATTATTATAAACTTCTTCAGATGTGCATGTTTTATCAAAGATTTAAATCAATTCATGGCAATTAACAGCTCCAGCCTGTTCCCAGTCAAAGCTCCTTGCAGAACACATGGTGCATGAGATTGAATGTCCACCTTTCGCAGACGAGATGACAGTAGAACTTCTTGATTCTTTGGCAGAAAATAAACCTGAACAAGCCAGCGATATAGCTGTGCTTTGTGTCTTACATGCAACTTGTACTGACAAGCTTTTTTTTTCTTTTAAATTGAATTTCTTGTGGCTGACCCCAACAGAAAAATATTACAAATTGTGTGGTAGAGACACACTGCCAAAATGGTATTACAAACTATTACCTGTACATAGTAAGAAATGTAAAACCTGATATGTGCTAAGACAATGGATTTAATGTTTAGGCAAAAGATAATGAACTCTATATCTAAATAAACCAATGTGTCTTGCATTGAATTGGATTCTTCTAATCCAGGGCTTAATTTAAGTGTTGTACTCTGATTCCTAAAAATACATATATAATTGACTAACTAGCATAATGCTATACTCTGAAAAGTATAAATGCATTTTTAGAGCAGCCAGTATTTATTAAATCCTTCGCCATCCATACAGTAGGATACACGGCTCTTGCTTATTGAACAGAACAGTTATGCAATCCTGAGGAAACAGTCAGACAGTCCATAAAACGTTAATATTCACTCCAAAAGGTTTTGCAGATAGACCCTTCCTAAAGTTGCAGGACAGACTCAAACTTATTTACTGGCAGGCTCTGTTGATTTCATTCACTGTACCACTCAATAATAACATTGCAGCAGCTGGACTTACCTATGGTTCTAGTAACGATGCTACGGCAATATCACCCTGCTCTGAGATGGATGCACTTTCCTAGAACTACGTGCAAAGAAGCCAAGACATTTTAATGGACAATTATGTTTTGCCAACAGATCATTCGGGTTTGTTGGTTGCTCTCTCGCTCTGGTGGGGTCCCCACTTCACCCTTCAGGTCATCATCATAGCTGACATTCTCCCTGGGAAGGGAGAGAGGATGGGGCCATCCTGGCTTGAATGTGGCTCACTGCAGAGCTCACCACCCAACTTTCTGCAGGGTGGGGGCTTTAGTTTGGGAGATCCTCTGGCCACATTTCACTGGGGTGGTATTAAAAACATTAAATATAGATCAATATTCTCAAAACTGGGTGTCTAAAGTTAGATTCCTAAATTCATGTTTAGATGGCTAATTAAGAGTTCCCTTATTATCAGAGGTGTTAAATGACAATGAAACTCACTGAAGTCAATATCAGCTGTTCATGACTTAGAGTCTTTAAAAGTCAGGCCACTTGTTTAGTTGCCTAAATTATGGATTTAGGCATCAGAGATTGAAAAATATGGTCTCGAGCCTTACAATTAAAGGGAATGTTTTGCTCACAAAGACTACTGTACATTAGGAAAATCAGGACCTGTTGGCCAACGTAATCCACTGGTTAGTGTGAGTTGTGTGTCGACCTCTGTGCCTGATCCACGGAGTATCTAAGTAAAGAATCTTTGCTCTTGAGCTCACACTGTAGCAGTACATGGTTTCAGCTGCAAAGATCTCGAGTTCTGTCCCTGGTGATTGCACTAAAATCATAGAAGATTAAGGTTGAAAGGACCTCAGAAGATCATCTAGTCCAACCCAGGCTCAGACCAGGACCAATCCCAACTAAGTGATCCCAGCCAGGGCTTTGTCAAGCCAAGCTTTAAACACCTCTAAGGATGTAGATTCCAGCACCTTCCTAGGTAACCTATTCCAGTGCTTCACAACCCTCCTAGTGAAAAGGTTTTTCCTAATATCCCCCACTGCAACTTGAAACCACTGCTCCTACTTCTGTCATCTGACACCGCTGAGAAAAGCCTACCTCCATCCTCCCTGGAACCCCCCTTCAGGTAGTTGAAGGCCACTATCAAATCCCCTAATCCCCCACTCGTCTCTTCTGCAGCCCAGAAGCCCAGGTCCCTCAGCCCCTCCTCATAAGTTGTGTGCTCCATTTCCCTAATCATTTTTGTTGCCTTCCTTTGGACTCTCTCCAATTTGTCCACATCCTTTCTGTAATGGGAGGCCCACAACTGGACATAATACTCCAAATGTGGTCTCACCAGTGCCAAATACAGAGGAACAATCATTTCCCTTGATCTATTGGCAATGCTCTTATTAATGCAGCCCAGTATGACGTTAGCCTTCTTGGCAATAAGGGCACAATGTTGACTCATATCCAGCTTTTTGTCCACTGTAACTCCCAGGTCCTTTTCTGCAGAACTGCTGCCTAGTCAGTCAGTCTCCAGCAGTGCATGGGATTCCTCCATCCCTACAGGACACTGCACTTGTCCTCATTGAATCTCATCAGGCTTTTTTTGGCCTTATCCTCCAGTTTGTCTAGGTCAGGCTATATCCTATCCCTACCCGCCAGCATAACTACCACCCCCTCCCACCCAGTTTCTACAAACTTGCTGAGGGTGCAATCCACTCCATTCTCCAGGTCATTAATACTACAGGACAGACCTGACCTAGAAAACAACAGAACACCACTGGTTATAACCTACAGTCTCCAGCTAAAATCTCTCCAACACATCATCAAAGATCTACAACCTATTCTAGAAGATGATCCGACACTCTCTCAAGCCCTGGGAGGACGGCCTATCCTTGCTCACTGACAACCCCCCAACCTGAAGCAAATACTCACCAACAACCGACCACCATACAACAAGAACACTAATCCAGGAACGTATCCTTGCAACAAACCCCGGTGCCAACTCTGCCCGCACATCGACTCCAGTGATACCATCACAGGTCCCAACCACATCAGCCACACCATCAGGGGCTCATTCACCTGCACATCCACTAATGTGGTTTATGCTATCATGTGCCAGCAATGTCCTTCTGCCATGTACATCGGCCAAACTGGACTGACCTTATGCAAAAGGATAAACGGACACAAATCCGACATCAAAAATGGCAACATCCATAAACCTGTAGGAGAACACTTCGACCTCCATGGACACTCAGTAGCTGACCTGAAAGTTGCCATACTTCAACAAAGAAACTACAAAAACAGACTTCAGCGTGAAACTGCAGAGCTGGAGCTGATTTGCAAGTTTGACACAATCAGACTGGGTCTGAATAGGGACTTGGAATGGTTATCACACTACAAAAAGTGATTGTTCTGTTCACGCATTTATCAACAGGTGTGAATAGACCCCATCTGCTCTCTGAACTGACTTTGCTAACACTTGCCCTCCTCCATCCTGGCATGTGTATATATACCTCTCCACTGTGATTTCCACTTCATGCTTCTGATGAAGTGGGTTCTAGCCCACGAAAGCTTATGCTGAAGAAAATCTGTTAGTCTATAAGGTGCCACAGGAGTCTCGTTTTTTGCTGTACACAGACTAACACGGCTACCCCTCTGAAAATTTCAGGTCATTAATGTAGATGGTGAACAAAATCAGTCCCAGGACCAACCCCATGGGTTGTTATTTTCTTAGCGACTGACAACTAGAATTGAACCATGGATCACTCCCTGTTGAACCTGTTGATCTAGATAGCTTTCTATCCATCTTATAGTCCATTCATTCAACCCATGACTCCTTAACTTGCCAATAAGAATAATAATCAAAAGCTTTGCAAAAGTCAAGGTATATCACATCCACTGCTTTCCTCACATCCACAAGATGGCATCCCCTGTGCTTGTTAACACAATCTTCCCATTAATAATAAGTAACATTATTACAAGTAACATCATTGCATCACACACAGCATGTTAACTGACCATATGTAATGCCCATTATAGCAATAATTACACCAGGGATCAGTGCTCCCTATTAATGAAATAATGACTTTTTGAGCCACATCACAACCGTCTTAAGAGTATTCAACTCCTACATGGCACTTCTAAGCTTCAAAGCATTTCACAAACATGAACTAAGACTCCAGGACTCCCAGTAAGCAAGTACATGTTATTCTTGTTTGACAGATGGGTAAAGCTAGGCAGAGAGATTAAATGACATTCAAAACACCATATAAATGGAGCCAGTCTCAGACTTGGGATTAGAAATAAGAAGTTCCCACCCCTCAGGACAGTGGTGCTGATGCACCACTATAGTGTGTCTGGTGAAGAAGCTGTTTGCTGATGGGAGAGTGGTTTCCCGTTAACAGAACTATTTCATCTCTGTGAGAGGCAGAAGCTATGTCAGCGTGAAAGCATCTCTTGCCCATATAGAATGGCGTAGAGAGCTCTTACGTCGCTGTAACTTATGTCACTCAGAGGTTTCTTTTAACTCCCCAGTGCAATGTAAGTTAGATCGACTTATACAGTAGTGTAGATCTGCTCTCAGTCCTATGCTCAGGCCACTAGATCTCAGGGGTGGTCTTAGTGAATCCAGGACCCTGGGCAAAATACTAAAATGGGGTTCCCCACACTGCATGAGGGGGCCCATCCTTGACTTCCCCCCAACTCCTCTGCTGCGCCCCCAGCTACGACCCCCAGGCCCTGTTGCCCTGCAGCTCTGCCCCCACGGGCGGGAGGCCCCTCCCAGTTTGGGTTAGCTAAGACTGCCTATGCCTTCTCTCTATCAGAATCTTTCCTTTCTGTCTTGTTTCTCTTAAATGTACAAACCACAACCCAAACCTTAAAAAGAAATCAGCCTAGATTAAAATATATCAGAAGAAAAAAATTATTTTATCTGACAGATCACTTTTTGCCCTAAAAATAATGAATGTTAAGATAAATGAGTTCCCTCCCCCAAATGTAATGAATGGTATTTTAAATGATAGTGCAATATATTGTACGTGGTCATGTTAATTCTATACCAAGATGTAAGTGGTTGACTTATACTGAAGTAGAAGAGAAAAATGCTGCATTTTAAAATGATTTTTTTACAGCATGAACCATCTACCTTGATTCGTTCTTTAGAAAACTGTCAGAGCTTCATATTCCCCTACAGGTATGGTTATTTTTGGATCATCCTGGAAGCAAATCATAGACAGCACAGTGGGTGCATTGGCCTATAAGAAAATGTCACTGTGGCAGACGTGAACTGCTGATTGGAGAAATAGGTATTGTACTGAAGTGAATAAAAAGAGGAGCTTTTAAGAATGTCTATTTGAACATTCTTTGCCGCGTCTCTGCTGAGGCATCTCAAATTTTCTGTAAAATACCTAACGTTTCAACAATTGTGTTCCCAACCTGAATACTTTTAAGTGACAAAGACAATCTTTGTTACACGTTATTGAACAGATAAAATAATAAATGTCCCAAAAACCATTTGACTTCATCTTTAAGAAAAATGAACAGAGATGATGTTGGTGCAAATAAAGTTTTGATCAAAGAATCACATATGCTAACCATAAATGACCATCCTTTTAATAAGGGAAAGAAGAGATTAATTGTAGCAAGATTGGCATCAATTGCTATCCTTAAATTGCATAAGCATTTCCATTCTAATCCACTGTTTTCAGTGGTTTTATAGCTTTCAGAAACTTCCTCCTATGGGGATGAAATTTTCCAGAGTTGGCATATGCCCCAAAGAGACTTATTTTGACTATGGGGCTATTTTATTTTTTTATTTACTTTCCTAATTTTAAAAAAATGCTTGCAGATTTTATTTTTTTAACTGTGGCATGGGAAGAGTACCATCAAAACCAGCTATGATTTAAGTGTAATGACCTGTGGAAAATTGTACTGTCTGAACACAATGTATTTTGCACAGACACTTCCTGCTAGGCTCAAAGTCTGTAGGCCAGTTCAGCCAAGTTATCTGAGCATGAAGCTACATGGTGAACAGTGAATGAGACTGGATTTCCTAGGAACTATGTCTCATTCACTTCTCATCTTGTATTGTAAAAGCTACAGATTCCTGTACTATAAATGTCCAGAAGAGGCACCTCATAAGGTATATTATCTGTGATAGGACATTTCAGTGCTGTTTAGACAAGTAGTTCAACCTTTTGGAGTTTCCTTTTAGACAATGTATGTATCTTTAAGAATTAAAAAAACAAACAAACCCAAAACAAAACACATTTGAAAAATTGTATTAAAAACCTACCCACGGACTTCCAGAAGTACTGAAACTGGCCTTCAGTCACCATAGTTAAGCACTCAAAAGTCAGGAAATGACAAAGTTAAGTTTGTGTAGTACATGCGGTGTTCCCCTCTAGTAGCTAGTGCACACAGATCTACTATTTCTAGGAGCACTGAGGGTTACTCTCTTAGCTCAGGTTGTACAAATCTGTGCTGTGGGGTTAAAGATCCTCCATTCCAACCCTGTAAACATCCTGTGGAGGGGTAATTACTTTTGCATGTGTAACTAACTCTGCCCCATAAATAAGTGCTTATGATACATTCTGTAATCACAAAAATCACATACTCTTTCTCAAATACCTTTCATTACCACCACAGATTTTTTTTTCTACAAATTTCAATACATCGCTCTAGCATCCGTGCATACTCAAAGTCCATGAAGGTCCTTTATATGCAACATACATAGCAAATTCGTATTACACTAGTTAATCTGCAGAAGAGAAGAGTGAGGGGAGATTTTATAGTGGTGTTCAACTGCCTGCAGGATGGTTCCAAGGAAGATGGAACCAAGCTGTCCTCAGACAGAACATGGAGCAATGGTATCAGGTTGCAGTGAGGGAGATCTAGGTTGAATATTAGGAAAAACTTTTCCACTAGGAGGGTGGTGAAACACTGGAGTGGGTTATCTAGGGAGCTGGTGAAATCTCCACCCTTAGAGATTTTTAAGGTTCAGCTTGACAAATCCCTGGCTGGGATGATTTAATTGGGGTTGGTCCTGCTTTGAGCAGAGGGTTGCACTAGATGACCTCCTGAGGTCCCTTCCATACCTAATCTATGATTCTATGATATGCAATATACTTATTATTTACTACAGCAGGATAGGACAATTGTGAAAATGTAATGGCATACAAAGGCTACTTAGGTTCACAGCTAAATTAGCTTCTGAGTTAGCTACTTTATTCCTCAGGGTACCAGAAAGCTGTATTGTGCATATGTATGTATGCCTCATCACTTGAACTGCGCTTGGGAAGGCTGTACTACTGTGTTTGAAAAAAAAATGTATACTGTATTACATTTAGGAAATAGTATAGGATCATGTGATTAAAAATTCCATTGTGATGTATATGTGCAAGAGGGCAGAATTAAAGGTATGTGAAACCTAATGTCCATATTTTTTGACTTTTGTGTGCAACTTACATATTCCCTTCTTATAGCATATTTGCTGGCATATAATATTAATTTATGGAAGCTTTAATAGCATCTTTCACCAGATAATTTAAAAGTGCTGTGTAAACATTAATTACATCTACCCCCACCAGTATGAGGTAGATAAACTTTATTATACCTAATGTTACATGTGGGTAAATTGAGGCATGTTAAGTGTCACACAATAAATTAGAGGCAGCAACCCTGATCTTGAAAATACATGTGTTAATAAATCCCCCTTGCACCCATCTGGAGTGCTATTAATTTAACTGGGATTTTGTGCAGGCATTGGGACTTGCGCCCCTGCATCTATTTATAAAATCTGGCCACAATCTGGAAGAGAATCCAGGATTCCTGACTCCTAATCCCAAATTCTAACCATTATAAAATATTGTCCCTATACATTGATACAGAGTTCCATTCATTTAAAAAAGAAAAATGTTCTAAGCAAGTGGGGAAAAAAGAGTGAAGAATTAATTAACTAAATAGGGGTGATTAAAGTAAATAAAAGAAACAATTATCATATCAAAATAAAAGACAAGAAAGATGATTAAATGAGGCTTCTAAAGACCCGTGAGAAACTCATGGAAGGGTAATATGCATTTACCTGTTTTTTTATTCTTTCATGATTTAATTTTCTTTTTTATCCACTATCATCTCATCGCTGCAAAAAAAACCCCAGTTACTCTCTAACCACGGGCAATTTAAGCTATCTTAATTTTTTCCAAGGCCACTAGACAAAAGAACCTATTTATTGCCTGAGGGGATTTTTTTTGTACTAAAATGAAAGCTTAATCTTTCATGTTTTTTTTAAGCAAAGGGTTTTAAAAATAATTTCTAACAATGCTGTAGGGAGAGACTTCCATGGGTATGCAAAATTGAAAATATACATTTACAATTATAAAAAAATTAATAGTTTGGGGGATTGCATTGTCTCTTTTCTTTTTGGATTAATATCATCTGAAGCTTTAGAGAAAGTGTTGAGGAAGAGAGAGTGCTTTAAATTGTTCAGCACATGGAAGAGAATGAATGTCCTTAGGTTGGAGACACAGCCAGTTAGGAGTTGCATGGAGTTGTGTTCATGGTAAAACGCAGAGCACTGTTATGTATGTAATTTGGTTTGAAATATATAATTGGCTGAACTTTGAAAGGAAGAGTTTCATACAAATTCAAAAGTTAGTATCAGATGGCCTAGTCCCGCAGGATGTTGATCACCTTTCAAATGGCATTGAGTCTTCTCAGGGGCCAGCTGCAAAATGTGGCATCCTCAAATGTCAAGATTTTGGCTTGGGGTCATCACTAGGCCTGTTCCAAAAAGGGACTGAGTGCATCCAAGTTTGTCTGAGTACTCTTAACTCTTGTGGAACTCAATGCAAGTCCAGGGCACCCCGAATTTCATAGGACCAAGTTTAAAGAGGAATCCTAATTGAAACACCCATCTTTTGAGGATGTCAAATTTCACTACTAGCATCAACCTCTGGATGGAAGCAAAACCCTGGATCTGAGCATGAAATGAATTTTGAAGTAATGGGGGATAAATTTGGATGTGAGTTTTTGTGGTGTTGGATTATTATTAATGGGCCCAGTTCAGAAAAGTACTTATGTACATCACTATTCAGGACAGCACTTCAACATCAATTGAGCTTAAGCATCTGTTTAAAGTTAATCATACATTTTAGTGCTATCCTGAAAAGGGGAGCTTTTCTGAATCAGGGCAATTTAAATTAAAGTATTATTTAGAAAGACAGAAACATTTCTTCCTCTGCTTACTTTAGGCTTTGAAATCAGAGGAAATAATTTACCCCCACTAAACACAACTAAATGGAGCATTCAATTAAAAGAAAACTAGATCCAAAATAACCCCATTCCTCAGAAAAAAACCACCCTCCGCACTGACGGGCAGAGTCAAATGTTTTCTGCCAATCTATTTCAAGTTTTAATGGAAATACTTTGTGCTACTCTGAAAGGCTTTATGGAACTAAATGTATTTTTCATAGAGCAGAGAAGAATCAGTGAAGATATTGTTCAGGTTTACAAAATATTTAATAGGGTGAGGAATGTGGAACCAGATAAGAAAGGTTAAACTGAAGGACATTTCAACAAGGGTGGTTTTAGGTTGGTTATGGAGCGCATAAGGAGACAATGAAATATGTACTTTCTCAGTGCCACAGCGAGCTTTCTAATGTTGAAAATGGTTTTCTCTGGCTTTTAACTCCAGCTAAGATTTTCAAAAGTGATTTGGGAGGCTGGGTAAAAATCAGGCCTCATCAAAGAGTCACCCAAAATCGTTAGTCACTTCTGAAAATCATGGTCTCTGCCTCTAGGGTGCCATCACTGACCCATACTGTGTTGGCTCCTGGATGGTATTTACTCATCTCATCTGAAATATCTATCTGAACACACCTCTTCTCATTTGCCATCATCATCGGAAAATATCTGTTTTCCTAGGGGGATTTGCAAGTTCTAATTGTAAGGCACTTTGCATTTCAGTGATGCTACTCCTGCTCTTTAGTATTTAGTTTTCTTGCTTAATTGGGTTGTTTGCATAATACAAGCAATGTCCATACAGCACCCTTGGTTTATAAATGAAATTACAGTGAAATGAAAAGGCCACCTCTGGCTTCTTCCAAAGATTCCCCAGGTTTCCTAGTGAGGTCTCTGGGCCAGGTGCTCAGATAAGATAAAATGGCTCACCTCTATTGAAGTCAACAGAGCTACACTGATTTACACTAACTGAGAAGCGTCCAAACTTCACCTCCTTCTAGGATTTGGTTTTATGGGTAATTTTAAAAAACTCAGCCTAAGCTTTCTCCATCAGCTTGGTTGTTCCTAGCATTTTTTTCCAGGACCTCCTGTAGACTCATATACTCCACATCTAGTTTTATATTCAGGTTGACCTCCTTGTCTGTCTGACTCTGCAGTAATTACTCTTACTCTTAATTCATTACTTTAGCACCTTATTCAATAGAGGAGCCCTGCATTCCTGTATAATATCTTAGTCCTCCACGCTTTTATAGAGAAGCTGAGAAGAGTTAAGACATTTCTTGCCAGATCAGGGAAATGGAAAGAAAGAAAGAAAGAAAGAAAGAAAGAAAGAAAGAAAGAAACTGTATCTGTAAAAATGAAAATCATTAGACAGTGACTTTGGGAAAAATAATCCAAACCACTGAAATGCAGCATGGAGAATCGTAAATGGGAGGGAGATGCTCAGCAAGCATGTTAAGACATAATTAGACAGCAGTGTGCATATATTATTTTACAATGTGATATACCGATCAATAAATCCTGTGTTATATGATACACATACACAACTTCATAAGTTGCTTTATCTATATATATAGTATTGAAGGAGAATACATTTGCCAAATGGCATTTTGCATTGAGTGTCCCAGTTCAATGAAGGCATAATCACATTGGAGTAGGTCCGGAAAAAGGAGATAAAGATGATTAAGACACTAGAAGACTCCTGGGTATATTCAGACATTTAAAGCAGGTCTTTCCAACACGGCAGAAATCATACTGTAGTGAACACTCCTTTCGTAGCAATGTGGGCTAGATGGCTAGAACAGGCCATCTCTGACTTAAAATTCTCTGCCTGGGTGGGAAAAGTTATTGAGAGTAGCTAACGAAAAACTGAGATGAAAGCAAAAAAATCAGGCTGGACATTTGAAAATGTATTTCTAACAATAAGGTTAATTAGGCGATGAAATAGTATTGGAAGGGAAATGTAAATATTCCTATCTCTGGAGTTATTCAACTTAAGCAATACTTGGATATGTCCTTTACAGCAATCCTATCTTGGCAGCACTTGGACTAGTTGATCTGAGGAGACTTTTCCTTCTCCAAAATCTATAGTGTGTGTAACCTTTAAGAAAAGCTGTTTTTGATACAGCTCTCATCAGAGGGTCATTACAGAATTAAAGTTGTCTTTCTGACCTTAATTCAGCCCCTTTGTACTATGCATTATTATACAGTCTTTATTATATAATCACACACTGTTTTGTCCACAGGATCCAGTCTCATTCAGTGCAGAGGATGAATGGTGCTCACTGAATGAGCAGCTATTCTATATTTTGTTTTTTCCTTATTGTTCATTGTGTGGCCCTATCCCTTATTTACTGCACCCTACTCAAATCCTGCTCTAAATGCAGAATTATTAATTTCCTTGTCTTCAACGGTACTTATCAGGACAGTAACTGAATTCTTTCTAAACATTAATTCATTTAGGTTCACAAATCCCCTAAGAGGTGAGGGGGTGGCCTTAGACCTATTTTTCAGATAGGGAAGGGATGCAGAGAGAAACAGAGGTCAAAAGTATCCACTAACTGTGAATGCCTACTTGAGATGCCTCTGACCTGATTTTTCAGAGCACTTAGCATTACATAGCATTTTATCTTTTCAAAGTACAGATTCTACTGACTTCAGTTGCAGTTGGGAGCGCTCAGCACTTGTGCAAGTCAGACTCCCGGGTCTCCAGTTGGGCACATAGAACATGAAAGAAAAATACAAATAGTAACCTCCTGTGAAAAGTTTGATTAAGTGACTTGCCCAGCATCACGTAGTCTGGCAGGGCAGGTATAGATTCCATTTCTCCAGGCCAGCATTCAACTGCCCTAACCATGAGACTGTCCTTCCTCTTCCTGTAGTCCCCTGCCTCATGTACTACACAACTTCCAAGTTCTGCAACAGATAAGGCAAGGGTCCTCAGTATGGAATTTCCTAGCTTTTGAGTGCTTGACTTTGCAACCTTAATGTTCTTTTAACATAGCGTTTTGATTGTAATTTCCTAGGTTTTTTTAAAAAAACAAACTGAAAAACCAGATATTTCATCATGTGGCATCAAACTGATGCCCACCTAGTCATCAGAGGGCTGAAACCTTTAGATACACTGCACAGATGTCTGCCAGTCGAGGTAACAGAGTATCTGATGTCAGTGTGAGACACACTCTTTGCCAATGGATTTCACAGACTTGATGACAGAATCCAAAGGGGTAGCCGTGTTAGTCTATTGTAGAAAGACAACAGAGTCCTGTGGCACTTTAAAAGACTAACAGATTTATTTATCGCATGAGCTTTCGTGGGAGAAATAGTCTTTAAAAGTGCCACAGGACTCTGTTGTCTGATGACAGAAGAATAGCGAGACTCGAGAATCATGGCTTCCGTTCTAGGAGGACAATATGTTCCAGTAGTCATCACAGACTGTCTGTCCCCCTAAGCTTGACCCCTTTCCCCCCATCCATCCTAACCTGTCTCTGTCCCAATTTTGTTTCTTCTCATCACTTGGCTCCTTTTCCCATTCCCATTCTCCTTGGCTACCAGCCTCACCCCAGACCCAATCTCCATACCCTGTCAGTATCTTTCCTTCCTCACCCTGTTTCCTTGCCCAGCCAGTCTACATTCCTCCCTACCCCAACTCCTTCTCCAATCTCTCTTTTCCTTTCCCACAACATCAAACTCCTTTGCCCTCTTTTGCTCCATTCTTGCTGGCTCCCAGTCTTAATTTCCTTCCCACCCACATTCTTTGGTCTCTGTCTCTGTCTCCATCTCCTTATCCCAGTCGCTTTGTCCAGCCAATCCCTGTTGTTCCCTTTATCTTAACTCCTGGTCAGATGTGTCTACTCACTCCCCACCCATTTCCCCCACCTGCTCCCAGTCCCAGTTTCCTTACCCAATCAGTCCCCATCTCTACCCAAACAGTTTCTCTCTTTCTCCACAGTCCCAGTCTCACCAGGTCTCTTGTCCCCAATCTATGCCTCCCCTCTCCTCAGTCCAGCTCTTGTCTCCTTTACATTGAAGAACTTCCCCCCCTCCATGCTGCCTGGGCTCCAGAGCACAGGAAAGAAAAATGTTCTGCTGCCACTTCTGATGCTCAGCCCCACCCTGGGAAAGTCTCTCTGAGCCTCCATAGTGCCTAGATTGGATCCTGCTCAGTTGCTTTTTAGGTATGGTATCAGTGCAGTCTGGTGAGCATGAGGAGCTGTATGGAGATGGAGAATGCTCAACGATGGTGGAATCTTCAGAGATTGTAGCTGTTAAATACCAATGATATGTCTACACTCATGTTGGAGATGTAATTTCTACATTAGGTAGACATGAATGCACTAGCTTTGTTCAAGCGAGTGCACTACAAATAGAAGTGTAGCCAGCATGGGCAGCAGGAGAGGTTAGCTCCCCTGAGTACAAAATCCCACCTTGGACTCTAGGTATTTACTTGGGTAAATCCCTCCACCTGTACCACCACATCTCCACTTCTATTTTTAGCATGCAAAACTAGCGTGTATATGTCTGCCTATAACATATGTCACAGATTGCCTCCTTTGCGGTTATGCTCAAACCTTCTGCCACAGATTATTTCATCACAAGGGATGAATATACTTAGAAACAAGATTAAATGCAAATGTTCTTTAGTGGCATCTAAAATGATATGAATGTTTTTAGAACTGCAATACACATACTTCATCATGCAAATTACTACACCCTGAAGCCTTTATATAAAGATAAGGGGGCAGGTTCTCAGCTCAGTTACACCAATGTAAATAACTCTACCTTCCACTAACTTTGGAAATGAAGAGGAGTTATCATACACTGGATTTACACCGGTGCAACTGAGATCAGAATCCGGCGGGATTTTCACTCTGTGTCTGGTCCTACTTCCATAATCACCTCTCAGTTAACAGGAGGAGCAATCTCTGAAGGCACTATAAAGAAGAAAAAGGAAATGCAAGAAAAAAAGATAGTACAAAAGTTCCTGGTAGATGGAGGACCCTGTGGTACACTCCACACTGGCCAGGTTCTGAGGGACCAAAGGAAACAAATTCAGTTTGTCTTTCTTTCTAGCATGAGACGAGTTGACGCATATTCTAGATTCTTTTTGAAAAGTTAAATTTCAATGAGTTCCTCCTGCAACTAGAGTTTTTTTGTGTCTGCAAGATGTAAATCTATTCTATAGGCCATAGAACCCTGTGCCCACAAGGAACAACTTTCAAACTCCAGGCCTTTGTTACACAATTCAACACAGATTTTATAAATATCTAACCATTAAAAAAAAAATCCTCCATACTTTTCATTTGCTGGTTCATTGGTTTTAGAGGTGATCACAAAATACAAGATGACCATTCTCATTCTTGTCTACTCTTACTGCAAAACGTGAATGGAAAGTAATCTCCTCTTACCAGGACTTGTGAGGGCTCCCAGTGCACCAGTCGTTGTGGAGAGAGGATTTGCATTGGTGGTGGTAGCTGAGGTTTGGGCGGCGGCTGCGGCGGCGGCTAAGGTTGCCAAATTCTGTAACTGTAAAGCATTCATGCCTGCACAGAAAACAAAATGCAGCTTCAGCAACTGGGTGGATGGAACGATTCCTAGTTTAAAAACCGTATTCATTTTAAAGGAATATAAGGCTGGTGAAGGTTGAATATAAGGCTGGTGAAGGTTGCCGGGTTGACAATTCTGCATGCGACTCAAAGACTTCTTTCATTCACAGAACAGCTACGGCATGGGCAGCACATCCCACACTGGCTCCAGCCAACGTGCCTCATATCTGTCCTGCGAGGGAGAGGATGGATGGCTTCATTGTTATGGCATAGGCTTACAAGTCAGGAAATCTGTGTTCAGTTCTCACCTCTGTCAAAGATCTGTAGTGTGACAAGTCACTTAATCTCTCTGTGTGAAGCATGGGAATAATAATACTTCCTGACCTCACATATGTGGAGAGAAGGTAAATTAATTATTGCTTGAGAGGTACTCAGATCCTATTATGTTCAGTCCCTGGCTCCCTTCTTCACTTCTCTACTTAGACTACCTGCACAATAACAGACAACTGTGATGGCAATTTTTTTCTTGATATTCCTTCTGTCTATTTGGAACTGAACGGAGACCATCAAATTCATTTAAAATTCAGCACAGAACAGCTATCAGACAGTAATGATTTTCAGTCACTACCATTCGGGGCCAGGTTTGAACTGGGGACCTATAGGCAGAGCGTTCTGTATCATGTAAACCGTTCCCAAAATCACTTGTTTATTCACTACTTTATAACATGGAGTGAAGGATACATCTAAATTTCCGAATGATGTAAAGACCTTCAAGAGATGGGTAAATTTAGATAAATATGAAATTGAACATCTATTGACAGAGAGATACTAAACAACATTCATAAAAAACTAAAGAAGGACAATGGAAGAACGTCACAAAGACCCTGAAATCTCAATGGGATGCAGCTGTCCAAAGATGAAGATGGGGTTCCATGTGCATATATATATGGACATTACAGCTATATACATAGGAATCATTTATAGGACCCTGGGAGAAATAAGGCCTCTCTCCCACCTTGGTTTGGCTGCACATTGGAGTCTTGTGTATGTCATGTGAATAGGACAACGATATATTAGAGAAAATCCAGAGAAGAATATCAAAGTAATTAAGCCATGACCATATAAGCAGGGGAACTCAATATGAACTTAAAGAAAATGAGAAGAGGGGATTATCATTACATTCTACAAGTATTTGAGAAGTAATAAAATAAAAGAGCAGGAGGGATACTTTACAGAGGCTAAGAGCAGATGGCATAATAAAGAGCAGCAGTTACTTAAAACGAACATAGAATTAGGTTAGACATTAGGATCCAGACTTGCAAAAGTGCTCAGCACTTGGAAGTTTTCACTGTTCTAACGTTGGAGCCTTGAAATGCAGAGAACTTCTGAATCTGGCCGATTTATCGAGATGTCTAAGTGACAATGGAGCTCTTCTGAAAATAAGCCCCTGTTGTGGGTTTCAAGCACCTTTGAATATATGGCTCTACAAAAAAAAAAAGAAGTAACTGATGGATGATCTTACTGGTAATGTGTCTGAAGAACCATCATTTAGAGGGACTTCTGACCAACATCATCTACTTATAGGCTGCGTCTACACTGGTAAATTAAGTTGACTTAAGCTTGATTAAGTCGACTTAATTTACCCTGTGTCTACACTACAGTTTCCTTAAGTCGACTTGAGCAAGCTGCTTAAGTCGACTTGAGGAAAATTAAGTCGACTTAATTAAAATTAAGTCGACTTTATACAACCACCTTCCTAGTAGACCTAAGGCTTAAGTCGACTCCCTAGAGTCGACTTAAGCCAGTGTAGATGTGGGGTGGCCTTAAGTTGACTTAGGGCTACCCCAGGGCTACACCAATGCTCTCCCTGCCGGGGGGGGGCACAGGGGGAGCCTGGCTTGCCCCCCAACTTGGCAGGGCAGAGCCCTGCCCACCCTGCCCCTATGCCCTGCCAGGGTCCCTGTCCCTCTTAGCCCCATTGTACCTAGGTACAATGGGGCAAAGGCTGAGCCCCCTGGCACTGGGCAAGAGGTGCCCCCCTGCCACTGTGGACCTCCCCTAGGTCCCCCTAAGCTCCTAGAAGTCGACCTAGGCGTCCAGTGTGGATGCTCTAGGTCGACTTTTTAAGTTCCCCTTTAAGTCGACTTTATTTTTAAGTGTGGACACACTAAGTCGACTTAAATTACCAAGTGTAGACATAGCCATAGAGACTAAGTCTCATGACTTGTCTTAGAATTTGAGGACTATATAAACCTGAAGGTTTTTTCAATCCCTCTCACATATAATAGTTTATATAAGGCACACTAAAACATATAACTACTCTAATTACAAGGTACTAATAACCAAGGTAATTAAGTGAAACGACTGTATCATGTAATTACAGGTCATCGCTAAGTTTGTTCTGCTTTCTAAACTATGGTTTTATCATGATTATACACAGCACTCATCATGTTCAAAGTGCTTTACAAAAAATACTTTAAAAACTGTAAAACTCTGTAGCTTAATTACAGGGAAACTTTACAATTACCAAAGACTTAGGAACAGGCAAACCTGTCTGAAAAAGAGAAAGACCCTGAAACACAGCTTTCATCATGAATCAAGTCTTCTTTAGAAACATGAAAGAATGTGGTGAACTTTTCAAAATTATTTTTACTTAATGAGCCTTGAATTTCTTCATTTCAGATGGGATAGGACAAGGAAATACTAAAGTACACAAAATCCAGAGGGGTAGCCGTGTTAGTCTGCGTACAGCAAACACAACGAGAATTCTGTGGCATCTTAAGGACTAACAAATTTCTTCAGGCGTAAGCTTTCGTGGGCTGATGAAAGTGAGTTGGAGCCCGCGAAACCTTATGCGTGAAGAAATTTGTTAGTCCTTAAGGTGTCACAGGACTCCTGTTGTTTTTAAAGTATACAAAGAGAGGTTTCCCTCGTAGTGTTTCCCAAGACCAAAACTAGGGAATAACTGAAACTTCTTCTCAGAGATGGCTCTTGTGAGTTTTCCATGACAAACTGGTTTGGTTAGATACTTTTCAAGGTAGAAGTTTGGTTAAGTTAGGATGCTTCGGGAATTATCACATTTTTCATGCTGATCCAGTTTTAATCTGTAATTTCCATGTATATGTTTTTACATTATATAGGGCTAAATACTTGCTTGTCAATTGCAATGATGATAATGAAGGGATGAATTTGGAGGCAGGTACAAGTCCTCTTGGAGAACAACTCCACTTATACCTTTTTATGGCCGGCAGAAAACAAGTTGTGTTGTCAGATATGGAAAGGGAGGTTGGCTACTAGAGGCCCTAGCTCTCAGAAAGCATCAGGGTAAAAACTGAGTTTGGGTCTTGCGCAGGGACACAAAAGTAGGGGAGGAAAGAGAGAGAAGCTCCTAGAATAATCTGGTTTACACACTTGGGAACTCATGCAGGACACTCACAATCTGCCACTGCATAAAATACTTGCTACAGTTCTGAGTTATAAGGTAAGAGCTTCCAGAGTCATTCAGCCAGTGGATCACTGAATTTAGAGACAGAGGAGACCGATTCGTTTGCTGACCCCATCTCTTTGCAAGTACAGGAAACATTTTGAAGGCTGGGATGTGGGCTCTGATTTCATTCTAGATTGCTATTTTGCCCCAATGTGCCCTTCTTTAAAGTCTCATGTCCTCTAGAAGTCTAATGGCAAAACACAAGCAAATCTTCATTGAGGCCCAGTGGTTAAAGTATAATTTGGAGACCCCTGGAACCCTCCTAATATCTGGGCCCCCTTCCTGTATTGTCTGGGCCCCCTTCATGCATGTGCGGGCCCCAGCCAGGTAGGCATTTGCAACCACTTCTCAGTGCCATATCCATCGGTTATCGCTCCATAAAAATATTTATAATTTTATATGGCGTTTATGTCTATATCAATCATTGTCACAAACTAGCAAACACTGCATAAGTTTTGTGATCTTTATATTCCCGATATGCACATTTCACTTCATTAAATGCAATGCCAAACTTGGAACACAAAAATTTTATGTCACTTTCACCAAATTCCGGTGACAGCTCTGTAGTGAAACGTGATGGGTCAAGTGCTTCAACAGCACTGCTTAGACGTTTTTCTGAGTCTGGCAACAATCTAACATTCATACAGTCCGCTAAGTCCTGGTAAAACTGACATTTAGAAATTTCAATTTTCTTGCCAGCAATCACAGACATGTTTACACATACACCTTTAAAGCACCCTGCAGCAATCGCCTCACAAGCCTCTTGGTAGAATTCTGAATCACACTCTCTACGAGCTATAAACACCTGAACTTGTCGCCTTATCAACTTACTTGCTGTAGATAATGTTGCATCAGATTTTTGCAATGCCAAGGACAGATCTGCAAGTTCCTCCAGAGCATCAAACATGAGACCCAAAAGATTTTAACAAAAACTGGATTCTCCAGTTTCTTTACCATGCCTGCAAATTTTGCTTTATCTTTCCCTTCTAGTGAGAAATCAGTTGATTTTTTCAAGAAGTGGCTAAGAAGGGCTGCATATGACAGTCAAACAGCTCGTACAGTGTGGCAGCTAGAGGCAACCCAATGTACATCAAGTATGCTCCAATCCCATTAAATTGGACTTCTAGATCACTCACACATTTAGCCAACTCTCTCAAGTACTTCGGCGACTGACTGTACAGAGCATACAATGAATCCACAAATGATTTAAACTGATTAACTTCACTGCAGCATTTGATAGCATCAGCCACGGCCAATTCCAACCTGTGATTAAAACAATGCCAACCTTTCAAAAGTGGAAATCATGTCTTTAATTTTGCGGCAACACCAGCCTTACTGCCTAACATGACAGAGGCTCCATCTACACCTAAACCAATCCAATTATCCTTGAGAAATTCCTCCGTGAACCCATGTGCTGTCAAACACTGCAGCAAAGCTAATACTATGCTATCAGCATCATTGCTGCCTAGTTCAACCAGGTGAAGAAAAAATGTAACAGGACCAAAGTTTGCATCAAAAGTTATGCGCAAGGAAATTATAAGACAAGAAAGTTTACTTAAACTCATACTTTCATCAATTAAAACAGAAATTTGATAATGCTAAGAAATGACACTAGAACACAAACTCTGTTTCATCTCCACAGATATATGGTCTATTATGTCAGCACAAACAACAATGGTTTGCAAAACACGACCCATATCAACACCACTTAACTGTTGTAAAGTAATAAGGTCTGGATGATGAGTGACCACCGCCCAACTAAAAGATGTAAAACGCATGCTAACCTAATCACACTACCTGGGACAGGGGTCTCAAACTAAAATCTCCACGAGGGCCACATGGGGACTAGGATATTGGCCTGAGGGCCGTGTCACTGAAACCTTTTCATACAACGAGTTATTAGAACTGGAGACAGCGCTGCTGGATAGCCTTATGACATCTTTCTAAGGGCCTTAACACAACACACATTTACTTTTAGAATTACTTCCATTCAAGATGGCGGCATCATTAGAAAGACAAGGAGTAAGCAAATAAACACACTTAAAATTTTGCATTATAAATCAGTGGTTCCCAACCTTTTTGGTTGAGGGCCCAAAATACAGTTTTTAAAACCCTGAAGGATCACCAGTTTATTTAATTAAAATTAAATTAAAATTAACAATTATAATGGATTCTAATTCAAATGAATTGGGTTTAAATTTTTAATTAATTGTATTTGAATTAATTTTTAATTGAAATTTAATTTTTAGAAAGGTTTTAAAAAAACCTTTTAAAAAGGTTTTTAACTAAAATTAATTTTTTTTTTAAGTTTAAAAAAAAAAGAAAGAATAAGAAGAAAGAAAGGGCTGCATGTATCCCCAAGCTTGGAGGGGAGGCGAGCTGCCATAGCCTGGCTCCCAGCTGCACGCCAGGACCAGGCAGAAGGCAGGCCAGGCAGGGCCCCCCAGCACAGAGCCCCCATGGGAACCATCCCCTACACCCCACATCTCCCTTAGAGCCCCCACACCTGAATCCTGGCCTGAGTGCTGAATTTGGGTGCTCCCCAACCCTTCTGTTCCCGCTCTCCACCGGCCAGCTGAACTCCTGACCCTCCCATTCCCTGCTGGTCAGCTGAGCTCTCCATTCCCCGCAGGCCAGCTGGGCTCCCTGACCCTCCCGTTCCCACTCCCTGGTGTCTCTCCGACCCTCCCGGTCCACTCCCCTCCCCCACTTTCCTGGCCGGAGCTGCAGGGGCACATGCCGAGTCGCTCCCTGGTCAGGCTTCTCCTACTCTGAGCCACACGTGACACGTTGTCTCAGCATCCTCAGAGCGGGAGATTTGAAAAGTCCCTAGTCGCTGCTCCCAGGTGACCTGCGCAGGGCAGAACATGCGTTCCACCTGGTTTTTCTATTTTTCTGGGCTCTGGAATGCTAGTCCGATAAAACTGTGGGCCCCGGAACAGTGTTCCGGGGCATTCTGGCATACTTTAACCTTTGTGAGGCCTCTGTTAGAGACATTTGATGGTCTGGCTGGTAGAAATATGCAATAAAGCAGTGTGCCTTGGTTGCTCTCTCTCTACTGGAATGGCCAATGATCAGAAGGAGTTTGCCATACAATTTTCTCTGTGGTGATGCTTCCTTTTAAACAGAACACAACCAGGACTGGCAAATAATGATGAACAAAGATGCCCACAGACATGCTGAAAAGGATTTTAGGAGAGCACTTCAAACTGCTGGAATCCCACCAATTTCTGAAACATACGTGCAGTTTTCTCTGAAACTTGTTTTGTAAGCAAAAAGAATTTGAAACAATTCTCTATTGCTTTCTATTTCCTGGCCAATGAAGAATGTGAATGCAAGGCTTTGGCAGCTGAGAGACAGCATGGATACACTGGACAGTGCTTGAGGAAAACAAAAACGAAAGCACTGGAGAGAATATCCTTCAGGAGTATCAATAGCACTTTAGCATCCAGGTGGAGGCAATCTGAATGCCCATCTCACAACAAATTTTTATAGCACAAAGAAGCAAATAATTTCCTGTGGAAGCAATGGGAGATTGCCTCCACTAACAGAAGATTTTTTCAAACTCAAAAGAATGTAAAGAAACATACATCAAAGACATCTTCTTCCCACCCAGCATGGGTCACTGGGAAAGTGACACCACCACACTGGGCAGAAACCAGCTCTTCAGATGTTACAGGATCTCAGCTATGGAGCCTCCAGGAAAGAGCCGCTTGTTTTTATCATGGTGCATAAGAGAAGAAAGCCAAAGAATTGAACTGAGTGGAACTCTAGAGTGTGAACATTAACAGGCTCAGAGAATACACCCAGTGCCTAGGGTGCTGTAAAACGGGTGTATATCCTCATTCTCTCTCCAGAGGTGGTCGGCTAAAATAAATAAACAATCTGTTCTCATTGTCACTGGGTTTCACTTCCTCCAGATGTTTTATCATCACTGCTACTCCTGTTTATTGGCTTTTTCCTTTACGTCAAATGTGCCAACATCACAACTTGCTAAGACAAACTCAGAAGAGGGAACTGTTGATCTGCAGACCCGAATGCCAGTTTGATTACGAGGTAAGAAATAGATTCTGGCTCAGTTAACCTAGTCAATGTATAGTTTTGTGGGATTAATCCAGCACCTGGCATACTCTCTCCCGTCCCATGCTCTCCTTTACTGCAGTCCAAATTTTTTGACATCACACAGGATTTTCAAAATAACCTCAAAGCCTGGAATGAACTTGGAAAGAAAGTGATTCAATCATTTTTATTTGAAATTGCTGCATACTCACAAATGCCCCTCTCGCTGAAGAAATGCAAACCACCTAAGAGTGAAGAACAGCCTTATAGGCATGCAAAATAAAGTTTTTTTAGAACTCCCCCTGCAGGGAGAAAACTACTGGGTAAAATAGAACTCTTGATCTTCATGAGGGAGAAAATGCCAGGAATTAAAGCAAAATAATTTATAAAAAGATAGACCCATGTTACAGTTTGATTCAATTTTAAATAATGTGTATTTACCAATGTGCTATCAGACTGGCAAATAGTCAGAATTACAAGGAACACAACTTTCATTTTGTTACTTGGCAGATTAAAAAAAACAATTAAATTATGTACAAAACAGATGCACAATATGCCCACTTGAAACTTAAGATTTTTGAAAAAAATTATTTATAAGGATAGGGGCATGAAAATTTAATTTAATGTTCACCTTAGGTAATTTCGTATCTTATTGTTCATAGCAATTACCATAAATCTACATATCAATAAGCAAGAACAGATGTCAGTTGTTACAAGTGCTTGCCAATCAGGCCTGTTAAAAAGTGACAGATGGATGGTTATAGATCATTCTCATAAGGCCTATTAGCACATTCATAGGAAATTTTTGTAGGGCTGCAGAGCCTCAGATGCAGTTCTGTGAAAACATGGGAAAATTTGAGAGCACAAGATTTATATTTTACAACTTCTCACGCTACCTCCAATGCAAACTTTCATGCAGTGAGGAAATTTCCCTTGTTTTAGTCACCATAGCTTTTCTCCTGTGATAAATGTAAGTCTCGGGATTGGATGACTGTTTGTACAGGACCCAGCAGAATCATGGGCCATTTATAAAAGCTTTTTATGCCTATTTAAGTTTATGAAACATTTAGTAAGTGTTAAAATAATTTAGAGTCACTTGACTTTGCACTTTGAATGAATTCCTGCTTAAATCTGTGAAAATATGCATTGGTCATCTGAAAGAGGCTTGATTTTCAGAGGATGGATCGTGAGCTCCTTCTGTCAATCCGATCCCTTTACAGTGTCTCACCCTGACATTGAGGCATCCCACAGTTACTAACATTGGTTCAATTATTTATTTGCTGTTTTCCTTTTGCCTGTTTAGCTTCCCCAAACATTATCTTTTCAAATTAAACTGTGACTGAAGTTTAAGAATCATAGACTATCAGTCAAAGCAAGCAAAGTTTATCATGTCTGATCCAAAATTACTTGTTCACACTGTTGTTATCCAAGATTTTATTTTAAAAAGCTGAATAATATTTTCAAGGATTTTATTTAGGACAGGGAGAGGTTCAGAATATTGCTCTTGAAATTACAAGCACCATTCAAGATGGAGAGAACAGAAAATTCAGATGTCCAGATCTATCAAATCACATATATCCTGAATCTATCTTTGGAACTGCTGTTTGTTTATTACTTAGTATTTAACTTTTTTTAATCACTTAGATCCTAATTCACAAAAGCATTTAAGCATATGATTAAATTAATCCTTATTTAGCACAGCATTAAAGCACGTCCTTAAGTCCCATTGAATTCCGTAACTTCCCATTGATCTCAATGGGATTTCAGCATGTGCTTTAAAGTTAAGCACGTGCTCATGTGTTTTCTGGAATAGGACGGACATTAAGCACATACCCAGTGCTTTGCTGAAGCAAATCTTTGTTTGCATGTACACTGATTATGAACAGATCCTTTCTCTTCCAGGGTCTGCTCTCCAAAAGGTCTTAACCAAAACTTCACCAGGAAACTTAGAAAACGTGGACTGACTGAGTTTGATTAAATGGCACCACCTTCAGTAAAAACACAGCTGTCTGACCTCATTGCTTTTAGTAACGTAGGCAATCATTTTCAGACATGTGTAGGTCAGAAGCAGCCACGGCATAGCACTATTCCTGGAGTCAACAAAGATCCTCACTTGGCCAGCAGGGCCTCCTTGCAGGGGTATCCTGTTCAATGGGCAGGGGGAGAGACCATGATGGTTCGTTTTCAGTGGAAAAGAACTATGAAGGAGGGAACAGAATAAAGGACCCTACAGCCAACGCAAAAGTACAGTGTTTCTTCTACCTATTCCCCAAAGATCCTCTGAACCAATAGTGTGATTAAGGGAAACATGAAGCAGAATTTCATGGAATTTCTCTCACCTACCTGCTCCCACACATTCTGCAGGAGGAAATGCGGCTTGGGTAAAAGGGGAAGGGTGAACCGGACTAAATCAAAATCAGAACCAGTCAGAACAAACTGAACCATGAGAGAATTTTGAAAGGATTAGGAACATACATTAAAAAATAGAGAAAGGCCCAGTTATATAGATTTTATCAATCTGAAATCCAAAGAAAATAAGTACAAAAATATAGATCTCATCTTTCCCTGGAAACATTATTTCAACCTATTTTTTGCTTTCACACTATCCACCTGATTTAATATAACCCCTTTTGTGGGGGGGAGGAGGGTCGGTGGGGGGAGGGGATGTGTGTGTGTATCTATGTATATGCACATGCATACATATCTATCTAACATATCTATCCACATTTACAGTAAAAGATTTGAAATTAATTGGACTGGTAATGGTAAACCTTCACAGAGGAAAGAAAAATAGTTCTGACAATACTTCTGCTATATAATCACCTGGCATTCTGTCACATAGTGTAAAATCTTCTATTGTATATTCAATGTACTTTTCAAAGAAGTGAGTTAATTTGGCTCATTTTAAGTAAATTAGGATTTTAGGGTCTGCTCCAAAGTCTGTTGAAGTCAATGGAAAGGTCCAAGAAATTTCATTCAGGCGTGTATCAGGCTGTCAGTGAAACGTTTTTACACATGAAGAGGGGCTGTTTTAGGCTTAAACAGTCATTTATTTTTTTTAATGGACAATCAAATCATGTGACCTACTTCACTTATATTATGACGTTCTCTAGAGATAATGCGAAAGCAGAGTCCATATGCTGAACCTAATATGCATATAAGGAACAGCAGTGCATTTAAATTATTATGCATTACAGTAATTTTAGTGGAAAAAAATGACAGTATGGTATATAGTATATATATAGTATATACAGTATAGATATAGTATATATAGTAGATGACATAAGGATTTGTATGTGTTACATAAGAACAATAAAGCAGAGTTTGGCAAAACTGTGATAACGCCGTAATCAAACTGCGATGCTATTAAAATGCAAAATGACTCTCATGGTATTAAGTGTTTTCCTTCAAGACCTGGCTCCTGGAGTAAAGTGGTATCATGAGATTCTTAGCTTCCAATAAAGAAAATACAAAGCAAGTTTTTAGCCACCATGATCGTAGAGAAAAGGCTAAAATCAAGTACACTTTGAAGCTTCAGAAATCCAAGGCAAATTAAAAAGAACCTGAAATGTATTCATTTTAAAATCTCACGATTTTGAAGTCAAATTCATGATTTATTTGTGCCGGACTCTTGATTTTTGAACACTTGGGATTGGCAGTACCGGAAAAGATAAAGTTTGTTTATTATAAGCTACCAAAGGATTTCAGCTAAAAGAACTAAACCATCTGACCTCACTAGTAATTTTACAAAGTATATACTTTTAATAATGACATTTCCTGTGCTCTGGCTCTCCCTGCAGGTGAGGTTTTGAGCAAAATACCACTTTTCAACTCTTTTTTTCTGGCTACAATAAACCACATTTCCCACATAAAACATATTATGACCATACTTTTCACAACATGATTATGGGGAAAGAATCATTTTTTTAGAAAAGGAATACAAAAGAGTGCCTTTGCTTTGTTTGCAGAGAATATTGGCTGGAGGTAAGAAAGATATAACCATCTGAGAACTGCATACTGAGAATTTTTTCAGGCCTGCAGATGCATGTGTAAGGCACTGGTCAGTGTGTTACATGTCCTCCACCATGGTACTTGGTCTAGAGAAGATATGGCTCTGTTACAGCTGTCAGCTACAAAGACTTGCCCATCAGCTTGAGCTGTAGAGAGCAATACTTTCAGCTCTGGAGGTTCCCGTTTTTGGCCAAGAGGTGACCATCACACACATTTAACTCCAGATTCAACACTTGCTTAACTATAACTCATTTACTTTAATGAGATACAGACACAAATTCTTTGCGGAATTAGGTGCCTGATTGGTTGGATATGAGGAAAAAATTCCTGACTGTCAGGGTGATTAACCGCTGGAATAAGTTGCCTAGGCAGGTTGTGGAATCTCCATCATTGGAAAGTTTTTAAGAGCAGGTTCGACAAACACCTGTCAGGGATGGTTTAAGAGGGTAATGGGTCCTGTCATGAGTGCAGGGGACTGGACTCGGTGGTCTCTCATGGTTCCTTCCAGTTTCTATGATTCAAAGCTTACTTAAGTTAATGGAAAGACATCCATTAATTTCAATGGGTATTGGAGCCACTGAAGCGAAGGAAACGCAGTTATTGAATTTAAAGGTGCAGGACTGAGCTGCTAGAAACACATTTGGATGCCAGTGCTAAGTAATACATTACTCTTCCCATTAAAATCAACACAAGGAGGAGGACAAAATGAATACTTTCAGCTCAAAGAACTTGCAAGCTTGTTTGGTGTCTTAGCCAATTGGCTTTAATTTTACTTTCTCTTTAAGAAACACTAAAAATTCAAAATATGCAAGCCACATGTAAACTGGAAATTATTATTCTATTTATTTGGGTAAGATGTTTGTATGTGACTGAATTAAAAATGGACTTTGAAAAGAGGAACAAATTTAGCTCTTATGCTGCATTATGGGTATGAGAGCAATGCTCTTGCAATATTAAAGCAACTATGTTGCACATGGGTAGACTTTTCTATTCCTCTGTTGCTTGTAAACCTTAATAAATAATTATTAAAATGTATCGTCAGCTATAGTGGATCTGCAATGTAACTTGGTTAATGCTGCAGGAGAAACCTGAGATGAGGAACAATATATGACTTTTGACTTTCAAACTTAATGATACACTTCAGCTAAGTCTTTTGCCCTTTCATGCAGAGTTGTACGTTGGAGAGAGATTTTAAGTCGTGCCTTTCTGGAAAAAAAAAGGTAAACCTGGAACAGCATTAAGTTCTGTTAATATTTAAGTGTGAAAACGTCAAGGAGGCACATGCAGTTTTAAAATTGTTATCCAATATATGGACCCATTAGGAATCTAGCATTAGGAGAGGAAGTACTTCATTCTAGTAAAAATGACATGTCATTATGACCACTGAAGGTGATGTCCTTGGAGTAAATGGCCTACTATGCATAATTCATATATTGGATCTAGTGGCCCCAAAGGGTTAATCTGAGGAAAATCTCTAATTTATGTCCAGGTATGCTCTAGTTATTAGAGGTAAAACTAAATCTACAGTAACAGTGAACTACAAACAATGGAAACCTACTTGGATGCAAGTATGTAAGTGTATGATATGCAGAAAAATCTCCCCAAGTATCTTTTTTCCCCCTTGGATCTCTCATTTTTTTTCATTCTGTCAAGCTAACCAAATATGAAACATTAAATACAATCCTTGAGCTCAAAGCTAGCTCCAAAAATGCCAACTGCGAAAATGTTACGGAATGACTCTGCTCTGTTTATCATATTAAGATATATTTTTTGATGAGAAAAATGCTAGATCGTAAGTGTAACATAATAGAAACAGCACGCACTGCCAGCAGGTCTGAGGCAGAGAAAATAATTCAGGGATATTGTCATCTGTAGGCCAATTTATATTGTCAGGCAGCAGGTTCACATTAGTCTCTGATGCAATTGCAAAAATGGCATAATGTAACGATTGAGCAGAGAACACCTATGGGGTATGGCTGTATCAGGCGGTATATCAATACTTGTTAAAAGTATTTCACGATTCATTCAAAGGAAGCCAGAAAAGGCTAAAAACTTGGATTATAAAAAGTATTTTAAAAAAGGCTCCTAGTAACACACAAACACTTTAGCCAGTGTTTCGTGATGGCAAAGCAAGTTTAATATTACATTTCATTGATTCACTGGGTTCATGATTAAAATAAACCAGCATACCGTTTTTGTGTTTTTTAAATCAAGCAAAGAAAAAACGCTTTTTAACAGTTCCTCACGGCAGGCTTAATGTGCATCTGTGTTCTGATTTACTGCACATGCTGCCTTCTCTAGCATCATGTTAAGTTAGGGTATCAGCATGGCAGGTCACACAGTGGGAGAGACCTTTCACTAATCACTACACATCAGTTACTACCGGCACACAGCTCATTACTAAGAAACCCTCCAACTAGCTGGCTTTTAAATATGCTTACACTTTGATTCTCTTTTTTCCTTTCGCTCTTTTTTCCTTCAGACCAAAGATTATACTTTTACATAAAAGCTTCTGTTGTGTAATTTTGTCAACCAGGGTTCCAAAGTCAAAAAGGCATGCAGTTAATTTTCCATGATTATTAAAAAAAAAAAAAAAGGACTGCAAGCTTGTATCAAAGGTAGGCCTGTAATCTTGGGTTTCATTAAGAAGGTCAGAACATTTTTATTTGTCACCTATTATTAAAATGTTTGAGGGCTGCCATTAATTTGATTTTCAGGACACAGAAATCTCACTGGAAATTAAAATGCAACCCTGCTGTTCCTTTATTGCCACTTTTAGTAGGGTAGGATATAGCTGCAGGAACTAAGGGCTCTCTTGCACTTTAGAATTGGTTACTCTGGACCAATGGCAGGAGACGAATGCAAGAGAAACTGTTGGCACAAGTGCAGAGCGGCTTTTAAATGCCAACAAATTCATTTATCGCATGAGCTTTCGTGGGAGAAAGATCTTCAAGCGTCTGACGAAGTGGGATTTTCTCCCATGAAAGCTCATGCGATAAATAAACGTGTTAGTCTTTAAAAGTGCCCCAGGACTCCTTGCTAGCTTAATTTCAGCTTCCAAAAGAGGGACTAACCCTGAATCAGGAGTTGTCCCCTACCCATACAGACACACCACATTTTATATACAAAGACTAACAACACTTGATCAGTACAGAAAAGAGAATTTAAGATTCTAAGAATATTAAATAGAAATGGCCAAAATGAAATGATTTTTAACTCACCGGCCATTTGCTGAATGCCGCTAAAGGCACCCAAGTTACTGGAGGAAGTTGCTTGCTGTAGAAGCTGTAAATTAATAACAATATAGTTATCATCATTGAGTGATGCTGCAAAAAAAAAGCAACATGTTAAGATTAAAACAAAATTATCCATCAAATTAAAATATTATAGTTTCCTTTTCTTTGATACAGTCTCTTGCTTCTGTCTATTGTTGGAATGAACATCCCCAGAGTTGATGCAGTAAATCCATATTAATGTCTAATCTCTATTAAGAAACACACAGACCCTGGGGAAACTCAATAACATTGCTGCTTTAAAACAATTAATCAATTTACTCTTTTTAACAACCAGGTGTTAAATCTGTTTAAACCAACATGCGTGACTAATTATAAGCCTCTGTAGTCTAGTAGGTACCATAACTCAGCTGTCCAATCACACTCCATTCTCACTCTGCTGCTTAAATTCAGGTTTCTTTCTTTGTCATACTTAGAATAGGGTACATCAAGTGCACAGATATTCATTAGTTCATTGGCTAGCACTTAGCTGATATTACAGTCAAGATTCACCCTTAACCTTTGCTATACTACGTATTTTTTTAAAGACTGACAGCTAAATGGATGTCTATGCAGATTTATAACAACTCACCCCCCCCACACAATCAATTTACACAATCTGTAGAAACAGAGGAACAAATCTCTAAGCGTTTCCTACATTGTGACCATTTACAACCCCATAGCAGCAAAAGGCAGAAAACCCCTGAACACTTGAGCAATGAGAGAATCTCTGTTACAAAGCATCTAATTAAGTGGGATTTTCTTCCACGAAAGGTCATGTGATAAATAAATTGGTTAGTCTTTAAAAGTGCCACGGGATTCCTTGGTTTTTCTGGCTGATCTACACTAACCCAGCTACCTCTTTGGAACAGTCTAGGACTTCAAAGCATCTGACGAAGTGGGATTTTCTCCCACGAAAACTCATGTGATAAATAAATCTGTTAGTCTTTAAAAGTGCCACAGGACTCTTTTTCTCTGCAATAGACTAACACGGCTAGCCCTTTGGATCTAGGACTTATGACAGTACTTGAGCTGTTCAGAGTCTCCCCAGTAGAGGGCAGCTGTATCAGTCAAAGAAGCTAGCTCATTTTAATCTCACAACACAGCTCTTAGAGAAGTGGTCCCCAAATGGTCAATCATGATTGACTCCTGAAGGCCAGTTGCCATTAAAACCTATGATTGGTGCACCATCTGCTGGTTAAAGGTTGGAGACCACTGATTTAGAGAGTCAAAGAAAATGTCATTATAAAAATGTGAGAAAAAACCCAAACATGCCCATCAATTTGACCTTCTATAAAGCAATATGAACTTTGCATATTTAGCACCATTAAAACACCATTTAATATACAGAATTTCACTTGTTAATATCCAGAGGGGCAGCCGTGTTAGTCTGTATGCAGCAAAAAATGAAAGTCCTGTGGTACCTTGAAGACTAACAAATTTCTATGGGCATAAGCTTTTGTGGGCTTGCAAGTGGGATGCATTCCATGAAATGTTATGTTGAAAGAAATCTGTTAGTCGTTAAGGTGCCAGAGAACTCTTGTTGTTCTCACTAGTTAATATGAAAGCTTTTTTCAAATATATTAAAGGATTAGCTTGCATGAGGACAGGGAATATTTCCACATGAAAGTGATCCGGAGAGTAGAATTAAATTCAAACACGGTAGATTCAAAAGACCGTTCACACACACAGTTGAAGAAGGTTTTCAGATGTCTACCTTCTCTCTGAAAGATGAAGGTTTTACTTTGGTAAGAGAAAGCATTTAAAAATTTTGTTCACATTTTTAAAAAAGCAGACTTTAGTGTTTTCAAAGTCAGAGGAAACATCACAGTGAAGCTGTATTTTCCAGTTCGAATGATATTTAAATCTCCAGAAAGGTGGGCAGTGAAACAACTTGAGACTTCCATTCTAAATTATTTTTAGTATTACAAAAAGTTTAAAATAATGCCATCAATTTACACAGCACTTTAAAAGAGTAAGATATTATAGGCCTCAGAGAGCCTAAATTAAAATGTAGGGAATTCCATTTTATCAGGTTTCCTATAATTAGCTTCCAATCTCCTAAAATGAAGATATTGGTTTAAGTCTAAGAATGTGATCACTGCATTGCACAAGAACTTACAGCTAGATACTGTGGCGTGAGTCCTCCAAGGCCTGTGAGGTTCCCCCAAGTGGCAGTGTTGAGCTGTTGCATCTGTTGTGCCAATTGCTGTTGTAAACGCCTCTGCTCCTTGTCCTTTTGGGTATCAGCAAACTTCACCACTATAGGCGAAGAGCAGCCCTAGGATGGGACAGATTGGAAAACACAGATGTCAACATCACACACATTTATATGATTCCATCTTGACATGTTCCTACCTCCTTTTAATTCCATTTGAAATAACTTGAGATAATTTCTTAAATTATTTATTATTCAACTATTTTAAAAATGTGGCTCTTGGAAAATGAATGCCACTAGAAAGATAGCAGAACGTATCAAGGCTCTTTAATTAAGCTTCACGATTCATGTGTCTTAAAGATAGATTTGTCTCTTTGTTTTCTGTCTGTTTTCAAGTAATAGCCCAAGACCCCGAAGGACATAAACAGTGCCATATGAATGAAAACAGATCTCCTATTTTTATCTATAAACCTGTCAATTTTTTAAAAAATCTATGTAACAACATAATAATTCCCCTGCATTTATTTTGCTCTCATTCTGTAAGTACTCCATCTTCAAGAATCTGACGACGTGGGATTTTCTCCCACGGAAGCTCATATGATAAATAAAGTGCCACCAGACTCCTTGTTTGTTATAATGATTCCAGTTTACTTTTGGCAAATAGATCAGAAGATTCTATGATTTGTAGAAACCACTGCCCATCAGTGTAGTGTCATATACCGACTTCCCTTCCCCCTCCATCTCCTATCCCCTGCCATGCCGATTTCTCTTCTACCTCTAACCTGAGAACCATCCTGGGTGCCTCAGATCCAGAAATACAGGAAGATTTTAGACCAAGTTTACAGTGTGCAATGGGAGTTTATACCTATAACAAACTTTCCCATGCTTGCTCTCACTACAATGTGAGCTTCTTCAGGAAAGTTCCTGTTCTCTATTTCTATAAAGAGTAGCTGTATACTTTTTCTCCGAGGAACCTCACAATAGGACAATGATAGGAACATTCACAATCAACAGACAAAATGATGAAATAAGCCACAGTAATAATATCTTTTGTGTGAAGACCTCCCATCAATACCATTCCTTTCGAATTATCATCTTAGAAAATGATCACTTGAGATGGATTATTCCACCCCCAGTACCTTGCTTATATATTTCATTGTAAAAATGTCTTTCAATTTTTCAGTGAGTAAAAACGGAGATACACCACTTCAGCAATTGAATAAAGATTACGGAGGAGTCAGCTTGGTACACAATTGCCTCTTCTCAGTGATTTTTATACTAATATTAAAATCAAGCTCTTATTTTTTTTTAAAAAAATGAGATATTTTTCCAGTTTAGCTAATAAAAAAGGTAATAGCAAGCTTGTGTCCCATTTCAGATTGGCTTTGGTGGTGTTAGGCTAAGTGAGATGATGGTTTACTGCTTGCTACATGTGCATACGTGAAACTCAAGTCTATTTGAAAGGGAATATAAATGAATTCCAAAGGGAGAAATAATATATGGCTGTTGCAGTACTCAGCTCAGCGGCTCAATACTCAACACAACAGCTGACATCATATTTATGAATGCTGAAATGTCAGTAAATTGTATAAAAACAATATCTCTGCAATTTATGAATCTATAATTCATTTTTTCACTTCCTGCTCTTATTTCATCATTTTCAAAGGAGCAAACATTCCGAAGATTGAAATTATATGTTACAAAATGGCTCTATATGAGAAAAGTATTCCTATTGTTGCCTCAAATGTGTTCCATGTTAACAAATTAGTGTCTCCTACTAACACTCTATTTGAGTGATTTTTTTTGTTTTAAATACAGAAATGAGGTAGAAAAGCAGAAAATGAGGGCAGTGATTATGGCTTTAAAAACAAGTTGTTTAAACCAGGATGGAAAGTAAAATGCAAGGAGCAATATGAACATTCATTATTTCCAGGAGACACATGCTTTTCTGAACATTAACATTCTCATCATTTTGAGTCACTTTGAAAGCACATCTTAGTCAATGGTGTGTGCCAAAGAACTGAAAATAATGAAATCAGAAAAAATAACTTCAGTGGTTCAATTGAAACTTGATTGCGTAATACATAATCTCCCATTTTAAAAGTCTTTTTCCCTCCCGTTAAACATGAAATCAAAGTGCCCAGAGGCATTATTGCTTCAGAGAGTGTCCGGATTTAACAGAAGCTCTTAATAGTCAACTTTTTACCAGAATATTAATAACCAAGAGGCAGGCAATGCTTTTGAATGTTGACCAGAACAATACCTTCTTTCCTTCCTTCTGCCTTGAGATGTACCCCCCCATTATGGAAGCAGGTCTGGGGTATCTCCTACCTCATTATTTTATGGCTGCTTTCTATCTCCGTTTCTCAATGGGAAGCACTCCCTGTGTACATTTCTTTCTGCTGGCAAGGTAGAACATATAGACTCCTACTGGTATCATGCCATGAATCAGTGAACTGGAAGGATTGCTTCACCTCCCACAAAAGAGTAAATACATCAGATTTGAGCCCAGCTGGCATCATGATTAAGTGCTAAGGCCCAGGATATTCTGAAACGCCATGCCACTTTCGGGTCTTATTCGCACCTTAATTATAGGTGCACATTCTCTAATGTGTAAAGCTGTTGAGTGGTACTTTGCTTGAAGGGCACATAGGGCTAAATTGTGAGACACTTGATCACTGAAGGCTATTGGATTACCTGTGGCATGAAGTACTATTCAACATAAGGAAGTATTTCACAATAGGACTTCTTTGGAAGAATGGTACGATACTCAGCATATGAAAGGGAGTATCTGACCTGTAAGGATTATTTCATTTTATAACATCCTCTGTGGTGAGGGTGAGTCATGTGAAAGTCATTACCCTAGACCAAAAATACATGAGAACACACGGAAAATAGACATAAATACTATGGTATCATTAACACCACTTCCGTTTCATGTGGAACCACAAGAAGCAAATATATATTGACTCAAGTTAATGGGGCAGTGCATAGAATGATAGAAGATTAGTGTTGGAAGGGTCCAAAGATGGTTAACTCGTCCAAGCTCCTGCTCAAAGCAGGACCAACCCCAACTAAATCATCCCAGCCAAGGCTTTGTCAAGCCAGACCTTGAAAACCTCTAACGATGGAGATTCCACCACCTCCCTATGTAACCCACTCTGCATGGTAGAAAAATGAAAAGGAGCATTATTCCAGTGAACTGAAATGTCACTTTTTATTCAATACATAGTTTCATAGAGCATAGTGAAATAGATTAGGTAATATCTGCTTCCTAGTGAAGATAATTTCAATAATTCTGATTTTTATTCTGTGGCAGATTCTCATCTAACACTGTATATTCAGGATCTATAAAAAATGCATTGCACTGGAAAGAAAACACATTGATTATAAAATAATCTCAACCAAAGTCAAACGTGACGTTTGGAAAGACAATAGTTTTGTAATGCCAATATCATATGATTGGTAGAGTACAGAAAACAGTTGACATTTCCATGCACTGTCTCTTTTTTTTCTCCTCTGTCTTTCCCTTTGCTCAATTACACAAAGCAGCTCAACAACATGACGCAATAATGATTGTTTAGTACCCAGCATGCTTTGGGAGACTAGAGCATTGCAAAGAAAAATTACTTGAGAAAAATTGAGAGGTCCTCATTTAAAAGGAATAATAATTTAAAAAAAGAAAAGAAAAGAAGAAACAAGTGCACATAACATCAAAATGCCACCTCCGATAAAATCATCAGTACACAAAGATACGATATACATAATACAGTATAACATGCACTCTCAAATGATTAAACTAGGAGATCCAGAATAAGTAAAGGCTTAGTACTCTTGTGAGACTTTTTGTGCAAAATTCTGAAAGACCATGACATAAATCACAGACTAAAAAAAAGGGAGTCTACCAGATATGCTGTGGCACTGTGGTAACTATGCCGATGAGTGTCCTGCCCTGAAACTGTGATTGCACCAGGTAAGTAAAGTAAAAGCTTTGTGTTGCTCATTACAACGTACGATGCCGGGGAAGCAGTTTTTAGAAAATAAAAGGTTGCTTATACAGAGCCTGCCCCGGCAGTGCGGTAAGTCCAGCTTTTCAATATGGCTGACAAAATTAGCATTATTATTGGCAACATGACGTCAAAGAAATTATATTAACTTAAAAAGAGAGTCCACGTGCAAAAAAAAAAAAACGAAATAAAAAAATCCACCAACCAACAAAGAAAAAACTCCTCAACACATGCATTAATAACTTTGTGTGGTTAGGTTAAAAATCTCTTTGGAGCCTTCTCCCAGAACAGCACAAACTGCAATATTTTAAAATTAATATAAAGTGAGGCTTTTTTTTTTGGAGGGTAGGAAGTTAAGATAAAGGATAATTTAGTCCCCCATGCATATTTTATGTATTTATTTATTTGGGTTTATTTTCTACTGACCGCCACTAGAAGCATTATTTAAAAAAAAAAAAGAAAAAAAAAAGCATGGGTTCATCGCAGAGATCTTTTTATTTGTGTTTTAGAGTAATTCAAAACCAGAAATGTTTCAGAGAGAGGGAAGAGTCTTGTGAAAGCTTAAATCTGTGATTGTCATGTGTCTGATCTTCTCCAGGAGACCATGGCTTTACCATTCACAATCATTTGCACAAAGAAAACAAAGAAAGGGCAGATGATACAGTACTGTACCTCCATGGTCTGAGACTGGTGCATGGCTTTGATTGCATTCTGTGCCATTGCCCTTGTAGAAAATGTAACAAACGCACAGCCTGTGGGAACAAGGGGGACAGGGAGCAGGAAAGACAAAAAAACAACAAGACAAAAGGGTTGGACGCTTGTTAAACCAACACAGTCTACGAGAACGGCCACAAGACGACACTGTTCTCAGTAGTACATAAAAATAAACAACTCCTCTAATTTATTTATCAACAGTACTGACTTGCTAATCTGACCATAGATGAAAGAAAATAATTAGATTGGCAAGGAGAAAGGGCTGTGAAGGTAAGTATTCTTTGCTGTTGCTGGTTTTGGTCCTTGGAGCCACAGGGTTTGAAATGAGTGAAGCTTTTTTGTATTTTTTAAAATGTAAAGGTTGGATTGAATATTTTGAATCCCTTCCACAGCACGCGTTAGCAGTTACCTGCTATTTCTTCTTCTTTATGATTGATTTAAAATAAAGCTGTTGGCATTACTGACAATTAAGTGCCCAATTTAAAAAGCATATCATGTCACTAGTAAATTTTATCGAGATGGTGAGAACACAAATAAAAGGGAGGGGAAAAGATTTATAAAATGTTTTGAAACGGAGTGCCAGAATGCCCAGTGATGCTGCCAGACCAAATTTAGTAATGCGGGTGGAATTTAAAGGTTTTAAAATGAATTTTTCAGATAAAAATTTGTATGAGTTTTTTTTTTTAAAGTCCTGATACTTACATGTACAAGTATAAGACTTAGATCAACAAAAACTATGATCACTTTCAAATACGCTGGAGCTGTGTGTGTGGGAATTGAATAATTGAAAACTACTTTCCCCCCTTTTAAATCATAGAAAAAATAATGGCTTAGTGCCTGAGCTATTTCCCCCTGTTGGCCTCCCCTTTATTGCTAGTCTTACCGATATCGGGCAGAGTGTCGGTCAAGTTTAGTACTGCATGGCTCACTGCCCTTTTAACTAATAAAAACACTGCCTTCTGAAATTTACATTTTATTCTTCTTCATGCACCCTTGGGCATCTTAAAGAAAAAGACTGTGAAATTAATGCAGATTCAGGCTGATTTTGTAATAATACCACAGCACACTAAAAGCTTAGCTAAAGCAGCACAGACTTATTTCACTTGTGATCTCTAATGACTTTAACAGTGCATTGATCTTCAGCTCCCTTAGCCTTGCACAGTTTGAACTTAGGTTTCAGAGAATAATTTAGTGTTCCACTCAATTTCCCCAAAACATTATTATTATTACTACTTAAAAGATTTCCAAATGAAGCAAATCTAAACACTGAGAGAAGCTGGAGCATATTGTCATTTTAGAGCGAATGCATGAAAGCTATGTTCTGGCACCAAAAATACACTATTGTTGCCCCTGTGGCCAATGGGCAAAATAAACTATTTTGCAATCCAGCAAGCAACAGATTGCTTGGTTTATGTAAATCAATTTGTGAGGCAGAAAATATCTTTTCTCTTTTGCTGTGTGTGTACCTGGTAAGATTATCAAGTCAAGACTGTATGAACATTTTAATCAAACAACAGTAAGAGAAAGCAATGCCTGATCATTACCGAAAAGCACTACATCTAGTCATGAAAATAAAGTCAATGCATTTTTGCATCATGCGGTAATGTTTTAAAAAAATATAAAATCCCTTGATGCAAGGGAAACTAATCTACTATGCATTTTACTGCTAAATTAGCATTATAAATTTTAAAGTTAGAATTCTTTATGTAGATTTTACAATAGTGTTGTTCTACTTTATATATTTCTCAGATAACAGACCAGCTGATGGATGTTTTTGTTACTTAGACACACTGTATGTTGCTACTGCTGTTATCTGGAAACAAATTTTTGTCAAAGAAAATAATTTTACAAACAAATTTCTATAAGGCATTCTAGACAAAATGTGTAGTAGAATGGTAAATAAGCTACAGTACCTCTGCTAGATTCCATATTGATGCTGTGCACTAAAATTAAAGAGGCCCAAATTTACCATCAGTCTCAAAGTAATCGCTCTTAAAAACATTACTCTTATTATTAATATAGGAAATAACACTAAGCGTTTTCATTTCTTATCTTGTGATTTCAATGAGGGAAGAGAACAAAATAATAGAGAGGTATTGGGGAGAAAAAGAAAAACATTCAGAGCCTTTGATAATCCTGCTTTTAATGGTCAAGGAACCATTTCATTCATTTGCCGTGCTCTTATTACCCAGGAGCGTGTTCATAGTGACAATTACCGAGTGGAGGTTAAGAATGCAAAAGAAGCATGTAAAATGTCAACAAGAATCAATAAGACACAGTTTATGCATTTATCACAATTTCTCGCCAGCAGTACAACTGTAAGTAACTTACTGAGAGATGTTGCAATTAGCAGGTGTCAAAAGAAAAGTGAAGCAGCAGAACAATAAAGCTATGTGCCCATGAAGATGGAGTAGATTCTCCTGTACCCCGCTTTTTCCTTTTTTAACCACAAAGCTCAATGGTGGGGACTTGAACTGCCCAATATTATGACATAGCCTCCTCTTTGTCCCCAGCCCATCTGAATAGCCTCTAACTACTGTGTTCTGAAGTAAAATGATTTGTTATAACAATAAGGTACCATACCAGGAGCTACTTATTTAAAGGACACTTGTTTTCTGTGAAGACCGTGACAAATGCGTGCACACCTTTGCTTTATTCCAAAATGCTCAAATTCATTCTAAGGAGGGGGGATGAGTTATGTTTTAATTATGATCTGTGACCTAGGGGCTACAAAGTCAGGACCATATTCTACCCCCAATCCGTGGCGAATTTCCCAATGAAAATCACTTGCTGCTTGTGCATGTAATTATCTGATTTGCAAAAACATTTGCAGTAACTGTGAACAAATTAGGTAGGCAATTGCACTATTAAGTTATTATTACTAAATTATTTGACCACCTGGCTTTTGAGGTGTCATCATTAGAACCAGCACGTCACTGAGATGAATGAGATGAACTCTTTCTACATACTGTTTCAGTCAAAAACAATGCTCCATTTTGTAAGTCTAAGAATCAAGAACACACCCAAGGTATGCAGGTGTGTGTGTGTGTTTCTGTAAAATCCAAGATGTTGCAACACCTCTCTTTACTCTTGAATTAATAGGCAGTAGAGGTTGAGTGAATGGGGGGATTATGCCTTTTACATAGTGTATAATCAACCTGTGGAACTTCTGGCCACAGGTGGTTATCTGAGATACATACAGACAGTTTTATAACCATTAATAACATTTGTAGCTATGCGTGTTAAGATAAGACTAATCAAATCTCATGCTTCAGGATGTAAGCTGTGGGAATCAAGAAGGATTTCCACTTCCCCTCACCTCATCATATAAAACATTGTATAATTGCCTAAGGTAAGGCGTATGCTTCCTTGGAAGCATCAGATATTAGACATCGCCAAAGATAGCATTATTAGACCTGAAGAACCAATAGTCTGATCTTCTATGGTAAGTCCTATTCTCCTTAGATGGCCGAGCCCTTTGGCTCAATTCTCTGACTATAAATAGGAGCAGTGGAACTCAGTTGTGGGAGAAGAGAGTGAGGAAAATAAAGTAACAGGAACACGAAGACGACATCTTTTTGTAGCCAAGACAGCATGGCGATTACTTCCCCTTAAAGCACCAAGTGTGTAACAACAAAAATCATTTTGTAAATATGGCCAACCTGTAAATCACCCTGCAATTATTTATTATCTGTACTTTCAAAATGTCAGGGATCACTAACAGAAAAGAAAGGGGGTGAATTTCACTCATTTCTGTAAGGCTGCCTGCTAGACCAGATAAATGATTGACTGGGGAAAGGTTTCTCAAAGTAATTTCCTCCATCTGAGGGAATCGGAGGGAAGCACGTTGCCTTACCACAGTACAGATTTTGGAACACATCTATTATACGTGTCATCTCAGCTGAAAGGCTATCTCAACTCAGATGCTTTATCTTTTCTCACAATTACAACAGATTTTAGAGAGAAGTGGCAAACCAATCACCAAAACATCTCTAATGCCTCTCCCCTCTCTTCCCTCAAAATCTAAGGAATTGCTGCTCCTGGATGATTTTCAAAAGCACTAAGTCTTGGACTAACTGTGCTCCCAATGAACTCAATGATGCCCCATTTATATAGGCCACTGTTGAGCTTCTTTGGAACTCCCTGCCCAGAAGCATAGGCACGGTATTGCATACGAACGTCTGTAAAAACCTTGACAATGCTTGTGAACTACATAGGAAGCATAAGATTTTTCAAACATGATTTCACTTAAATAAAACTCGCCTGTTTTTCAGAAGTGCTAAGAACCCATAACCCTCTGGGAAGTCAATGCGAGCTGTAAGGACAACAGACTGCTATAAATCAGGTCACTTTCACTTAGGTGGCTAAATGCAGAGTTAGATCCCCTACAGTGAAGAATGGAAGTTTGAAAAAAAATGGCCTGAATGGATCTAAACATCAATAAAAAATATTTCAGCGGCTTTTTATAAATCTACTATTTCATGACCTAGAAGAAAGATTTAAGGTGAAATTCTGAAAGCCAGATAAGAGACGGATATTCAATTCCCATTAAATGTTGCTTTCAAACTCTTAGCCTCTGACTATACAGCTTGCGGTCTGGTGATTGTGTTTTTGCCTTCCCAAAATCCAAGTTCAACTGGAAACAACATTTGTCTTCAATTCTTCTTCTAAACGATGAGGGTATTGTGACCAGTCGATCAGCTGCCACATTTCATCCCAGAGGTGTATGTATGTCAGTAACTGTTGAAGTGATCCCTGTGCACAGCTTATTTAAATTTGTAAAGTGCTTTGGGGTCTCTGGGAAGAAAGGCACTATAGAAATAGAAGACATTGTTAAAATGAAAACTCACAAGCAATTTGGAACAGGTCTATAAAAGGAAAGTATCTATTCATATCCAATTATTTCTGGTTGGGTGTGCACAGGAGTTTTCTGTGCCTAAGAATTCCTCTGGTCCACGCATTAGTGTGTTTCATTAAAAGTAAACCTTGAGCAAGCAGTAGAGTGCAACAAGTAGAAGGGACCATCTTAATTAGCCAGCCGTCCATTTTAATAGACCACCTAAACTATCCTCAAGTGTATGGAGTACAATTTTATATTGAATACAGAGTTACATATTTATTATAAGACAACAAATAATTTATTTATGGCATAGATTTTTGGTAGGCCTTTGGATGGCTGCTTACTGGAGAGGTCACTCTATGTTATTTTCTATAGATCTGGTAACTGTGAGAATGAGTGCAGAAAGAGTGAGGAAGGATGGTACAGTGTAGTGAACTAGCCTAGGGTTTTAGAAACAGGGGTTCCACTCTTTGCTCTGCCACAAACTTTCTGTGTGACCTTGGGCAAGTCACTTAGCTGCTTGATGCCTCAGTTCCCCATCTGTAAAAACAGTTGATAATATTTCTCAGCCTCACAGGTATGTTGTGAGGCTAAACACATTAAAGATCAGAAAGCACTTGGAGATCTACCGATGAAAAGAGCTATGTAAGAGCGGCGAGCTATTATTACCTCAGTCCAAATGAAAAATGGATTTTGGTGAAAGATGTTGGGCTGAGAGCTCTGGAGAATGAAGTCATCTGATTACATATTTTAGAGAGACACCAAGTAATGCACACTTCCCACAATGCCCTGTCAATGTGCTGGAGTTCTGAGGCTGACTTTCTTGCCCTAGAAATCAGATGACAGGTTCAATTTCTCATGTCCATTGTGCTGGCAGAAGAAACAAACAAACCCATGCGAGAAAATCCTCTGAAAATCAGAGTCCCTGGAGGTGTCTCAAAGTCGGATACGCCAAATCACTAATGAATTTGGAAAATATCGGTCCCAGTAGTTGGAATTTACAGAGATGGAAACTAGAGTTAAATCCACACTACAGACCACTTTCTATTGGCAACCTGAGTAACCCACTTCCTGGAAAGGAAAACATTTTTGATATTCGCCTGCTTCAAACCGTCCTTCCTAGGGAAAGAATGTTAAGATGTAACGAGGGCAAATCTGATACTTATCATTATCAGAGAGTGGCTAGAGAAAGAAGCTTGAATTCTTGCTCCTCGGTTCTATTCTGCCTTCTCACTGACTTTCTACGCAGTCCTAAGGAGATTATTGAACACTAACTGCAGTTTGTTGCAAAACACCTTCTCCCGCACAAAATATTTTGAATTAAAAAATTGTCACTTGAAATTTTTCATGGAAAAATTTTGATTAGAATTTTCATGGTCAAGTCAAAATTTTCAAATTTGATTCAAATCAAACAGAAATTTCCCTCCACTCGATTTTCAATTTTTTTTTTAATTTAATTTTTTTCATTTTCCCCTTCTTTCCTGATTTTTCTGCTTTGACTCTGAATGGGACAGAATGAATAATGTCTAGGATTTTTGGTCGCATCAAAACTTCTCCAACTTTGCAGAAGTTCCACAGTGGCAAAAGAACAAATAACACACTGCAGCCATGCCACAGTTTTCAACAACCTGGAAAACTGCAGAGTGGCAAAGTTGTATTATAAAGGGCCTTGAGATCCTTGCATGAAAAGCGCCATCAAAGCCTCCCATCAAGGAGCTGACCACAGCCTAGATATGGCTGTCTTCCACTCCATGTAAACTTAAGGTATGTCTACACTGCAATTAGAAACCCACAGCTGTCCCATGCCAGTTGACTTGGGCTCACAGGGTGCGTCTACACTTGTAAATTAAGTCGACTTAAGGAAAATAAAGTCGACTTAATGAAAATTAAGTCGACTTTATTAAACCTCCTTTTAATTCAAATTTAGGCTTAAGTCGACTTTCTAAAGTCAACTTAAGCCAGTGTAGACCTGGAGTAGCCCTAAGTTGACTTAGAGTCAACTTAGGGCTCTCCAGGACTCCCCCACTGCCCTCCCTGCTGGGGGGGGCACAGGGAGATCCTGGCATGCCCCCCCACAGGGCAGGGCAGAGCCCTGCCCACCCTGCCCCTATGCCTTGCCAGGGTTCCTATCCCCCTTTGCCCCATTGTACCCAGGTACAATGGGGCAAAGGCTGAGCCCCCTGGCACTTGGCAAGGGGTGCCCCCCTGCCACCGTGGACCTGCCCTAGGTCCCCCAACCCCTAGAAGTTGACCTAGGCGTCCAGTGTGGATGCTCTAGGTCGACTTTGTAAGTTCCCCCCTAAGTCGACTTAAAATTTAGTTGCAGACATGCTAAGTTGACTTAACTAAGTCGACTTAAAGTTGTCTTAGTTAAGTCAACTTAGCTGAAGTCGACCTAAATTTACAAGTGTAGACATAGCCACAGGGACTGGGCTAAGGGAATGTTTGACTGTGGCGTAGACATTTGGGCTAAAACTGGAGCCCAAGATCTAGGACCCTGTGACGGGGAGAGTCCCACAACACATTCTGGAGCCCAAGTCCCAACGTCTACATGGCGCTGACGTGATCCAGCTGCAGGTGTCTAACTGCAATTACAATTCTAATTGTAAACGTACACTTTGGAGCACCAGGCTAGCCACAAATCCAGATCATTTTCAGAGGTTGTATGTTATGTAACTTCAGCCTTGGAAAGTTGCTCTGAATATCAGTCAAAATTTCCTGCTCCAGAAACAAAAAACAGTCACCTCTTCTTTAGTGTAAATGATAATGCGGGAAATGAAGTGATGATACTTGGCTTTTTTACAAACAAAAATGCAACAAACCTTCCTCCCTGCAGAGGAGTGGAATTTTGCAAAGCTGAATGTCCACCTGATTGTGGGCTGATTCCCACACCATTCCTATGTGCTCTTTAAAACATAAATTCTCTATTACCAGACTTTTCACAATACTCGCAGTGTGCACTTGCCTGACTTGCTTAACACTGCCATGTTGAAATCAGATCAAAGACTCTAAAAGCTTTGGCATTCTCTGTGCATTTAGAGACCTTAGCTAATGCACATTTTAGAGCCAATTGTAGTCTATACATATACGTAACAGGTTCTTTCAGGACATGCTCTTCACCCAAGCGACTACAGTGATTTTTTTACATGGTTTGTTATATACTTAGCAGACTGTCTGTCTGTCTATCTAGATATAGATATAGAGCTATGTCTATATCCATGTAATTTGCTATATGGAACTCCTGTGACAGTGATCGGATGATTTTTTTTTATTAATTATTATTATTAAAAACAACAAATACTACTTAGCAGTAACACAGTGATTTTCACCTAATGATCTCAAATCACTTTACAAAGGTAGATGGGGAAACTGAGGCACAAGGCGAGATTAAACAGGTCTCCTCGAATCACACAGCAAGTCAGCAGCAGAGGTGGGCCTCAAACTTAGGTCTTTCTGGCTACCATTGGCAAGTTCCACCCATCTGCTCACAGCTGTCTGTTGGCAGCAGAGTTCTGGTAAACAGATCACAGGACAAGGGGTCAGGATACTGAGATTTCTTTAAAATGTTCAGAGATTTCTGGAAATTCTGCAACAAGTGGTTTAAAACTTTAATTGTCTCAGCCAGTTCACTTTTACATTTACATGATAATGGGATGTAGTGCAGGATATCAGCAATGGGAATCTTTTAAAAACCGGCTTAAGCTGGAGGCTGAATCTCTATATCCATAGAACAGGTGCACCAAAGGTATTAGCAAAGAGGCCCTATGCAGCCCCATGAATCTGACATGTAGTGGTGAGAGAACAGTACAGTCTCCACATCCTTCATTCCTTGGGTTCTCTGTTTAGATAGCCAGTTGGGTTTTCTTATTCATAAACAGACATATAGCACCTGGGAACCACTCCACATCAACCCACTAACTTTGCAGGGGCTGTGAAACAGCGATCAGAAGGTAATGATTTTGGGTCACTGTAAAGACATGCTTGTAAAAGGGTGTGATTTCAGAGACAGTGTTGAGTGAACTGGGAGATGCGCCCTACAGGTCATCAAACATGGCTGCTCCCAGCTGCACACCTGGGAATCACTCCTGTCTGTGTTATTAAAGTTCTATTCCTTACTCATTCAAAAGTATGGTCTTTAATAAGCCCTCAAGTTCGTTACAGTCACTACCTACTCACTGTACCTACGTTGCAACCCAAACAGGTACAGATGGAAAAAACAAGTCATTTTTCAGGTGCAGAAGCAAACGTCAGTGGGAATAAAGCGACTAAATGGAGATGCTAGAAAGGCCATTTAAAATATATTGCTCCATCACCAAGACTTTGTATGATGTTTTTAGACTACTTTTCCACATGAGCTTCAAACAGCTGACAATACAAATTTGGAGTGGAAATGCCGGTGGACCTTTATCTTCAGTGGCAGAATGGTATCAATTTATTAGACCTGTATCTGCTCATGTCTTGAAACTACACTAGCAATCTCTCTCTCTCTCTCTGTCTGCTTATCTATGCACCTATGTCACACTAATCATCGAGTGTTATATTTTCCTTTCCCATTGTAAACAGAGATTCTTTTTCTTATCCCTATTGTGCGGTAGACCATAACCCTGTGTCTACCTTACAACCTTATAGTCTAATGTAGCTAAGCTAGTAACAAAAATGTTGCTACTGTTCTGTGGACAGGTTCCAAAAACTGGCTGGAAGCTTTCGCTCTATACTAAGAAAAAACACCAGCAAAAAAACAAATTGTTCTACCTAGCACGCTCGTCAATAGCTGCCCTTCGGAACTGTGAATTCCTATCTGTTAATACTAACATATGTCACGTAGCTCCAAAGTTTGCATAAATTCCAGTCAATTCATTTTTCATGCTTTTTATTTTGGAGGTATCACAATATCCTAATTTTTAAGGCAAGCTGATTAGGCAATTGAAAAGTAGATGAAATAGTTGAGCAGAGCCTACTGGATTGGGTTTTCATTTTACTGTGCCATGAGGATCATGTACTCCCCCCAAATGGCTGTGTACTGAGATGATGGCATTTCCACAAGTATGTGACTATTCTTCATTCATCCTTCCTCTCTTTACAGTGGCTTCCCATCTGGAGGCATGAATGAGCTGTGGGCTCTTACACACTAGAACAAATACGATATGTGGCAGTGGGGAATTTAATGTACTGGAAATAGTAACATGACAGAGAATCCTTTTAAACCTTAGAATTTGTTGCAGGATTTAACTGTATTTATTCTCCTTCTATTTTTAAAGAACCTGATTTTGCTTCTGTGCCATGCAAGATTCTTCCTACTCAAAGCACTCCTACAGGGCTTCAGCTCTTCAACCCACAGCCCTTTCCCAATGCTTGGCTTTCTCTCTTATCATGGTGGTTTTGTGAAGTTGTCTGGAAACTGAGCTGTAGTGTGGGCGTAGAAAGCAATTCAAATTTAACAGGCATGAAACATGAAGGCCGGGTATCATATTATTGTGTGCGATTATCAGAATAAAGCCAAATATTAGAGAGGATATAGCTCTTCTAAGTCAATACATTTCAACATCTTTTTGAGTGTGGTGTATCTCCAACGTGCTCTTTGGTCTCTAGAGGTGAAAGCTCAGCACATTATTAGCCTTAACCTATCACAACATTTGCTCAATGTGCTACACTGCAATACCCAATCAATTTATAACTGGCTATTGTGATTGCCACCTACCATTTCTGGTAGGGTCTCATGATCCAGGAAACGATTATAATTAAAAACCTAACCTATATAGAACAAGAGCTGGTGAATATCTGGATACTCACTAGGTGACTTCCTCTCTTGCATTCTTCAGAGAGCTCTGGTAAGATTCAAAAGACTTGATTCTCTATTTTATATTTTAGTCTAAATATTTATACAGTTACCCAGAAACTCCCCACTGAATGTTTATTTTCCTGTGGCCAAGATTTAAAAAAAAAACCAACAAAAAAATAACTCGCTAATCTAACGTTAGACTCCTGAGGCAGAATCGTGCAACTTTTTGAAGCAGCTGTGGGATCAGAGTCTAAGTCCATATAATTGTAGGTACTCCTTTTCCTCAGACATGCTCACAAACAAAACATATGGTTTTCCGTTAATCAACAGAGCATTTTTTCAGAGGGTGATCTATCCTTTTTTACATGGAGATGGTACGGCTCATGCTTTCCATCTTCTCAAACAACCTACTCGCACTCAGTTCCCAACCTATTCTGCTGGACTTTCTCTCTAGTGTAGCAAGCAGCTGTTTATAATACATTTTTAAAAAACCACAAAGTGCTGCACATATTACAGAAACCGGAGTCTAAAAGAAACAATAGGCTCCAGAAATTAAAATAATACACATTTGTCTCTACATTTTCTTGTGTTCTGAAAATGTAATAAAATGCATAAACTGTGATTCCTATGCACTTTTTCATATTTCAAGGGGAGGAATAAAATCCAGAAACAGAACGACTGAGTTCTGCTTCTCTTTCATATAATTTTTCCCTTAACAACCCCACATGTTCAAGTCATTTTTACTCCACATGCCTTTAAATTGTGGTAGCTGATATCATGGCACTTTCCCCCTAAAGCAGACAAGTTGCTCTGATTCTCTTCCTAACTCAACTCCATATGTCATTAGCTGGTGGGAAGGATTGTTCTGTCTGAGTAATTCCAGGTCAATACAACAGAGGCTTAATATGCAGCAGGGGTCATTGATATAGATCTGTTTTTCTTTTTATTGTATGTTTTCAAGAACCTTTTCCAGGTGCAAAATGCTACATGTTGCATATCTACAGGGGGGATGATCTGATATCAAAGTCTTCACTGCACTTAATTTCCAACACAATTAAGTTAGAGTCTGGCACATGGCCCAGAGCTTGGGTCTTTCACATGAGTGTACTATGCAATGCTGTTTGGCTGGTGTGCTGGCTCTAATTGGACCTCAGGAATGGAGCTATGAAAGCTCCCTTCATGAGTTCTGTCTTTCTAGGCAAAACTCTAGGAGTTAACCCTTTACTCCAGGGGTGATATAGAGCCCCAGTTTACATATGGTTACAAAGAATTCAGGAGTAGAGGGACTGAGAATATAGCATGGACTGATTTCCATGGCCTCACATGCCATTGGCGAGTCCTTTGTTTTTCCTGGTACAAAATACAAGCGGGTGTGTGTGTTTGGAGGGGTGGGGTTGGGGAGGGAGAATCTTTTATTTTGTGACAGGGAAAATAAGAGATGTTATATCAGGGTTCAATGGTACCTTTTCAATCTGACAAACAGTGTGGTAACACAAGTTAATATGTTGGCACCGAGACCTTTCTGACATTCAAAATAAAAGGTGATAATTTCAATCACTCTGAAAAGTTCAGATGGGTAACTCCGTCACGTGGGACATATTACAGTGTAACATCTAGCTGCAGACAGTGGCTATATCTACCCTGACTGTGACATATAGCTCCAATTAGCACTTAAAGAAAGAGACTTTATAGACTGCACACTCACCTCGGCTCAACCCGTCAGGTCCCCGAAGAATTCGGCATTCTTCTATCTGGCCGAATGGAGAAAACATCACCCTGATATCATTCTCATTACACTTCTTCGAAACCATTCCTATGAACAATTTTCTGTCTTCCACAGCTAGAAGATAAAAATAATGAATGAGCAAAGGCCATTTCATCTTTTTCCTGTGATCAATGCTTCATTACCACATCAAACCAAGCTCCAGTCATGTGAGTCGGGCTCTGCAACTGAAGAGAAGTCCTAAGGCAAACACTTTATACTTATAGCCCTTCCCCCATGTTCTCCCTGAATTTCTCTCTCCCTTTTCGTGGTGCCATTGTGCTGTTAGTTGCATGAATAAGTCATTCTTCCACCCCCCTCCCCATCATGACATCTAAGAGAAAGAAGCACTCTGAGTCAGAGACTAAAGACATTTTTGCACAGATTCTAATTTAGATAAATTCTCTTTCCCCCCCACTCTAGCTCCCAAATGCATGAAAGGAAGCAAGACGGGTGGGGGAGTGCATGTAATAAAACGAGTTAATGTAAAATACTCTACAGAAACATTCTGATATGAAAAGGACCCTGGCTTTCAATTTCAACCAGCTGTAATGCATGGCACTCAGAAGCAGGTTTGTAGTGACTCCCGTGGCAAGAATAATGCATTAAATTTCCCTCTCTCTTTTCTCATAATGACAGAGTAGTCTCCCTTCAAATGGACACAGTGCATGTTTCAGGGCAGCACTTCAACAAAGGAAGTGCGTATTACTTTCCAAAAGCTAAATCCTTTGATTGGTAATGATGTTGAGTTTGCAAGAAATACAAAAGGCACTTTGTCAAAGATATCGGTAGATTATCCCCTTTCTATATCGGCCACATGGCCAGCATAAAGTAGTTGCTATTGCTGGATGTGTACACTGCATTGAAATTTAACAAAAACCTCAAGCCAGGGATTGGTGTCAAAAATGGAATAAACGGAAATAACCCAACTTCAGTCTGGAAGCCTTAAAAACGCTAACTTGCTATCTCCCCTTTCTTCTGCTATTGAAATAGCATGCAAATCCAATTCACTGTTAATGAGCAGACTGCCAGAGTTTGCAGGTAAGCAAAGACAGACGGAAAGCTTTACTCCAGAGTATCTTGGTATTTATTTCTATTATTGTGCATATTATTTTTGTAATGAACTATTTTCATTTCTGTGCTTATGAAAAAAATCTTCCTTTGCACCCTGAACCACCCTGCATTTATTACCAGGTATCTGTCAAACAGAATAAATTGCAGCTGAGAAAGAAGAAACCCGTATATTTTAACAGGATTTTACTAGTATCAAGAATTGATGCTTTGAGTGCACCTAACATAATTTCAGTAATAAAAACCAGAGGCTAATGTTTATTGAAGATAGAATGATTATTTGGAGTAACTTTTTTTTAGATAATCATTCATGATTAAAAATACAAGACATTCTTTTATTTTACACAAGCAAGCACAGGGAAAATGCATTTTTCAGAACCCCGAAAGCTAATGAATTTTTAAGAAAAAAAAACAACCCAGCATTTAGATGTAGATTGGGCCCATGATATGGGGCATTCTGGATGATTCTTAGAATCCAGCCCCTTGTGCCGCAAGAGATGGGCATGAATTTAAAGCCCAGGAGAAGGGAGTGTTTTGCTTAGCAAAGATATGTCCACTCTCAGCACTTTCATTCACACTTGATTTAAGGTCCCATTTATATGTGGTTTATAAAAGATTGATAAGTCATTAATAGATGATAAAAACATGTTACAACCTTGAGATGTTTGGGCTATACATGCATGTAAGCACATCAGCAGACAATGTTGTGAGCCAGGGTTATAAGCAACCTATAAGTTTGCTGGCTCTATTGCTTTAACATTTACTACATCTATTAATCATTAGTTCATCCTTCATTAATGGAAGCATAACAAAGTGTGATCCATATTTCTTTCTAGGTATTTGTATTATTAACACCCATTTTACAGACACTGAAACTGAGACACAAAGAAGAGCCACATGGTGATTGAGCAGGAGAGCACAGATCAAAACTCAAAGGTCCCTGGTATCCAGCTTCATGCTAAATCCAACAAATAACACTGCCTCAGCCAATGAGCAACTGCATTCTAGCCCCAAAGGGTGTCCCATCTGCTCCTGCTTACAGGGAAGGATGAATACTTTTTATCTTCAAGTGGAAGATAAAAATAAGAGACCTCCATGGGTGCAAGGGATCCCCGTCTTCCAGCCTAGAAAGAAAACTGGAAAGTGCTACTGTGCCAAACAGCCGTTTAACTTCCCCTCTCCCAAAGTCAAAGTCTGAGGTGTTGTTTTAGTTCTCCAAACACTACCAGATGACAAAACTCCCCACTGGCCTCCTTCTCTTTCAGTAGTAAACCTACTAATACGCCATGTCATGGCAACGATTCGCAGGTGTTCAGCTGGAGGGTAATTTTAGTAAACACCTAGCTCCTGTGTACCAAACATCTTCAAAACGCACATTTCAAGGAAAACCCTCAGAGTACAGGAGATATATGAGTAGGATGATGTGCTTCACATCCAATGCTGTTTAGTGCTTGTGACCGGTGGTAACTTTCAGAAATGTGTCATTTGATCTTGGCGAAAGGTCTAACTATACAGAATTTTTAAAGGAGCGCCATCAAGATAAAAACTGCATATGGGCCTGACCTCTGTCGTAAGACAGAATATCATTTTAAAGCAATATAATATACATTAATGCAGAGAAAGGCATGATTTGTTCCTATTGGCATAGGCTGGGAGCCACAAATTCATGGGTTCCATGGATGGTGGAACCAGAGGTGCAGGAAGAGCTGCACAAGCTCTGGCTTGAAGTGGTTTTTCCATTATACATGGGGTTTACAGTTTGGTTCAATGACTCTCAGCACCCCCAATATACAGATGATTCCAGTATCCTGGCTGGATTCGGACAGTGATTACCTCTGTGTTCTTGGGCAAGTTACTTAACTTCTCCTCCTCAGTCTTTCCATTATAAACCGGAAGTGTTGTGAGGATTGACTAGGTAAAGTTCTGTGAGGACACCCAAAGGATTTCACAGTCTCATGGATTGGAGGCAGCGCAGGTATTTTGTCTGTAGGGCTGGGGAAGTTTCACATTTTGGCCACTAGAGGCTGCTGTGCCACATCTGTCACGGGCCATGCACCAGACTGTAGTAGGTTGGCGCCTGGTGCCTTTGGTGTTGAGCAGAGTCCCAGAATAGCCATCACAGCATGGCCCATTCACCTTCCACAGTGCAGGAAGTTGCAGAGTTAATGGAGACTAGGATCCCTGAGGATGTTCCATTAGAGACAGAAGGCAGCTGCTGGAACTGGTGGGGGTAGAGGGGGAAATCCCAAAGCACTGTAGAAAGGAGGAGGGTGACTAACCACCCCACAAAACGCAGGACAGTCCCCCAATTGGATCTTTTGTACTGTGTCCCACAACGACAACACAATTATCCCCCAAGGTACGGAGTCTGCTCCATTCCGCTCATCGCAGCATGGAGGAGCGCTAAATGTCAGGGGGGCTGCCCGCCCAGGGTGCTTCGCTCTGCATTGAGCTTGAGGGGTTTGGGGGGGAGGGAGTGATTGACATGTGAGCATGTGGAGGGGGCAGGGCCAAGTGGGAAGTGGTTTCTGGCAAAAGGGTAGGGGCCGGCCACGGGACAGAGTTGTTTACTTTGCTAGTAAGCAAGATACATTAATAGGTAGCAGCTAGCTACTGAAAGAGGAATTTAGTTAAATGTGTTGTTTTAGCTATCTAAATATATTGTTTAGCTTCTCAAAACAGGCTATTTTGCTACTGGTTGAAATTAGTGCTCTTGATTACATTAAAGGGATTTGTTTATTTTAATTTCACTGTGTCCCATGATGTCCCATGTCTTTATCTCCATTTTAAAGATGGGGAAACTGAGGCACAGGGAAGGGAAGGGACTTGCCCCAAAGTCACTCAGCAAACCAGTGGCAGAGCCAGGAAAACAACTGAGGTCTTCTGAGTCCTCCTCCAGTGCCCTAGCCACTCGACCACATTGCCTCCTATTTAAGATTTCATTTTCACCCTGTAATTGTCATGCACACACATTTGGGGCAGGCAGGATCAGAGCAGATCAAAATTCAGAAGACAGACCCCAAATGGATGATTTATTTAAATCACATTTTGGGGCAGGAGTTCTGAATCACAGCTTGTGGACTCAGTGCTGCTGTCTGGCTGCTTTGCACTATTTTGGCAATGTAAAGCAGATGCAACCCAATGTAACCAGCCCGTTAACAGTTGTATGGACACCCAAAGCCTGTCCGCCTGAGTGGAACCCTGGAGGAGTCTCACTGAAGTCACTGCATTGAGAAGATGCAGTTGCAGAAGAAAGGCCTTAAGATCAGATATTTACAGTTCTCTCGGTTTGCTCGGATGGTGAAATTTGACTAATCTTTTTCACTTCTCTCTTCCCAGTCTATCATTTCAATTGTGGAGTCTCGTATGTTTAAAACCAAGGGGCAGTCCTTGCGATCACAGCACTACAAGAGAATATTTAAATGACAGATTAAAAAAAATGAGGAAATGCAATGAAGATTCGCTAAACTTTTCTTTTCCTTCCCTGAAGCAAAAATTCTATTGTGAAAATGCATGGTGGTGTACCCATAAGTGCTTGGAGCCATCATCTTTAAATATAACCAGAACACTATTTCCTTCTCAGAATAAATTGCCCTTCCTTTCAAGTCAATCAAATAAGGGTTAATTATTTAAGTACAAATGTTTCCGCCCCCCCCCCCCCCCAGAGGGTGGTGGTGCAGGGAGGAAAAAGACCTATTATCCTTATTTGTAAGCTGGCAAAAAACCCTAGCGTACAATCTGTCAAAGTCACACCTGGATCTGGAACTGCCTGAATTAATTAACAACTTTTCTATGTGTTAGTGTTGACATATGGCACTTAATTACTGCTTCCAGATCTGCAAGTTTCTCCACTTACGATTTCAAAACCATTTCTTCACACTTTCAGTGAATCAGAAAGTAAGTCCAGGATAAGGCCCCACAATTGCCTTTTATTTGAATGGAAAATTTTTCTTGGTTTCCCCAGTTGGCACTTTAGAAATATGGTCATATACTGTCATAGAATCATAGGAGGTTACGGTTGGAAGGGACCTCATAAGGTCATCTAATCCACCCCCCTGCTCAAAGCAGGGCCAACCCCAACTAAATTATACCAGCCAAGACTTTGTCAAACCGCACTTTAAAAACCTCTAAGGATGGAGATTCCATCACCTTTCTAGATAACTACCCTCCTAGGGAAAATATTTTTCCTAATATCCAACCTAGATCTCCCCCACTGCAAGGGACCATTGCTCCTTGTTCTGTCATCTACTGTCATTGAAAACAGCCTAGCTCCATTCCCCCTGGAACCCTCTTTCAGGTAGTTAATGGTTGCTACCAAATCCCCCCTCACCCTTCTCTTCTGCAGACTAAATAAGCTTAGTTCCCTCAGCCTCTCCTCGTAAATTGTGTGCTCCAGCTCCCGAATCATTTTTGTTGCCCTCTGGTAGACTCTTTCCAATTTGACTACATCCTTCCTATAGTGGGGTCCCAAAACAGGACACAATACTCCAAATGAGGCCTCACAAGTGTTGTATGGAGTGTTGATCTGCTCGCAAAGCTCCTACTAATGGAGCCCAATTAAGCCATTAGCCTTGTTGGCAACAAGGGCACACTGTTGGCTTATATCCAGCTACTTGTCCACTGTAACTCCCAGGTCCTTTTCTGCAGAACTGGTGCTCAATCCCCAGTTTGTAGCAGGGCATGTGATTCTTCCATACTAAAAGTAGGACCCTGCACTTGTCCTGGCTGAACCTCATCAGATTTCTTTTGACCCAATCCTCTAATTTGTCTAGGCCACTGTGTATCCTATCCCTGCCCTCAAGTACATCTACCACTTCCCCCATCTTAGTGTCATCTGCAAACTTGCTGAGGATGAAATCCGCCCCATCCTCCAGATCATTAATGAAGATGATGAACAAAACTGGCTCCAGCATTGATACTTGGGGGACTCTGCTTGTTTCTAGCTGCCAACTACACATCGAACCATTGATCACTACCTCTTGAGTCCGATGATTTAGCCAGTTTTCTATCCACTTTATAGTCCATTCATCCAACCCATATTTCTTTAACCGTCCTAATAATATATGCCCTGAGAACCACTGATAACGTCAATGAAAGGTACACTCAGCAATGAAAATCCTTGTTCTATGAAAGCACTTAAGCATGTGCTTACCTTCAGGCATGTTAATAGTTCCATTAATTACCTTTACTCAAACACATGCTTGAATACTTCTCTGGATTAGAATCCAGCACCCAAATATTTAATAGTGTGTGACTAACATTGGAAGAGATTACCAAGGGAAACAGTGGATTCTCATCTATTAAGATCTTCCTATCAAGATTGGACTCCTTTCCAAAAGAGATGCTTTAGCCAGGCACAAGTTCTTGGTCTTAATACAGAGGTAACTGAGTGATATACAGGCAGTCAGACTAGAAGATATAATGGCTTCTTCTGGCTATGAATTTGTGATTAAAGTATATTGTATACTTCATCTTCTGGAAGGAAGAACTTGTAGGGAGGTTAAAGTCAGGCATGTGCGGGAGATGTCTGTACCACATCAATTCTACAGGGGCCCCTGTCTCAAGGCTGGTGCTTGGAAGCTGATGTGAGGATAAGCCAGAAGAGGATTGGCTCCTAAGTGACGCAAACCATGAGAGTCACAGTTCAGGCAAGTGCTCACCGCTTATGTCTTGAAGTCCCACAAGAAGCTCTTGTGAGAGTTACAGGGCTTTCTGCTTCCACAAAACAGAACATAGTGAAATCCTGACACAAATTTGGGTTTTGATTTCAGAACTGGGCAAACGGTTGTCAAACCAGATCACCCAGCTCAATAGGATTTGTAACACAGTCACTCAGCAAACGCTGAGTCTTAGAAACCCTGTAAAATTAGCAAGGGGAAATCAGGGTTCATATCCAACTTTATCACATCACATCAGCCCTACACAGATGTTTGTAAACTGAAGAGAACTGAAGTCTGTGCTTGCTACAGTTCTCTCATTTCTATTTATAAGCTGCTTGGAACATTTGTTCATCAGGAATTTTCGAGCTCTTTAAACATTTGGAAGCTCTACTTAACAATAAAATCTAGTGGGACCACACAATTCTGATGCACCGCCTCAATGGTGAGATATCACAGGGCTCCAAGCATCCCCCACAAATGCTCAAACCCTAGTGATCACAAAGATCAACGGGTCTTGCCTAGTTCCGAAGGGGTAGCCGTAGACTCCTTGTTTATTTTCTTGTCCTGCCTAGCTCTTTATCTTTCCCCCCATTCTTGCCTATCCCCATCCTGACCCCTTTTCATGCTGTCTGCCCTGCTAACAGCATACTGTTTCCGTCCAGTTTGTTGCTGGCACAGGCACATGCCCTTTTCAGCTGCTGCCGCAACTGTGGCATTTGTAAACAGACACCAGCTGTTCCTCTATACTGCACCACTTGGATCCTCCTAGCTGCCAGTACCTCTAGCCAGCGCTGTCCCATGGGGGGAGCGGGGCCCAGGACCAACTGGCCTAGGCGGGCCCCTGCCCCCCCATGCTGGAGGGGAGGCGGGTAGCTCCACCCCCCTGGGAAGGCTGAGGCCACCGGCAGGAAGCTGGCCCCAGCCCTGGAAATGGGGGCTGCTGGTGGGGGGAGCCGGCCGCAGGCAGGAACCCAGGCTGCTGTGGCCGGTGCCCCAGCTGGGGACCTGAGGCCGCCGCCGGTGAGGGCTGGCCCTAGCCGCATGGGGCAAGCTTGCCCAGAGGCGGGCCCCAGGCACCTGGCCTGCCTGCTCCGCCCCGTGGGCGGGGAGGGCTAGCCCAGAGGCCGAGCTTAGTGCTCCCGGCCTGCCCCGCTGCCTTCGGCTCCCTGCTGAAGGCAGCGGGGAGCAGGGAACAGTGTGGCTATGGGGGGCCGCAGTGCAGGCCCTGCACTACCCCGCTGGGAGCAGGACAGCGTGGAGCCTGCATAACCGCGGGGCCCGGGGCGATCACCCCTTTCGCCGCCCCTACAGACGGCCCTGCCTCTATCTCGCCTTCCACGCTGGCTCTGCTCCCACTTCCTATATTTCTGAAGCGCTATGCTACCTGCATCACCATAGTCGTAACTTTCTCCTCCAGCTTCAAACAATAAAGTATTTTCAACATTCTAAACATGCAGATGAAAATTCGACAGTGTTTGCTTTGCTCCAGAAGCTTAATCTAAAGAAGGCAATTACACCTGTTTATTTTCCTTTAATCAATTACAACTCCCGTGCCTTCTCCCAATATCTGCAAAACTCCAAGAGGAAAAAAATAAAAGAAATATAGGCGTATTTAGTGCTGGTGAAAAATGCAGGAGAATGCTCTGAAGAGCAAGGCATTTATGCCTGGTACAGGTTCTGAAACTGCAAAATTCCCTATAGGTCTCTGCCAAAGTACTTCAGTCTTGTTCTGGGGAATGCACTTTTAGGATGAGGGGCTAATTCATTTTTGGTCAATTGTCTATTATACTTCTATTTTGTCCATGAGATTATCCTTTGTAGTGGGGTTTAGGTAGGACTTAATTAGTTCATAGGTCTTGGGCAGCACATCTGCAGACGAGAACAAATTCGTTGAAATAATGGTCTCCAGGAAGTCAGTAATAAAACTCGCGGTGACTTCAGCGGGGCTGGGACTTCTCCCAGTATCCATTTTCAGACTACTTGGTCTTTCTGCTGAATATCCAAACCAGGGTAAAGACTGTGCCAGAGGTGAGAGCTTTTTTGATTTATGGTATGTGAGCACTTCTCCAATACTAGAGTGAGCACTCCATTCCATTTCACATAGGTGCCAACCCAGTTCTCCTGGCCAGTTTTTAAAGCTGCCTGTGATGTGGAAAAGAGTGCAATGCAAAGTTCTAATTTCCTTCTTAACTCTATAGTCTGTGGAGAAGGCTAAAAATGGGATGCACCACAATTAGCAAAACCGTGCGGAGAGATTTAGAGCCCAATCATAATTTACATTTGCAGATAGGTAGCTCTCTAAGTACATGGCTTCTGCCCTGATTACTAATTAATGAGGTGCAAAGATGCCTGTTGGAAGGCACCAGCTCTGATTATGTCAGCCTTATGGGGAAAAGAAGCTCTTGCAATCTAAGAAGGAAGGAAGATTTCTTTAACGTATATTTTAGTAAATTATAGGGACGAAGGAATCAAGGGGGAAGAGATGTATAGATTTTTTAAAAATGAAACATACATAGTAAAGCAGCCCTACCATCAGATTGTATAATGCTCTCAATATTCAGGTCCAACACATTTTATTGATTTAGTACACTGTATATGTTGCATGTCATATAAACTTCTCAAGTCAGTAAACTCCCTTTGTAAAATTTATTTGAGAGAGGTCCAGAACTCTGTATGAAAAAGAAGTCAATGTGGATCTCATATTTTAAAAGAAAAACATCCATTTGATTCTAAACTGGGTCCGGAGTCAGGGAAGCATCGTTATTCAGGAAGGATGTTTAGACAGATGCTTAACTTGAAGTATATCCCTAAGCCCCACCCGCATAAATGCTTTCCCAAATATGGGAACATCTTTTTCCACTCCCATGCTATTTTAATCTCAGACTGTTCTCAGCATTAAGTGCTACTGATTGCTAAAAAACTCTACAACTACTGTAGCAGGATACAAACTAAAGACATATGCAACAAGGGTACGAGAGAGAGAATGTAAAAGGAAGAGAGGAAATAACATTTCTCACAACATTTTCTCTCTTCTTTAAACTGAAGATAAACAGGAGTTCAGAGCAGGTCAACATTTTTCCAGACCTGTCAGCTCTAGGGATGCCTGCTGTATTGAGTAAGTCATATGTAGTATTGGTTTTTTAAATGAAGAGAGACACACATGCACATGTTAAATAGGAAATAGAATAATTGCTTACCATTGGACTTTTCGCTATCGGCCGGTTTCATCTGGATAGGATGATGCATCTACAAATATAAATGAAAAGATGATAAAGCAGGTTACACCGTCACGTTTTTCTTTTGTTGGCATTGCTGACTTTAGCTGCCCATGGGGCTAAAATGACACATGATCAGTATTAAACAGGCTGGCAAGTCCAAAAAGTATAAATTACAAATAATGCCATAATACTGGCTTTTAAATGAAAGGAAAATGTTAAAGGAGTATTTTATAACCAGCAACCTTCCCCTCCAAGCCAAATTTATTGGCCCCACAGGACTCATATAAACTTTAATTTGTTGTATTCAGTTTCAGAAGACCTCTTACATTACATCCCTCACTGGTTTATGGCATGAGTGATTTCTGTTTTACCAGTTTATAACTTTTCTCTTCTTGACTATATTAGCAACCACCAGAATACAGACAAAATTCTAATGGAATCTCAGAACTGCCAGGCAACTGAAAGGCAGACATCTTGATTTGTTTGAACAATGAGAGTCTTGTGGCACCTTAAAGACTAACATTAAAGACTATTTGTTAGACTAACCTGAAAGACTATTTGTTAGTCTTTAAGGGGCCAGAGGACTCTCTTTGTTTTTGCTGTATACAGACTAACACGGCTACCCCTCTGGAACTTGATTTGTTTGGTTTAACAAATGAAATTTGGTCCATGATTAAAATGTGTGTGACAACAATTCATCTAATCCCAAGGGAAAAAGATCTGTGTTTCCCATAGCTGTTGCTTGCTTACCGACTGGCCTTCTCATTAAAACACTTTAATCGCTCATTCAGCAAGCTGCCCTTAGGATGTGGTTACAATCCTGGCCTTATCGAAACTCCTAATTCACTTTTCTTTTTCAAACTCTTTCTTAAGGTAACTGCTAAAGATCTGGCAAACTTCTGTGTGTTTATATAGTAACTCAATTGGAGGCACGGTGCAATCACATGACTGTCATTAGGTTTTCTCTGATGAACTTGCAGAACAATTTCCATGCACAAAGTCCTATGGTCATCTCTGATTGCTGCTGACATGAGGTCGCCCAGAGACTTATTGATGGCAGAGGGGCTCTGTATATGTGCGGGGGCCTGAAGATGCAGATCTCATTGCAGGGCCGCACACTTTTCTCCACGAATTCCTCCACATTTCACTCAGATGTGTTGAATGGTCAGCACTATTATTGCACTCCATGAACACCACAGAATTTGTGCTGCTGAAACTGTCATCTGTTCTTCCAGCTTTATTTAAAAGAGAGGCCAAGTATGGAATTGGAAAATCCACAATTCGGCAGGATCTGGGAACAACACAATCACGTCAAGTGTGCTTAGAGCCAGGGGGAAAGAGAAAATGACTAGCACGTGTGGTGTTTGGTGGTGGCTCTTTTGTTTTCAGTGCTGTACTCACTGGATTCTTTGGCAAGTAGAGAACATTCATGTGAATCTTCCATAGACTCTGTTCAAAATTGAGGACGTCCCCTGGTCCCACAAATCAATATGTTCCTTGCAAAGCTGCCGCTGTTTCATTCTCTACAGTGCCCTGTGGAACAAGCTGAGGCACATGGTGCACGTAGTCACTGGGGTGTGCAAAATACTTCTGTTTTAACAATCCCGTTTTCTTTGATCCATTTGTTTCCCAGTTGGACTCTTAACAGTTCAGTGTCTGTCTGCCATCTCTCTGATTTTCCTCTAATATCTATGGCTATGTCTACACTCTCAAGTTAGTTCGAATTAAGGAGGCTTAATTCACTAACTAAAGCCATGGCTACACTAGGCTTTAGTTAGTTCGAATTAAGGGCTTCCTTAATTCAAACTAATAAGTTCGAATAGGGCTTCAGAAGTAAGGCTTTAATTCGAACTAACAAGTTCGAATTATCCAATGTGGCCATGTTAATTCGAACTAATTTCTTAGTTGGAACTAACCACCCATTGAAATGAATGAGGATCGCTAATTCAAACTAAGCAAGTGCCATGAATGGCACTTGCTTAGTTCGAACTAACTTTTTCGAACTAACTAATTCGAACTAATTTTAGCAAGTATAGACATAGCCTAGGAGAGGGGAATATCTGTTGTGCTGTAGCTCCTTTAACTGATGTTTAATTGATATCAGGGAGATTTGGGTTTGATAGCAGGAAAAACTTTCTAACTAGGATAGTTTAAGCACTGGAAGAGGTTACTGTGGAGATTGTGGGAACCCAAAGGGGTTTTTAGACATCTGTCAAGGTATACTTAATGTTGCCTGAATGGGGTGGGGGAGAGGTAAGGGGGAGGGAGACTAGATCAGTGTTTCTCAAATGAAGGTCCTGTGGCCACATGAGGCCACCAGGGGATTTCTCTGCACCCACCAGAATCTCCTGGGCAGAAATGAGGTGCTGCAGCAAGTGGCTACAGCTTGCCCCGCTCCTGCCCGTCAGGCAAGCCGTAACAGTTCTCTGCAGTACCCAGCTGGATGTACTGCCTTGGTGTTTGCATGGTGCAGCTTTCTGGGGGCTCTGGACAGCACCTCTACAGACACACAGGGCTGGTGTGTGTTCTCGGGATGGGAAGAAACTTCGATTCTCCAGGTGGCTGGTGAGTTCCCAACACGTCTTCCCGGGGGCCAAGATGCTTTGGGGGTGGGCTCCACCCTGACCCATCCCAGCTTCCACCATGGGACTCTGAGGGCGAGCTCTGGGTTTCCTTCTCACTCTTCCCTCCAGCTGTGAGGCTCTGGCAACAGACTTCAGCTATTCCTTAGCCTCTGGTGGTAGCCTTATGGCTTCAGCTCCCAGCCTGGCTTCCTCGCTGGTCTGAAGCCCAAGGCAACAGGCTTCAGCAGGGCAGGCCTTACTGGGCATTGTGGCTGAGAGGCAAGGAGTGGGGTCAGCTTTGGGTGTGAGGCCATAGAAAAAAGCTCAAGACAATGTAGGGGAGAAGACGCAGTAGGGCCCAGGGGTGCCTGGGACGGCAATGAGGGGCGGAGGAAGCAGCAGGGACCAGAGGAAATAGGTGAAAGGGGAGATTGCTGGAGCCAGCAGTGGCCAGGGAAGAGGAGTGTGGAACTGGGGCAAGTATTTAAGGAAAATCTGTCAGAGTGACCACCAGCAAAAGTGGGTGGTTGCACCCTGAGGCGACAAAACAAATCTGTTGTCAGAACCCCTGGCTTAGAAGACGGTGTGAGGCCTCCCTCAGTCCTCCCTTTCGATGTGCACTGCAGGGGAATTTAAGTCCACCGGAATGTGGGGAAGTGCATCAAGGGAAAAATAAAATGAGAAAAAAGGGTGGCACTCGCTAAACTGAACACATCATCTGCATTGTCTCTTTGCAAAACATTTGAAAGATGAAGTCACCAATGAGCTCCAGGAATTGTTTACGTGATGTAAGAGGGTGTAACCAGGAGCACTGAGCAAAGTGAAATTTAGATGGATTCTTCCAAAGAGATTTTCGGACACTGAAGTCTATTAGACTGTAGAAGTCTCATGAGGCAACTGCTGCAATTAGCATTGCTTGGGTTATTTCTGATTGCCAAAAGCCCTGGGGAACATGCAGTCATGGAAAACCAACCAGTGCCCCTATTATACTAGATGAGGAATCTTACTATCAACCTGGATTTATACACCACTTAATACTATAATATCTAAGCAAACTAATTTAGCCCAGAGTCAGTTCCATCTGTAATTTCTATAGATTTATGGTTCTAACTGAAGCATTTTTTATTTTCACCCTAGAGAGATTGGACACAGAGGCCAATGGCGGATCAAGCTCATAAGGCAAGTGTTCTGTGTAGTGGTCACCATCACAAAGCCATCATCATCTGATGCTTTATCACCAAAAGTGATGCTTTTTCAGAGAGCCCAGAACGATGGGTGACCTTGTTACCCCTCTGCGTTAACAATAAAGAGACTTGCTGGAGATTAATTACGTGGCAGCTCCTGTCGTTAGCCAACCACACAATTTCCTCTAAAGCTCTACCAGGTTTTACTTTGCTTTGCAGGTAACATTTAATATACCCAAGTTCCTGAGTGCCTTGGAAATGCATTCCACAGCAGTATCCAACTGCTCTTACCAGGCACTCTGAAAAATGACAAAGCCTGTCGTATCCAAAGCGCCAGTATGTACATCAGCCTTCAAGCAAAGTTGAGTCACCCTTCAGTATTACCACACTGCAAAGAACTTCTAGTAAAACCAAGAATAAGTTTATTAAAAAAGAACAGAGCTACCAAGCAAAGAGCATAGAAACAGAAACGGTTACAAATACAACAGAAAAGATAACCTATTTCTACCAGGCTAGAACTTAAGTCTAGCAAATTAATCTTCTCTCAAACTGTCTTCTCACTGAAACATTTTCTGTAGACCCTTGCTGGCGTTCAGTCTGAAGAGGAGCTCTGTGTCCCTTGAAAGCTTCCGTCTATCACCAGTTGAAGCTGGTTCAATAAAAGATAGTACCTCACCAATTTGCAGCTTGCAGCATGGCATCATTACTGTTATGCTCCTACTTTGTCCGTTTTGCAGAGAAATTAACAACACTGCTCATGGCTCAGTTGTGACTATGGCTCGCATCTAACGTCAAAATTTCCCAGTTAAAACTCTGAGCCTGCTTCTCCCCTCGCTATCAGGGGTAAATCAGGGGAAACTCCACTATACTCAATAGAGTTACATTAGAGCAAACTAGCATGAGATCGAAATCAGGCCCTGGTTGAGGTTGGGTTGCAGGACATCCATGGTAAGATGGGTACAAAAAAACAGGGCATCTGGAAAGAAAAGGGTGGTAAAAAATAAATGTTACCCTGTCAGTTTCCTTACATGAGCGGGCTCATGTTGAAGCTTGTTTAACCCTGGCCATCACCAATTGATAAGTTAGCAACCTTTAACACTAGATTCAATAAAACATGCCATTTAAAACCTGAAATGGGTTTTACAGAATCACTGGTTCGCATCTCATTATTAAACTCATTGCTGACCTCTAGAGACAGCTGCCGTGACAGTACATATTATAAGCTCTTTGCCGATAAAATATTTAAAAGTAAGGGGTAGGGGGAGATTGAATCTGGAAGAGGTGTGCAGTGAATAAGAAAATTAAAGGGGGCAGAGACAAGGGCTAAATAGGTACTTTCCCTTCCCTCTACAGTGAGCAAACGGGAAAATAACCCAAGCATTTTATGTCTTGCTTGTATAACTGTAGGCTATAAAGTAATAAAATAGCTGTGCTTTCCTGGTCGTCCTAAAGATTACAGATGATATAAACCTGTTTCAAATTAGATGCCGCCCACTACAATCCTGTCATCTGCTGAAATGAAGGATTCCATGTCTTATCAGAAAGCAGTTATTGTAGATATACATCAGAAATCCATACACTTATGTATCTCCAGGTGAGTGATTTCTCAATATGTCAGGCTTTCATAACTAAAAACAGTGGGGACATTTTTCTGTGCCTCCAAGGAAGTATTGCTTCTAACAGTGCAGTATTTATGAGAATGATTTCTGCCATTAATAAAATATAGAAGAAAAAAGTAATGCAGGTATAAAAATTTGCACACCAACAATGCCCCGAATGTAGCTGATGTCCCATGATAAAAGGAAACAACTGATATTTTCTATCAGTGAGGTCTATTTGACTGGAGAACAGCCTCCTAAGAGATTTGGTAGAAGTTGTGTGTCTTGAGCTCTTTGAAACCAGACCAGAGAATGTACTGTAGTAGCAGACAATCCTGCATAATCAAGGTTTTCCGTACAGACAAAAACAACGCCTAGCTTTTATGGAGGGCCTTACAAAGAATGTAAATATCATTATCCCTATTTTTCAGATGAGGAAACTAAGGCGCAATGGGGCTCTTCCAAGGTCAGCCAGCAACAGAACCCAAGCCTCTGAGTTTCCGTCCTACCCACAGGTCGCAGTGCAAAAGACCACAGGAACTAGGACTCCAATGTGACAAATAGATACTGACGGCACACCTGGGAGTCGGAATAAATGCTTGCAATATGTGCAACCTCATTTCAGTCGATAGAATTTTACTGTTGGCCTCTGGGAGCAGAAGCAGGGCTCAAATCACGGCCTATACATTAAAGACAACTAATTAGGTGCTTTTCATCCTTTTGTTCTGTGCAGGTACAACTGAATGTAAATTCAACTGTGCTGGAAAAACACTCTCTGAGGTACAGATCCTTTCTCGCTTTCAAGCCTCAAAGTCATCTTTTCAACAATAATAACGCTACCTATTTACATTCTTGTCAAAACCATGTGACATCTGTAAGAGGGAAAACAAGCAGGGTAAGAGTCTATTTCTGGCAAAAAAAATTTTTTTGCAAGGAAATTACATTAACCTGGGTGGAATTCTATCTGGGAATTTGGAATCTGTGGCAGTGATTAAGTCATCATTTCTGTCAGACTACTCTAATCGGCTGTCAAATAACATTCCATATCCCCACCTGTAACTTGGCGTCTTAGTTATTCAGTCTATGTCATCTTCTGTATACAAAACAAATACCAAACACGGAGGTGTGCACAGTTTGGCATTTAGAAGAGTCATTAGCTGTGATTATTATTGTGTGTTTTTACGTCGCACAACAACATAAGCTTACGGCTTGTTTTATTTATTCAAAGAATTTAAAAAAACAGGTGTAGTCTTAAATATAGAGTGCCAAAGGTGAACTGGAGTGAATTCTCAGCCGAGACGGTGCAGCGAAACACTGCTATGCATTCAGTAACTGCCATGTGAGCAGCAGATGCTTAACCCTTTCTTCAATATTAGCACAGTTCGGGTGGGTTTTTCTAAGTCACTGGGCATTTGGACACCCATTTCCCATTAACTTTACTGGGTACCATGAACCAGATCCTTTAAAGCAGCCTAATTCATTAATCTCAGCCTTAATTGCTACATACACTACTCTCCCAGTGCTCTTTAAAGCCACCTGTCCTGCAGAAAAGAGGGTTTTCTGCAAGCATGTGAATGCAACCCTTCAATGCTGGAGAAAAAGCTGCTGGGCTTGATTTTCAGAAGGGCAGAATACTCACAGACTTCAGTGGAATTTGAAGATGCTCAGCACGTCTAGACCATCAGGCCATGTATATGTAGCACCATTATTAGATCTGGGACAAGATTCACTACAAAAAACGTCAAGTGGGATTATTTTATCCCAGTCACGTGCTTTACTGTCTGTGCATGATGGTGGAGGATCACCCACTTTCCAACCGATCCATGTTGTTTCTGGTATAGAAGAAAACCACAAATCTAGCTATCCGTGTGACCCTGTTGATCGTCCTTTACCTTCAACCAGTTCAATGCTTTGTTCACTCACAGGTCCCCTACAATTCTGGGTGAAGAGGGTAGTAGAGGACGAAGCTACTAGGATTCTTGTTTTTTATGCCAACCGCTTCCCATGCGGAGCTTCAACTACATCAGCAATGTCCTAACAAAGCAAGGGGTGGAATGAAGAGCAACAGGATTAGACAGTGACAGTGTGTGCGCGCGTGCATCTTGTAATTTCTGTACTTTCAGGATCAGATCTTTAGTTGGCATCAATCAGTGTAGAATTAAAAATCAGTGGTGATTTACATCAGTTGAGGATCTGGCCCTGTGTTTAGCAAGGTCCTGGAAGGATGTCTAAAGCATTTTATCAGGAGAGGACTATTGTGAATAGGCCTCTTGGAAGAAATGGAATAGGGAATCCTGAGGATAGGGACAAAATTTCAGAATGCGACAGATGCAGGCAGGCAACTGAGAGAGAAGGGAAAATATATATATATATATATATAAGCGTAAGTGAATTGCCTAATTATAGTATAGGGAATATATTTCAGTTTTTCTGCACGATACAGATCCATTTAACCTGCATGATTAATTAGAATAGTAGTCCAAAGGAAATCAGAAATAAAACCTTTTATGATTGATAACCCTGTCCAGTACATGAAAGTTGGGGAAATTCTTTCCTTCATTCCCCAAGAGAGAGAACCGCCAGAAATTAATCATGCTAAGTTTTTTGTGAGAGTATCAATTTTTCAGATGATTGTGATGATTTTTATGTAAAAATTATTTGCAGGACCACCCACTATTTGCTAGGAGTTGTCCAAATATATAAGGATAGCTGCTGCTCAGAGGCACTCAGAGTCAGATTTTCACATAATCTCATTGGTGACTCGCATTTCGTTGCCTTTGTCAATCAACGGTTGTGAGAGTCCACAGTGACTTTTTGATTAGGTGAATTTTCCTACCTAAGAAAACTAAACAGAACCACTTGGCTTACATTGAATTAGAGTACAAAAAAAACCTGCAGGAGAAGGTATGTGTTAGTTACAAAACAAATTTGACACCCAACCACAGTGTCATCAGTAAAATGCTGCCTTTGATGCAGTGGGTGTTCATGTAAAATTAATTATCTGCACTCTGAAGATATACTGAATTTATAAGCAGTAGAATATTCTATATGTTAACTGCAGTAACCAACAATGATTAAAAAGGGTGTGTTTCAAAGCCCATTGAAGTCAATGGAAAGATTTGTATTGACTGCAGTGAACTTCTCTGATTAGGAAAGCATTGTGTAGCAGTTGGAGAAAGGACAGTAGGCATATCTACGCTGCCTGCCCTTTTTGGCAGTCCAACATAGATACGCACGTTACCTAAAATAACTTGGATATCTACATTCAGCTTCCCTACTCTCCGCACACACAGTGAGCTGGTTCAAAGGAAGGAGGCCTCCCTTCGAACCAGTCCTACCCAGTTGCCAGAGTGGCGATGCAGGATCAAGTTCCTGATCGGCTGAGCGGGTTTTCACAGACCTGATCAGTTGATCAGGAAGTTCAAACTGACAGTGGAGAATATGCTGCAATCAGTGAAGACCTGCCCTCAGATTCCCAGCACTGACTTGCTTAGATAAGTCAATTACTCCCCTTTTCCTCACTTTACCCATCAGTAAAAGGAGTCTAATATGTTGCTACCACACTGGTGTTTTGTCAGGCTCAATCAATGAGTATTTGCTATGTGTTCATAAGAAATATCTGACAAATGCAAGGTAAAAGTGCTAAGAAGAAAAATATTCTTAACGATAGGGTAGGCTGAAAACAATTTGCTTTAGCCCTTTCATACACAAGTCAATAAGCCAGGCTATTTGGGAAAGGGGTGATCTTTTTGTTCTGGGCCTACACAGCACCCAGTACAAGCATGTTCAGGTCCATGATTGGGGCCCTATATGTTACTGCCATACGAATAAATAAAAACATGAATATATCCATATATGTGCATGGGGCTTGTGCACAACAAATACACTCCGTGTCACAATGCATAGCATCATTATTTTCCATTCAAAGCACAGGTACAAGTGAAGAGCTCATTTCCACAAGCTGTTTCTTTTATAAGAGAACATTGAAACTGTTGAAATTCAATGACTTTTGGAAGCTTTCCAAGCCAGTCATTTGTAATACACTATATTTCATTTTTTAAAAAATTCAAGTTAAATTAAACATTAACTTGAGTGACGTAAAGTAATGCCATGCTTTAAAATAAATGTGTATCAAATTGAGATGTATATTGTATGGTAAACACCATATGTCTCCCCAGACTGCATTTCTTTTGGTAAATATTCCTGACGTCTTATTTAGTGTCTTTTAACCTCCCTTGGATAAAGATACTATATGTATGACCACTGGTTTAAAGCTAACCTGCTAAGACAACCATCATTTCATTCAGCTGACCACTAATGTGGAATAGGAATAGTGTGGTCAAATCATCTGCAGAACTTGGATGGAAATTTGTATTCTAATGACTCCTTCCACAGCTTAACTCCCGCATCCTGCTGTTCTTCCAGCAACCTTTATGAATTAGCACTTTGTCTTCATTAAAAATCCTCCCTGCCCCCATGTGGTGGTTTTATAAGTGACAGTTCCATTTTATAATGTACAAAGTTATACTTCCATTCATTGAATTCCCTCACTCCTTTCCACCCTCCGATGTTGCTGAGCCTTTGGGACATAGGCCAGTCAGATAAAACAAAGTTAAGGAAGGGATGTCGCTGTGACTTTGGGACATAGGCCAGTGAGATAAAACAAAGTTAAGGAAGGGATGTCGCTGTGACTTTGGGACATAAGCAAGTCAGATAGAGCAAAGTTAAGGAAGGGGAGGGAAGTTACGACTGATATTTTCCCTTCATAATCAGATGTAAACAAAAATGATTAACTATCTTTTCTTCAGACAAATGAGCCTTTACAAAATCCATTCAGTCCTAAAAATAGATATCAAGTTGGATTCCACATCTTGTTTGGAATAATGCCTTGGGGTTACTTTGCATTATCCATGCTTAAAAAGAAAACCCATTAAACGAGCTGAGCAAAACACAAGGTATTGTTTTAACAGTGATATTTATTCATCTCGTCTGTGGCAGCAATAACTTTTGTTGACATTTTGCCAATTGAAGTTTGCGCTCCAATATTTTTTCCTTCATAACACTACTATATCACCATCCATCCAAAGATCACAGAGCGCTTTACTAATAATCAACTCAGCCTCACAATTCCCTTCGAGACATGGGATATAATTATCCACGTTTTCAAAGAAAATGAAAATGAAGCACAGTGAGAGGATGACTTGCCCAAGGTAATACAAGGAGTCATTGACAAAACCAGGATTAGACCCCATAGTGCTATTGCTTTGCCTATCTCTGGTACTTATGCTGACCCTATCATCATCGTACATGAATCCCTTGCCATCATTAATGTATTTATCCTTAGAAGACCTGAGGGAGGCAGGGCAGTGCAATGATCCCCATTTTACACACGGGCACCTGAGTCACAGAGAGACTTATACTGCACAGTTAACCCACGTCCATGGGCTTGTGGACATGGTGTTAGCAAGCTATGATTGGGTTCCATACTTCGTATTAAAACTAGATTCAGGTTCACGGAATCATAGAAAATTAGGGTTGGAAGGGAACTCAGGAGGTCATCTAGTCCAACCACTGCTCAAAGCAGGATCAACCCCAAGTAAATCATCCCAGCCAGGGTTTTGTCAAGCTGAGCATTAAAATCCTCTAAGGATGGATAGTTCACCACCTCCCTTGGTAACCCATTGTAGTCTTTCACCAACCTCCCAATGAAAAAGTTTCTCCAGCCTAGACCTTCCCCACTGAAACTTGAGACCATTGCTCCTTGTTCTCTCATTGGCCACCACAGAGAACAGCTTAGCTCCAACATCCTTGAGACTCCCCTTCAGGTAATTGATGGTTGCTATTAAATCCCCCCTCATTCTTCTCTTCTGCAGCCTAAATAAGCCTAGTTCCCTCACCCTCTCCTCATAAGTTGTGTGGCCCAGTACCCTAATCATTTTCATTATCCTTTGCTGGACTCTCTCCAATTTGTCCACAACCTATCTGTAGTATTGTACCCAGTTCTGGGCCCTCTACAACAGATTTGGCCTCACGTGTGCCAAATAGAAGGGAATAATCACTTCGCTCTGTTTCCTAGCAATGCTCCTACAAATGCAGACTAATATGCCATTATCCTTCTTGGCAACAAGGGCACAGCGTTAACTTATGTCCAGCTTCTTTTCCACTGTACCTCTCAGGTTCTTTTCTGCAGAACTGCTGCTTAGTCAGTCGGTCCCCAGTTTGCAGCAGGGCATGGGTCTCTCCTATATTAAGAGCAGGACTCTGTACTTGTCCTTGTTGAACCTCGTAAGATTTCTTTTGATCCAATCCTCCAATTTGTCTAGGTCACTCTGTATCCTATACATAACCTCCAACACATCTACCACTCTCTCCAGCTTAGTGGCATCTGTACACTTGCTGAGAGTGAAATCCACTCCATCCTCCAGCTCATTAATGAAGAGGTGGAACAAAAATGGCCCCAGCACTGATCCCTGGGGCATTCTGCTTGATACCAGATGTCAGCTAGACTTTGATCACTACCCATTAAGCCCAACGATCCTGCCAGCTTTCTATCCACCTTATAGTCCATTCATCCAACCCATAGTTTAACTTGCTGTCAAGAATACTGTGGGAGACCATATCAAAGGCTGTGGTAAGGTCAAGGTATATCACATCCACTGCTTTTCCCACATCCACAAAGCCAATCATCTCATCATAGAAGGTATCTGGTTGGTCATGTGGTGCCCTTGGTGAATTCATGTTGACTGGTCCTGAACACCTTCCTCACTTCCAAGTGTCTCAAAATGCATTCCTTGAGGACCTGTTCCATGATTTTTCCAGGGTCTGGGGTGAGACTGACTGGCCTGTAGTTCCCCATATCCTACTTCTTCCCTTTTTAAAAGATGGACACTAGATTTGCCTTTTTCCTGTCATCCAGGACCTCTCCCGACTGCCACAAATTTTCAAAGCTTGGCCTATGACTCTGCAATCACATCAGCCAACTCTTTCAGCACCCTTGGATGTACTGTATCTGGCCCCCTGGGCTTGTGTATGTTCAGCTTTTGAAAATAGTCCTGAACCTACTCTTTCACTAGTCTTTGGAAGCTGGCTGTCTATGAAGACAGAGGCCATTCAATAAGGGACCCATACTTTGCCTGACCACCTTTTTGTTGCTAACATATCTCTAGAAACCCTTCTTGTTACCTTTCACATTGCTTGCTAGTTGTAACTCCAATTGTGCTGGAGCAGCTGGACTTGGGTCTCAAAGCTATGCTAATGCATCCAGACCTTCTGACTCAGATATGTGGCTTGACCTGCTCCTACACTGCCAAACGAGAGGGTTTGTACCCAAGTCACAGAGGAACTTGGGCTCTCACCAATGACCCTAGTAGCATCCAAGGACTCAGGTCCTGAATGTTTGCTGTCCCAAGTCAGGCTAATTGGTGTGTAGACAGAAGGGTGCTTGGGGTCAAACCTGAGTCCTAGCGTGGGCTTAGTGATCAGTGTAGCTCCATCTACCCGTAGTGATTTGCCCAAGGTCAAACAGGTAACCAGTGGTGAAGCAGAGATTTGAATCCCGGTCTCTCAAGTCACACTCCATTTCCCTAGTCAGAGGATCATTATGTCTACAAGAACTGTCACCACAAGGGAACCATGCCTCCTTACTCCCATACTTCCAGAGACGACTTAGAATCTTAAGCCCCATTTTCAAAAGGGACTTGAGCACTTTGGACCCCAAGGCTTAGTGCATGCTACTCAGGTGCTTTGAAACTGTACCATGCTTTTCCCTACTCGGGGCTATTATCTGTACCAGTTCGTGGATGCATTTCATTTTCTCTTCACTATCTAGTTTGCATCCCTTTAAGAACACTAGCACCATGTGAGAAGGGTCTTGCAGAAAGGAAGAAAACTAAACCTCACTAGAATCCGGAGAACAACAACTCAAGTGATGATAGGGTTATGGCATGCAGTCATGTGCATGCACACTGTGGTCTTCTTAGGTGCCTCTTACAACTGTGAACACAACGACCTGTTTTTCACGAGGCATAACACAAACTCACAAGGAACAATGGGAAACTTAGGCCATGAAAACAAATACTTTTTTATTTTCAAGCTCCCACCAGCTTTTCAGCCCTTGGCATGGATTCCAAGTCAACCGCCAGGCTCTTATTTTGAATGAAGTCTTTTTTAAATCATCTGTGTGCAAATGCAGCATGTTATTAGATGGAAAACAGCTGAAGGAAAGCAATCTAGGGGCCCCAGGCATGCCATGAAAGAGGGCCTGTCCATGTCTCTACTCCCATCACCCTTATCCTCCAGAACAGTAACAGAATAGAGTCCCCATAGCCTCCCCAGACAGTACTTATCGATTCCAGCACCAGGGAATATCCACTTGAAAGAATGGGACCAATCTGTTACTCTCTTCTCTTTCCATACTCAGAGTCCTCTGCTGGGTAGGTGGGAGGGAGAAGAGAATCAGCTCTTGGCATTACCGTCCTATTGAGATGCACGTGGCAATCCCTCCTTCTCAGAGCTATTATTTTGGGCTCTTTGTAGACTCACATTGGTAACACTAGGGGGTCCCATTTTCTTTAACCTCACGTTCCCTTTGCTTCTGAAATGAAAGCTGAGATTCCAGCTGATCAAGTGACTGCAGGAACTGGAGCACCATAAACTTTCTTACAGTGCCTAAGCTTTAATCTGGTCCTGGGGAAACACTTCTCTTTCTATGCTTTAAATCCACAAAAACAACTAGATTTAATGTTATCAGTTTACCAAAGAGAATTCACCATCAGGCTAGGAATAACCACAATACATTTTTGTCCAAATGAAAGCTTAAAAAAAAACAACAAAAAAACCACACCCAGAAAATAGTGCTTTCCATAATGAACACTCCCCCTCAGCAGGACAAAGAACATCCCTACCATCCCACTATGATGCCCATTGTGTTGGAGCTTCATTTGACCAGATCACTTTGTTTTGCACTTTTCTCCATTAGCTCTTTTCTAACGAGCACCTTGGGAAATCCTGATGTGATTACTAAACTGCAAGATATCAAATACCTAAAGCAGCATCACTGTAAAGATCAAACTAACACTTTAAAATGAATGACTGGCGGCAAAAGTGTGAAAGGCAGTAACACTTTAGTTGGGCAAGAAAGTTTGATTTGGGGCTGCTTTTTTTTCAGTGACAATAGCCCAGATCCAGTTGTCTTCTCCTTCACTGGTGACTTCTCTAAGCATCTGGAGCACACTCCTTCTGTTTAGCACCATGGGCTTCTGTTAGAAGTTTGTTCATCTTTCTAGCAAACCTTTTCCTTGACTCACTGTGTCACTTTGGATCACTGGCTCGCTTAGTCTTCTGTCAGCATGTGAAGTGTTATTTGGCTTAAAACTAAAATTCTAGGGGTTTGGGTTGGCAAGGCAAGGCAGATAGTTTTTAAATGTTCCTTTTGAACACATTTTTAAGAACATCTTGTATTTAAAGAATATGATCAAGATAAGACTAAAATAGGCAAAAAGATTTCTATTGAAATGCTTCCTTAGAACGAAGGCCAGAAAGGTTATAGAAAGTCTTAGGGCTTGTCTACCCTTGGGGTGGGATTGTAATTCGATCTCAGGCTGTCAAATTACAGAAGACGAAGGCTAGTGATCACAGAAAATTGCTTGCTCAGGGCCTTGTGTCCCTACTGCTCACATTACTTCTTGAAATGCACCGAACTGTGGGTAGTAGGTGCAGGGGATTGTGGGCAGGCAGTCGTCCTCCACTCACTCCACCGCCCTTCCTCTCTAAGGAAAAACAAGCAGGAAACATTTTCCTTGCTGTTTCTCTGCTGCAGGCACAACAGAGAGGCACAATGCTGCATGCAGAGAGAGGAATTAATTGAAAACTTCCTGAGCCTACGGGCAGGGGTGGAACTATGCTGTGCTATGGTGAAGCAGACTGGAGCAACCAGAAAAGCAAGATTAGAGCTACTCTCTGGCTACCCGGTCCTAAATTCGAATGATAGATTTCGACCTCAGTGCTACACCACTTGCAGGGGTGGTGTTAGCAGATCAAATTACAGCTCCTTTTTTTTTCAAATTTACTGCTCTGACAGTGGAGAGACAGGCTGCAGAAGGTCGAAGTAAGCAGCATTATGTCGAACTTCACTGTCAGCGTAGACCAGGGCTTGGCAGTGTTGATGTGGACCTTCTGTACTTTTTACTTAGGGGAAGAACTTTAATACAGAATGCATTTCATTATTCACGGTTCCCATTTCTCCAGTGCAAATCAGTCAACTTTTCTCCCCATTACCAACCCAGTACTAAGTCACCTCCGGAAAGTCTTACATGTGCCCTAAACTATCTTGCAATATGCAAGTTTATAAAATAATTTCAAAGGCTGGCAAAAATCTATAGCTGAAAGGGGTTTTGAAGGAATAAGATGCAGGGCACAAAGTCTCCAGACTGGGGAATACTGGAAAACTCAGTAATGAGTTATGGCTCCCACATTCATGCAAAGATCTGCTTATCAAGATGTCAGCAGAGATTTTCTGCTCAACAGGACTGGACATCTCAAAGTGTTTTCAGAACTAGGGACTCTGTTATTGACAGTACACAGAAGTTTGTTCAGATACTGTGGTGATGGGTGTATAAAACCGACACCCAGTTGATTGATAGATGGATAAGACAGGAGTTGAATAGTCAGATTTGTACTGTTAAACTGTTCTTGTTAACCAGGAATGAATTGCATTTGAAAATCTGACTAAAAGAGGGCCCACAGACAACTACTAAGCAAGGGAATGCAGATACTTTATTTATGTATTTATCTGTCACCACAGATATTACCAAAGTTTGCGAAAAATTTTCCTCTTACTTTTACTCAGGATTAAAACAGAATGGGGCCAGATCCTCACTTAGTAGAGATGTAATCTTAGTGATATTGGTGGACCTGAGCAAAAGTCAAGGATGGCCCCCCACTACACACGACAGGGGGCATCCTTGGCTCCCCCCCAGCCTTGCCACTGGTCCCCCCGCCTGCCACCTGGCCTCACCGCCACCCCCCCTTCTGCCTCCTCCCTCAGGCCTCGCCACTGGCCCCCCCCGCGCCTCACTGCCAGCCACTCCTGCCTCGCATGCCTCTCCAACCCCCTTATGTCCTCCCGGCTCCCCACTTCAGCTGGAGCTGCTCCCTGGACCGGCCCCTCTCGCCCTGGCCCACCTGTGAGTGTGAGCCAGGCAGGAAGCTGGGAGATTTACAGGTAGCCCCAGACTGTCCCCAGCTCCCAGAATCCTCCACTTGCAGGGCCCTGGGCAAGTGCACAGGCTGCCCCATAGCTAATACAACCTATGACTGAAGCCAATAGTATTATGTCAATTTACACCAGCTGAGGATTGGATCCATAGATTGTATTTACAAATCCGCTGTCTGCTAATGAGCATAAGTTTTACTAATTCTCTACAACTGTCAAATATTGTGTCAAAATAAAAAGTTATCAATGTTAGTCCAATGCTCTACAATGGCAAAACATTTCAATAGTTTATGAAGACAGGAACATTACTGCATTTTAAAATTACACATAAACACCAAAGCACACCTGTGAAATTACATGCTATTCACTGTGTAGGTATATAAAATTACAAACAGAAGCAGCATAAATATGTACATCAAGTAGTCAACTAACCTCGTAACCTTCTGTTGTTTAAACAAAGTCTCCTACTACCTTAATGCTTCTCTATCATATCTAACACACCTTATCACTTCTTTCTTTGGGCAGGGAATGTGCATTTTATATATCTTTAATATTCTATGCACAACTAACACATGCTCTCCCACTCTCTCTCTCTCTCTGAAAATACTTCTCTCTTCAGAAAAATCCAATGGGCAATAATAGTATGAAATATAAAAATGAATCTTTTGGTTATTCTTTTAATAAGTCCCAGCTGTCAGTGATATTTAAAGAAACTTGTGATTAACTGGTTTTTTACACTGAAACATTATTCTAGAAACAACTCTGCATATTTTTTCCAATAATATTTTTTTGGTGAAATGGGAACTATCAGTGCTTAATCAAAATTAACTTGATCCCCTTTAACATGTTTACAAAGTCCTATGTAATAATTTGTGTTAGGACCTGATCCTGATTATGCTCCATATATGATATTTGCAAAGACTGCGCCCTCTGATTTGCCTGAACAATGTGTTCAGACTTTTGCTTATATACCGTATATAACACCATCACCATATATTATACAAAAATACTTGTTTGTTTACCTATTCCTTATACAGGAGACCTCCCTAACATTTCGCTAGAAGCTCTGCCAAAGTAAGGACTACACGGTTATCTCTCTGGATTGTGTTTTATACTCAGTTGCAGCCGAAGCACCCAGAGCACAAGTCAAGGAAGGCTTTGCAAAGGTGGCCTAAAGTTTAACGGGCCTAGGGAGAATATCCCCATGTGTCACACTACGTTCCCATGTACACCCAGAGGCTATGTCTACACTGGCAATTTAAGTCCACTTAAGGAGGCTTAAGATGACTTAAATTAAGCCACATCCACACTAGGCTTTCATTAAGTCGACTTAAGAAATTCCTTAAGTCGACTTAATGAAAGCTTAAGTGGACTTTATAACTACCACTCCTTAGGTCGACTTAAGCTTCCTTAGGTTGACCTAACCCTTCCTTAGGTCGACCTAAATCCAGTGTGGACGCATAAGTCCACTTTGTTAAGTCAACCTAAGGGCAGTTAGGTCGACTTAACAAAGTGGACTAAGTCGACGTAAAGTGTTGCCACTTAAGTCAACTTTAACAAGGTCGATTTTACGTCAAAGTTGACCTTATTAAAGTCGACTTCACTTTTCTAGTGTAGACATAGCCATATAGTGTGACTGTGTATCCTTCATGTTCACCCGTATAGTGTAATTATGTATTGTTTAATGCAAAGTGTGTTATGCAAGATGTTTTTGGATGCTTGTGACATACTAAACATTATTGTTACAGTGAGATGTTTGCTGCAATGTCATATGGCTTTGCTATGCAATATTCCCAATCTCTGGAAGACTGAACAGATCTCATTCTTTCTGATGGTCACTCTAATTTTTCCTTCATTTTGTTTTACCATAGCTAAATTATCTTTCCTCCTAGGCTCCATCAAAAAGCATCTCTGGCTTATGCAGAAATAAACAAACCATCTACACCTAGACAGCTCTGGATGCAGGGTTGTCATCCCTCAGAAGAGCAGTTTACCCCTTTGTTTTTAACACAGTTTCTGAAAATAAACACACCATACAATATTCCAGCGCATTTTACTCTGAGTATTGTCATGATTTGATCACAAAATAATATTAGCCACCGTTGAGTGGATACCCACTTGAGCGATGAACTAGAACACAAACACATGCTACTTTCAGTCATTAAGATAATTTACACTTGAATGAAAATATAAAAGGCATCGCATACCTTTAAATCTACATGAAGCTGTAGTCCCAGGGAGGGATTCTAGTAACAGAAAGAATTACTATTGCTTTCTGTTTATTGCCACAAATGGAAGTACTACCTCCATGTTGCTACATTTTAGAGGTACCTTTTTTTAAACTCATGGTTAAAAACTAATCTCCCCTTCTGCTTAATGTCTTAGTTTTCCCCCGAGCCCATCATCTGTATCTCAGGGTCTGAAGTTTTGAATCAATAATAAGGATGTACAAATACTTTAAAAAGATAATTCCCAAGTCTGATTCCTTTCCTTGCCAAGCTTTTGTTTTTTTGCCCTATAAGAGGAGCATTTTCCACCTAGTGAAACAGACATCTATTTTTGCTGTAACTAGTTGTGGGGGAGGGGCAGGTTCGGGTGTGTATGACAGAGGGAGATCTGTTCATGGGATTCTCTGGCAGATTGTAAATTCTACTCGCAAATTGTTCTCTCAAAAGAAAAGACGCTTCCCCCGCCCACCATGATGAGAGATAGTATATCTCTGAGATACTGTAGGGTAAGAGCTGGGATTGATTGCAGGCTGGCTTAATGCCACTCTTAATGACAACTTGTGAAGATCAGGAAGTTGTCAGAGTCTCAGATCAGCAAAGGCCTGCCATTGCTTTGGGAAGTCAGTTTGCATTAATTAATGGGTAGCTTCCCTTTGATATTGCTTTGATATTTGGCTGCAGCTGGAAAAAAAAAAATCAACCGCAAAGGAAACTTCATTTTGTTTATTATTGCTTAAGGCTCTGTTTAGCCAATGTTTTTTTATACCCAATGGATGACTTTTTTACTGTCCTGGCATTGTGCAGGAAAGATAAACTTTTATTAATAAATGAAGTTGTGGGGGCATGCTTTTCGATGCTCTTCTCTATTGCTGAAAATACTCAGAGTGTGTATCCTGGGAGCAAAGCCATTAAGTGAAATCAGTGATGTACAGCTCCCAAATAAGACACACCGTACTTGCCATCCAAATGTATGCTGGTATTTCTCTTCCAGAGAGAAGCAGCATTTAAATCCTTTAATGTTACTTTTATTCATCGAAAGTATGCAGTGATAACTATCTGTGCACACTGAGGACACAATATATTGGGCCAGATCCTCAGCTTGTGCAAAATGGAGGGTTTTTTCCAAAAGAGCTATACTGATTTACATCAGAGAAGGATCTAGACCCATTACCAAAATGCTGAACTAACCGACATTCAGACACATCCCCCAGTTGTTCTGAAACCTTGGATCTCCAGAAGTACATCTAGTTCTATCCCTTGACTGTGTTTTTGGGATGAGAACCCACAACTCAGCCTTCTTATAGCTGGCAGGCCAACTCCAACATTTTTTGCACATTTGTCTTTATCTGAAAGTTTCTGTTGTCTACAGAGACCACCCCATAAACAGGGCTGTATGGCAGATAGACCCTTTCATCCAGAAAAAAAATCATAAAAAGAGCTTTCTAGATTGCATATCACATATAAGGATCACTTGACAGACATTGAAGTGTGTTCGTGCCAAAAGACTCTGGGTGGAATGTATCAGTTGTTCCGCACTAGCAACATTCCCAAAGGTTTTAGCAATCGAAGTGAAGATTAAATTCTCCTGTTCGATTTGGAGAAGGGATTTTTAAAGTAGGCATTGTAATTTAAAGCAGGAACTGGGATTAACACCTTTAGTTTTTTTCAGACAGTGCTATCTTTACAGTGGGATTATAATGACTACAAACTGGACCTGATATTGGCCAGGTCTACACTGGTGGCAAAATTCGGTGGCAGTCGACAGGAGTTACACAAGCTATACAGAATGGCTTGCGTAACTCCTGTTGACTTCGTTAGTCGCTTCTACGCTCTGCCGATGAGAATGCTCATATGTGGTTTTATGATGTCAATTTCTGGATTGACTGAGTGTGTCTTTCCTGTCCGCTCAGTGGAGCAGGAAAAATCAATCTGACGGTGGTGAATCTGCTGCCAACAGTGTAGACATGCCCCTAGGTTTTACTTTTTATCCAGTGAATGGTATCCTCCACACAGCACAGTGCACCCTAACTTGTTGTAGCCCTGATTCATTGTTGATTCAGATGGGAGAGGACCAGATACTGAATCACTGACACTACTAACACGCAGCACCCTCGACTGCCCTTGGAGGTCTCCTTTACAAGTAATAATCAGACTGTGTTTCATGAGATCTTATGAGAATATAGTGCAGAGTGTCACAGCCACTGATTATACAGGAGAGCTGTTTGAAATAAGATCAATTGCCTGGCAGACCTGATCACTATGACAGAAGTGTGTTGCACAAACAATACAAACATACTTACAAACATGTTGCGAGTCTTTGGCTCTTTATTCATAACATAATTCACTGGTATCTCATTGGTAGTGCTGGGTTCTCCATACACTAATTTGTGGAAACTATGATTAAGAAAGGCAAGTGACATCTCAGGGCATCTCTAACAGTAGCTCTTTTGGATGTCTGCAACATTGTTTATGATTTGCCTTTCTAATTTCATTGATGTCTGGAAGAATTCAGGCAGCAAGGAAGGCTCTCTAAACCATTTGTTTGTTATCAAGACAGCTTTAATAGCTTGTTCAATAATACTAATAAGGCTGACTGAAGTCCTGTGCTTTCTGTTTTGGATGACAGAAAACAGCTAATACCACCAGCAGGATAAATAAGGAAACAACCAATCTGCTATCCTTGGCTAGGTAGCACACCTAGGGGCAGGTTTATTTTGCAACACTCCAGACTTTCCCAGTGATGGCCTCATTGGTTAGTTCACATTGATATTTTCGACATACACATTTACCAGCATTAAGGGCACTAGAAAAAAAATTTGTTTTAGATGATTAGTGATTTCTGGGTACCTGACTTGACTCACATATGGTGAGCTTGTTCTGGGGCAGCAAAAACTTTACTCTAAGAGGGTTATGCTGCACAGAGATATATTAAAGAATTAAATGCCTCATTATATATACTTGCATATAGTCTATAGTCTGTTATATAACATTGTGCCCTGTTAAAGCTAAAATAGAATATTCTAAACAAAAGCTCCCCCCCCCCCCAAGCAGGGGTTAAAGTAAGGGGGAACGCACCAGAACACAGTACTGGGGCCCACAAATTTGAGGGGCCAGAGTTCCGGGGCCCCTAAAAATAGAAAAATCCGGTGGAACGCATGTTCCGCCCTGCCCTAGCTGCTGGCTGGTCCGATGCCCCACTGTTTTAATCACAATACTTATTGTGTTATGCAGTGTTTGCTAGTTTGTGATAATAATTGCTATAGACATAAACGCCATATAACATTATAAATATTTTTATGGAGAGATAACCGATGTATGCGGTACTGAGAAGTGGTTGCAAATGCCTACCTGGGCTGGGGCCCTCACATGCATGAAGGGAGCCCAGACAATACGGGAAGGGGGCCTGGAGATTAGGAGGGTTCCGGGACCTGTCAAATTATACTTTAACCACTGACCCCAAGTGTATTTTGTCTTTATATTAGGTAAAACAAACAAGGAGTCCTGTGGCACTTTAAAGACCAAGAACTTTATTTATCACATGAGCTTTCATGGGAGAAAATCCCACTTTGTCAGACGCTTCGAAGGTCAGTTCATGTGATAAAAGCAGTAGCGAGTCTTAAAGGAAATAAAAACCTACTCACGGATGACATCCGGCAGAAAGAGGTGATTAATATTTTACAAAATATTTAGATTCTGCAGACCTCTCCTTGCTCTTAACTTGTTAAAGAGCTTTCTCAATAGCGCATTTCTCTCTTATTTCACCCTTAATAACTTCAATTCCTAATGAACTGTCCTAATGATACTGCTCCAGGATTTCACTCCAAAAGACTTATTACTCTAGCCAGTGTGTAGCAAATACTGGAGAAAAGCACCATAGAGGACATTTTTCTGTCAAAGGCACAGGGACATGGAAACTTAAATTAATGCTAAATTTTAATCCAGAATTTTTTATGGTAAGCCTCTTTAGATAGACAGCCAATCATGTTGCTTTTATCCCTTCTCCAGCACCAAGAAGAATCCCACAGAACTTTAGTCCTGCTCATGCAAACGGTGGCCAACAGGCCCTTGACTTTAAATGGACTCTATATCGGATTCTGGGTCTTTGTGTGCAGACCTATATGTAGAGCTGGGACTTAAGAATCAGTGCCCTTTATGTCTCCCCTGTGGAGCCCTACTAAATTCAATGATAGTTTGCTCCTTAATAAGGAGTGCAAATTAAGGCCCTTAAACTAACATATAAATTATAGGCCTGATCCTAAAAGCCCTCTGCTGTGCTGAATTGCCACTGCAATAAATGAGCTTCCATGACTCAGCTAACTGCTGCAAAAGTGCAGCCACCTCTGAGGTGTGGCGTAGCATCTGTTTAACAACATATATTTTCATTGCACAACAATGTAGAGCATGAAGTAGACAGGAGCCTTATATCCAATTAAAAAGGCCGGGGGAATTTAGATAGGAAGACTATATCTTGCAGGTTAAGACTGTTCTCACAACAAGAACCATGGACTTTTTAATTATAAGAAACTGGTCAAAGCCTTAGCTGTAGATCGTAACCCTCTTTTCTTCTGTGTTTGTGCAGTGTCTCACACCATGGGGACCTGCTCCATGATAAAAACTCCATTAAATGACAAGGATTTTCATGGCTAAAGGAAAATTATACTAATCAGGAGTAGAAAGAAGCTATTTGTTCCTGGCTTATGCTGAAAATTTTCAACACAATTATATATTTTAAAAAGCTTTTAAATAATTTTATCGTCGTGAACATGATTAAGACCAGACAAGCCTGGAGATGTCACCTTTTGCCATGTTCTTCCTTAACTTCCTTTTTTGTTGTTGCTGTTAAAAAAATAGTCTCGGAGTATAGCAAAATACATCATTAAATTATTAATTTCATAATACAAAGGAAATTTGGTTAAAAGAGTGGTGCTGCATCTTTAAATTACAGAACTAGCTTGGTATTTAATGAGAGATTTAGCACAGCAGGGTTTCTTTTAAATTAAGTTGTGCCTTCACATCACAGTGGGAAAACAGGTGTATATTGGTTTAGAATTATGGAAATGTTGACTAATTCCAAGGCTTGTAATCAAACAGCAAGGCACCCTGAAATATTTTCTCCCAAGAATCTGCATTAATCATTTCTGTCTGGTCCCATTTTCTTCATGTCCACTAAAAGGCTGGAACTCAAAGGAGTAGATATAGCATCAATGCTTCATCTCTCTGCTAAGGACGAGGTTTATCCACTAAAACTGTAATAAAAGCAGCAGAATACAGTACATTGCCAAGATACGTTGAAATGGATAGGGGTGCATACAGCAAATGAATGTAAAACAAAGCCCAAGCATTAAGAAGACTCTTCTGGTTTTCATATGGGGCCTGATACAAAACTCACAGATGTTGATCTGAAGTCTCTCCACTGTGGCATTTGGATCTGGCCCTCATTTAGGCTGTGACACAGGAAGCACAAAGGCAATTCAAATAATCCAAGAATCTGGAGATTCGTTTGGTTGCAGGAGGTATCTTTTAATTGTGAACCACATGCAAACAAAAGATAGTATTACAGTGAAGCAGAATGAGGCAAGCTGTCAAGCCTATATTGGTCCCAATTCCTCCCTGATGCAAATCCAGTCTAGTGCCCAGCAACAATAGAGGTGGCTCCTGTTTCTGCTAAAAGAGATTATGTTCAGCAATGAAATCTGCTTGCTGGTTCCGTCACATTCAATAGAAGTTGTTAATGAAGCCCGATCCAAAGACATTGATGTTAAAGAGATTCTTTTTATAGACGTCAGTGGGGGCTGGATCCAGCCCACAATGAAGTTGAGCTGGGTCTCCAATTAAAGGGAAGCAGAATCCGATGTTATCCACATGCAAATTGCAGCTCCTGATAGAGTGAACCTTTTTGATTTACAGTGAAGCTGTTTTGTGCAAACACTGTTTCAGTGTAATGAGGTTCTACAATCTCTATAAAATATTAGCGTGTCGTGTATACAGAATATAGTAGCATAATATGTGCATCCAACATGGGTGACGGACGTGTGCTTGGGTTATTCCATTTTCCTCTAAGAATTAGGTTCATTTGGTGCTCTGAAAGTAAAATCCAGTGTTGCCCCAGCCCCACAATGTGGAATCATGAGATTACATGATCATCTCACCTGACATTTTCTGAAAAAAGATAACTTTCTAACCCTAACAATTACTGAGAAAGACCTGGAAGTGTGACCTTTAAAGGTTGAAAGATTAGAAGGCAAAACAAAACCAAACCCAAAGGATCCAAAATCTACAGGTTTTAAAATAAAACAAACAGGGAGTCTTGTGGCACTTTTAAAGACTAGCAAATTTCTTTATTGCCTGAGCTTTCGTGAGAGAAATCCCACTTTGTCAGATGCTTGAAAATATAAAAAGGTATAGGAAGGGGGGATCAATGCAGTGAAGTAAGTGTAATCACAGGTCAGTTCAGATTACCTCAGCAAATCAAACAGGTTGTATTCAAACAGAGTGGAACAATGCTGAGAGAGATGACAATCACTGATTATAATGAGAAAGCCAGGAAATGGCTCTATTCAAACCCGAGTTGATGGTATCTAATTTGCATATGAACTCTAACTCTGAAGTCTCTCTGATTTTTAAACCTATCTGATGATCTTTGAATGCTTGGCAAGATTGGTAAAAACAAACACCATTAGCTTTCCCAGCTCCATACTGACTGGTTACAAAGAAGCAGGAGGTGCAAATTGCAGCATTTATCTGCTAGCCCAAGTAAGGAGCCGTGCAGAGCTGAACCACACGTGGGGAGCTCTGGGGAGGACTGTGCCTCTCTGATCGGCCAGCTATGCAGGTTGAACTCATCTTTTAGATGGAGCAGCCTGCTTCAGCAACCCATGACTGGTCTATGCTACAGGCTGGTGTGCAAGGAGGTAGGGAGAGGCACACAACCCTTTCTTCCTCTTCCTGGCCCATTTAGAGCATACGCTGGGCGTCCTCAAAAGCTGGGAACAACTTTAACAGGCTTTTCTGTGGGCTGCACAAAGAGGAAAGAGGCTTGTTGGGCCAATCCTTGGAGTTTGAGAGATGTTAGAACAAGTAACAAGGCTTTTAATTTATTTCCCTGAATCTGGGCTAGATCATAAAGGACTTTCTAACATCCCCTCCCTCAGCTGCTTCCGCTTAAAAGTAAAGGAAGATATCCATTGTACTACTGCTGGACATTTGGGCAACTCTCTAAGTTCCAAAGGATAGCCATGTTAGTTTAGTTCAGCAAAACAAACAAGGAGTCTGGTGGCACTTTTAAAGACTAATAAACTTATTTATCACATGAGCTTTCATGGGAGAAAAATCAAGCATATGACAAAGTGGGATTTTCTCTCACGAAAGCTCAGGCAATAAATAAACTTATTAGTCTTTAAAAGTGCCACAGGTCTCCTTGGTTGTTTTTCTGTTGGTGAGAGAGACAAGCTTTTGAGCTCTTCATGTCTGGGAAACTTACTCAGGATGTCACAGCTAAGAATTTCTCATTTAAATCATCAGATTGGCTTAAATATTTAACTGTGACAGTATGAGAAAGTTTCCCACACCTGCAGAAGAACTCTGTGTAAGCTTGAAAGCGTGTCTGTGTCATCAACAGAAGTTGATTCAATAAAACATATTACCTCACCTCTGTTGTTGAGTGTAGTTCATTTTTTTCCTAGTAAATTCAGTGACACTCCAACCATAAACTGCACAAGGTGAGAAGCCAAATCCTTATTTTTCAGACACTTGGAGCTGAATTAACATACAGCACATGAAAGCTAAAGAAGATTTTTTTTGCCATGTACCTATTAAACCAGGTGGAACCTATTCTTATCAACAGGAGCTATATTTTTACTGTGCCTTTTGTCTTCATTTCTATCTCAACCTTACCCTTCAAACAAGTACTTTGAGTTTTTTATTCTACATATGAGAAATACTCAGTGCATTCAACAAATGATGTAAAATACTAAATCGACTAGTTGTTTAACACCAAAGACTTATGGTTATCAAGTTACTACCTTGTAATGTGGTGAATATTATGACTGTAATTTAGAATGTAACAATCACTTATCACGTACATAAGCGACTGAAAACTAACACAATTCCATCTATTATAACTGTCAGTGTAATGTGTCAGTGGTTACCGATTGCTAAAAAAACCGAAACAAAATGGGAGAACATTCTGAATACAATTACATTATAATATTTTCTGCTGTATGTTAGTACACAGCCATCAAAGTAACTGCCGTGTATTGTTTAGGAACCATTATGTGGCAAGTTACATTATGCCAATGCAGGCTACATTTTGTCCTCTTCCACCTTTCCTCCTCAAAAAAAAAGAGAAGATGCTCTGAGAAAAACAAAACTGACAAAACCCTGGTATGTGAAGTTTTGTTTTCTTATTTGCCCTTAAAAATATATATCTTAGTCCACCTTAGCAGCAGTTGCTGCTACACAGTAGGGATCACGTATATTTCCAGCCAAGGGACGTTCTGTGTGAAAGCACTTTTCTTCAAAGCTAATGCCATTGTTACTACACCAGCCAATTGGCATAGCTACTGTATGTGAACCATCAGGTCAGCAGCCTCCTTTGAAAAGACCAAAATCATTTTAGGCACTAAGAGCCTATAGCTAGCATCTTCAGCAAAAGGGGCTATTTTCTAGTGATAAAGTGATTAGGTTCAAAAAGAAAATGTACTCACCCCAGGTAAAGTTTTAATATTGTGCAGTGCATTCTGTGCCTCAAGCGCAGCTTTTCTTGTATAAAATGTTACGAAACAACAACCTAAAGAGAGAAATGAAACGCTTTCAGAAATTACCGAGAGCAGTTCGAGAGGCTACAATGGGGGGAAAGGATGATTGAATGATGCATTATGAAGGCTGTAAATGTGAATTATAATGAGACTGCAAGAATGCCATGAATCAAAGGAAACTTGTATTGTTTAAAATAAAATAATAATAATAAAAGCCACCCACATGTATCTATAGTACACCTACATCCTTAGCAGGCTGTAACCATTTTGAAATGAAGTTAACCAAAATTCAATGACCCCATAGTGTAAACCAAGTTATATTTTATATAGGCTCGCCATTAAAGTATGAATATAAGCTTCCTGAAAGCTCAGAGCAGCAGAAATTTACCAAAACAGCCCAGCTAGAAAACTGGGCTTAAAAAGCAGGATCATACCCAGGGGTGTTGCTGCTCCAAAATAACATTTGGGGCATGGGCCTGGGCCACCCGCTATGCTGGCCCAAGCCACTGCTGGCTCGCGGGCCTGAGCCGCCCCGGGCTCCAAACTGGTCTGTTGCTGCCGGCTCATGGGTTCAAACCACCGCCGGCCCTGAGCTCGCCTGCCATGGCCGGCCCCAGGTCGCGGCCTGGCTGGGACCAGCTGCTGTCACCGGCCCGGGCTTATGCGGGCTCTCTGAGCCTGCACTGCTAAGGCTTGATGGGACTTGACTTGGGACCCATGCCCCTGTGCCCAGTACCAGCAACACCCCCTGCCATACTGAAAGGCATACAGATAGGAGCTAAGCCTGATAAACTATAATCATGCTTCCTAAGGAGGGTAGGACACTGTGAAATCTGTGGTCAGAAGTGCCTCAGTTCAGAGCAGGAATTCAGTGTGCTTTTTAGGGACACTGGAGCCTGCTACTATCAGGAGATGCTGATTAACAGCCCCCAGCCTAGGGAGAGGAATAGATTTGTGGGCAAACGTGGCTTCAAACCACTATAGTTCTCCACCCTCTCCCAGGGCTGCGAGCTCCATGCTGTACCTCTAAAAGGCAAAGCACAGTCTCGCCCCTGAATTCTCATCCTGGCTCCACCACAAAACTTCAAGTGTGGCCAGGAACAAGCTGTGCTTCAGATCCTCAGCTGCACAATTCAGATAAATATATTTAAATATCTCAGAGGGATGCCTGGTGGGGCTTATAAAAGACTTTGAGATACTGGGATGAAACGTGCCACCTAAGTGAAAGGCATTATTTGTATAGATCAAGAGGCTACATATTTTACTAGCATTTCAGAAGACCAACTGCTATACACAAGGAGTTGCAGAGGGTCATGAGGCACTTAGAAAAATACCTGGAGTACAGAAGAAACTTCCTGGCTCACAGACATCAATACTGCCTTCCGGCTTCCTGGGATGGTAGGCATAAGGCAGGGCAGGGCAGGGCAAGGTACAACATTTTGCCCTTTGGGGGGTAAACTAGGAGTAGGAACTAGGATGTTGATTGGTGCTTACCAAGATGGGGTGACATCTAGTATTTCAGTTTCCATTCAGTCATTCAGCATAGCCACAAGTGGTAAGCAGAATGAGGACAGAGAAAGAACAGAATACAGCTAGCACAGAATTAATTAGCAGAGTACAGAGGCTACCATTCCCGTCTAGAAGGCAGGTTGCAATCTTCAGAATTCTCCCTCCTGCCATCTTTTTCTTGGTTCAAGCTGCACACTGTGCTTTGAGTGGTCTCTGGGGCTTTGTAGTAGGGCCAGCTACAAATGTTACCTTTATAACAAGCAAAGGCAATCGTGTTCCCAACCGGAATACATGGGGGACCTTATCCCCCAACACAGAAACGCACTCACAAGGCAATACAATATATTCACAGGCAGGTAATGCAGACGTACCACAGTCAGGAGAAACACCAGTCACAAACGAATGCCAGCAGCTCCCCTTAAAATTTCACAGATTACAAAAGAGCCCATTTGGTAATGATTTCTGTCATTTGTGGGTCATTCAGCAAGGATCATTCAATCAGACAGCAATTGATTGTTAGAAGCTTGTGCTTTCTACAGGAGTTCAGAGTTTTAAAATGTTCCATTGAGGGCAAGCCTTACGATTTCAGATTATTTTACTCCAGAATTAAACCTGAGCAGGAATAACCGGTGTTTGCACCATTATTCAATAATACAACACAGCAGTGCAGCAATGAGTTTTCCACTATTTTACTAGGCAATTTTATATCACACTTTCAATCATTGTCTCTTGGGTTAGTTTTATTTGTTTAATATATTTGTCTCTCATCCTGCGGATTGTGAACAGATGCCAGGGGATCTAGGATTGCTATGCTTCTTCCCATGTTGCTAGATGACAACAGGACCCAGCCTAAATCCCAGCTGGAGGAGAAGGGACTCCTGGAGTGGCCCACTTGTGATCTAGTACTAGGAACCTGCAGCTGACCCACAACTCTAGTCACTATTAGGTGGGAGGCTGATGGGCTAATGAGAGCAATCATCCCATCAGATGGGAACAGTCAAAGGACAGGAAAGCAGTCTGATGGGATGGAGGATCACAGGATTGTGAGATCTTTCCCTCTCCTTCTCTGGAAAGCGGGCCATGGGGGAAACTTATTTTCAGTTGTATGTTGCTTCCTAAGTGGAGGGGACCCGATCAACACCATATTGGGGCTTATCAATTCTGAAGTGTCCCGCCTGTTTGTGGTGGTCCAAAAGGCAGAGAAGGGAGCCTATTAAACTAGGTATGGGAAAAATTTGAGGACATCTAGCATAGCATACTTACCACTGGCCCCAAAAGCTTGCATCTGAAAGGAGGACATGGCAAGACAGGACATATTGGGAAATTATGACAGACTTGCTACTTGTGGACTTCATGAAAGAAAAGTGTTTTTAAGAGGTATCTGAAGACAAGAGGATAGTGACTTTGTGAACCAAGACTGGGAAAATATAGCAGGATCAGAGGAGAATGGAAATGCACTGAGTAGGAGATCAGACTACACAGTCATAGTGGCCCATCCTGGCCTTAAAAGTTGTCTGTCTAAAAAGGCCCAAATATTAAATGCTTCATTGACTTACATTTATTTATAGTCATTTTATTATTATTATTATTTAAAAAATTATCTCTAATGGACAACCGAGAAGAGTTGGTAGCAGTATAGGCAGAAATATCACCGTTGACAAGGGTGGGTCTGAATAGATCAGCTAAGGACGGTAGGGGTAGAGGTGAAGAGAAAAACAGACTGAGAAAGTCCACACACTCCCACAGGACAATTTACACATCTGCCTAGGGAATTTTCAAGAGAAGTTGACAGATTGGTGGCCCCAAATTGAAATGCTGCTGTTCCACAGAGCAGATCTGGATTTGAATGTGGTTTCACTGTCAAATTCCTGCATCTTGATGGTACATGAATGCTTGTACCAATACATGGCTCTGAGGTCAGCTCAGAGTCATGTGAGTTACCTGAGGATACCTACGGAGGGATGATTCCTACCTAAAAGACTGGGGGTAAGTCTAAAAACTGACAATCAATGAAGGATTATGCTACAGGATCCCAGAGATATATTATCCCTTCTTCTGCCACAAACTGAAACCCTCTACGTACCAATTAATTGGAAGCCTGAATAAAATCCCTCAAGTCAGGACAACTGTCAAGGTAAATTCATTCTGGCGCTTGGCAACCTGGAAAGTATCTGATGTGAAAGGTACCATGACTCCTACTATAGACCCAAATTTAACCTAGTTTAACTCTGAGGTAAATCCAGGTGGGACAGCATCTTCTTGATTGTAGTGAAACTGTTTAATTGCTAACACATGAAAAATAAATCACTATTTTGATGTAACAGTTGACTGATATTTGGCTACATGTGGTGTATATACAAGTGGCCTAAGAGGGGAGAGTACATGGGGTGAGTTCTGAGTTATTACAGAGAATTGTTTCTTGGGTAACTGGCTGTTGAGACTTGCCCACTTGCTCAGGGTTTAACTGATCGCCATATTTGGGGTCGGGAAGGAATTTTCCCCCAGGGCTGATCGGCCTGGGCTCTGGGGGGTTTTTGCCTTCCTCTGTAGCACAGGGCATTGTTCACCTACCGGTGAATTCTCTGTATCTTAAAGTCCTTAAATCATGATTTAAGGAGGTAAATAACTCAGTCATAGGTTGGTGGCCTATTGCTGGAGTGGGTGGGTGAGGTCTTGAGGCCTGCATTTTGCAGGAGGTCAGACTAGATGATCGTACTGGTCCCTTCTGACCTTAAAGTCTATGAGTCTAAGTTTCTGAGAGTATGTGCTCCAAAGTGTGCAACATCAACACCTCAGTCTCAGAAAAATAGGGTCTCTTATGTCAGGTGCCTTTTCTTTTTCTTTAACAGCAAATTTAATGCTAGAAAAGAGTCCTCGAGGACCCCAGCCTCTAGGAATGATAAGTCATTCTCCATGATACACTCAGTCTTTGGCCTTTGCTGAAGCTGCCAAAGACACCAATTAGCACCAAGGGTGGAAGCTGTCTGCAGCTGATGAAGTGGGTTGGAGCCCATGAAAGCTGATGCCCAAAGAAATTGTTAGTCTTTAAGGTGCCACAGGACTCTCGTTGTTTTTCCTGTATACAGACTAACACGGCTACCCCTCCGGAACTCTTCAACAAGAATACAGCAACCCTGTATCAAGGACGAATCACCAGCAGCTGCCAGGGAGCCGAAAATTACACCCTTCCAGAATGAAACTATCAGTTGGAATGAGAGTCTAACACACGAAGGCGAGGTCTACACTACACAACTATCGCACAGCTGCAGTTGTGCTGCTGTAGTGTAGATGCTTCCTACATCAGCGGAAGGGGTTTTCCCATTTATGTAATTGATTCACCACTTTAAAAGGCAGTAGCTAGGTTGATGGAAGAATTATTGTGTCAACCTAGCAGTATATATGCTGGGGTTTAGGTGGAATTAACTATTAACCATTTTTTATGGTTTTAAGCGACATAGAACAATCTAATTTTGAAGTGTGGACCAGGTCTAAGTAAATGCAGCAGTCCATCATTGCACTTGACTTCTTCTCCACATGCTCGCAGACCATTGACCAGTGCTCAACAAGCTGTTCTCTGGCTTGGTCTGAGTTACCAAAATCATTCGCTATGGGGCAGCATTGCAGGCATTAACTCATGTGCTGGAAGTTTCCAACAGGGGCAGAGCCAGACTTGGTTTTCTGGCCCGGCCTGTGGGTCATTCGGGTGGACCTGGGCTACTTTCTGCTTCTGATCACATGACAGGAAGCAGGAAGTTTGGAAGCTACAGACTCCAGTTGCTAGCTAGCTTTACTTGCTATCTAGCAATCGGCGCATCAGGCAGCTTTCAGCCCATTGCTTTCTGAATGTATGGCTTCAGCTCATTTGGCTGGAAGCAGGACATTCAGGCTAGCAGCTGAAAGCTGCCTGACTCCCCAGGCAACTGAAGTGATTGCGATTGGGCAATCCTCGAGGAAGCTGGGCCAGTGCCCACCCAGGTCCATGCATAGCTATACCTCTGGTTCCCAACCTGACATCTAGATCACAGTTTACACCACCTGCTCTCTCTGGATACAGAGATCATCCTCCGGTTACAAAACCTTGACACTGAGCTCTGATGTCTGTGCACAAGAGAGAGTTACATACCAGGAATTACATGCTTGGTGCTAAAGTAAGGATGGAAATATGAGTTTGGCTTTTGACGTGAAAAAGTTATTTTAAGCTTCTGTTTATTCCTCCCCCTAAACTGAGTTCATAGTTCCCAGCATATATAATGGGAACTAGGCACATGCAGGAAGAAAGGAGGAAAACCCTTAGTTTTCGGCGGGAACTGCAAAATCTGTTTTCTTACAAGGACTCTATTGTAATGATTTGGCTCAGAAAGACCGTCATGCTGATTTCCCAGGCCCAGACAACTTCGGGGGTTAAAAACAGAAAGAAAAAAAAAGAGAAAAACAACAACATATTTCTTGGGCTGATTTTTGAGCTTTTATGGTTTTGAACTGTCAAAAATTGTCAGTTTAGAGCTCTACTATGCCGTGCATATTATCACCTGCTGCCAGCAACTGAACACTAACCATAGGATATAAGAATACAGGAGCTTATCAGTGTGTCTTCAAAGCCTGCAACAAGTTAAAAGTATGAAATCTGCTTTACCTTCTAGACTAATAAAATAAACACTTCAAAACAGCTATAATGATTATCTGATGATTGAACTCTGTATTCTTTTAGCAAGTAATGGAATCCTAGCAGACAAATTCAATTCAAGATACATTCACATTCAGGACATCAACAAAGTCATCATGTTGTGAATTGAAAATTCCTTTAAAGGCTGCGTTTGAATTCTAAGGGGCTGACAGATCTAGGGACGGAAGGCCCTGGAAGGCTAAATGAGTGAAGTCCTGCTATGTTTCTTTCTTTCTTTCTGTGAATGAAGCGCACTTTTGTAAGTGCATTAGCAAGCAGAACAGGTGCCAGCTTCACACAGGCTTGGCATCTCAATTGGGACTCTGGCTTCTTGTCAATCCGGCACAGTTCAAGCTAGTTTAAGTCAAAGGAGGGTTTTCACCAGGAGTTCTGCTTTTGATTTCCAACTTTGCCTCCCACCACACATTTTAAATATTACATTATGATTTAAAGGGGCTGCATTTCTAGGGGTCTCTTGAATTCCAGCTGTTCCTCTGAAGAGCACAATACATGTGCTCTGTGAACTTCGAACGGCTGCCCCGAACAGCATGACTTTCCACCAAACACACCATGACCGGCACTTTCATTTTCCAAAAGGCAATTAAGATATCAAAAAAGTCTTTTTCCATTAAAGCCACAGAGAAGACCTATTGATACAGTAATTTCAGTAGGTGCTTGAAGAACGACCACTTTCAACTGCTTTAAATGGGAGTCGGGGAAGGGAGTCATAGGGCGGTGTGGGCTGCATTTATACTGTAATATGGATTATTGTGCTGTTCAGTAAATTCTAGTGATGAATCCATTCCAATATTCTGAGAGGTGTGTGCAAGCCACAGAGATTTGCTTTAGGTTACTTAATTCTGCATCTCTAAGTCCCCCCTTACAAAACATATAGGCATGTAACTGAAGGCTGAAAGAGAAAGATCTGTGACAGAAGCGAAGACTTGCATGGGAAAGTAAAATACATTTGGAAGGTGAAATCAATCTATGTCTCTGCCCTCACCTAACAGAAAAGGAAAAAGAACAGTCCTGGTTGCATTATCTCTTACCACCCTGCTATTGCTCTATAATACATCGAGTAACTTGTGTGTAAGATGGGGACCTGTCAGGTTTGGAGCAATCAAACGGATAGAATTGCCATATCCTGCAGAAATCAACCCTTGAATGATACCATGTTCCAGTAAGTTCAGTTTTATAGAGTTTGATATAATTGGCACCCTGATGGAAAGCGTATTACTAATCCAACCACGAGCCTGGAAGCTGAAAAGCCACTTGCTCCCAATTGTAACGGCAGCAGCTTTTATAGCTCTGCCATTTATAATATTAATTTGCTACTGGGGGAGGGGGCATTACTATTCCAACTAGGATACGCCCAATTCAACACTTATGCTTTCTGTGCTCACTTTCTTCTTCTGATTAGAACATCCAGAGTAACAATACCAGCTGTGTTATGCCCTGAATGCCCCTTAGCGCATTACAGTTCCAATGCCCCAGGCACTGGAAATGTCCAGGGAAAAACACTCCTATGAAGCTCAGTGTTTTCCCTCCATGCTTTGTAAATTATGACTGCATTTCTGTTAATTGGCCGCAAGTCCTAGCTTCCTGTCATCCTTCAGCTGCATTGGGGAGTTCATTGGAGTAGTCCTACTCTGTCATTCCCATACCCTTGTGAATACAAATGCTCTCTATAAATGTCCTCCGCCTGGAAAATTGAGGTCTTTTTTTGACCTAGATTAAACTCACTGCATTTTCAAGCCTTTTGGGAAAGGAACTAAGAACTAATGTGCATTGGTTTGTGGGCCACACCACTTCCCTATCTATTATTATGTAAATTCTGACTAAAATGTGACACAGATAGAAAGGATATCAAGGACAAATTGCTAGAACCTGTGGGTTTCTTTGCTCTGACAAAAGCCTCTAACATTTAAGAATTTTAAATGTCAAATGGCTGAAAAAGTATCTGAGGAATTTTAACATCAATTTTTCATTGGACAAATTAGCAGTTTCTTAAACTTCCATGTGCTATTCATAATGAATGGAAAGCGTATGGCTAGTATGCTTGGGCAGCAAGGGACCATGGGCTGCTGTGTGAAGAAATGAGGCAAGTTTGATTAGATTCCGTTTCTGCAACCTGAAAATACCATTTGACATTCACAGTGGATGGTAGTAGATAAACAAACAGTTCACAATTAGATTTTGGATATTGCCAGGCGGAGTGATAAATGCAGCTGTACAGAGCCAGTTATCCACTAAAAGAAGAGGAGGAAAAAAAACCAGACTGATAACAGCAGTTTCATGTAATTAATAAATATTCTGAGACTGAAAGCAACCCTTGCTCCATCATGGGATCTGAGCTTAGCAGCCCTGTTTGCGGACAGGAGGCTTCCAAGGGAAAAAACCCACAAAGTGCTGCAGCAGTATTGATAAATCAGTGGGTAGTTATCTACCCGCAGGTCAGTGCTATGCCAACGCCCCTGCCCATTGTTAGGAGAGAGGAGCTGCCGGAAGCATTTCATGCAGAGACGATGGATTCTGGTCCACCCAAGCTACTATCCTCTCAAATTCCTCCTAGAGACTCACTTCGTTTGCAGTATCCACACAAAGTGAGTCAATAACTAGTGATATTAATTTTTAAAAATCCAAACAATTACCTCCAGTGACTATGGTCTAGTCTGTCTCTGCCCTGTTTAGAATTCCAGCTCCTGGAGGCAAAGAATACTGGTGATTTGTTTCTTATGTAGCCCTAAAACCACTAACAGTGCTTATAATGGAGAGGAATAATGATCTAGTGGTTAAGCCACTGGACTGGGAATGAGATCAAAATCTGCATCCCAGCTCTGCCATGGATGTCTGTGTGATCTTGGGAAAGTCTCTTCATTCCTCAGTGCTTCATTGTCCCATCTGTAAAATGGGAACAATACTATTTTATTTCCCCCATATTTTATCTGTCTTCCCTATTTAGATTGCAATCTGTTAGAGGCAGGGACTGTCTTTTATTACATGTATGTACAATTTGTAGTACGAGACCCTGAGCTCACGTAGGGAATCTATGTGCTAGTGTAATGTAAATAATATGATATAAATAAATCATCTTTTGAATGAGATAGAATACTGAGGTGCAGACCACTGTGGTTATTAAGTATTATAACTTCTCTTACTTGTCTGCTCTTTTTCCTTTGTTTCACCCAATGAAAGCATAGGGAGCAAGATTATGTGTCTTCATGTAACCTTCGGGTGGGCTAAAATTCATTTAATTGCCCTTTTCCAGTGCCTTAAAAGAAATAAACCCCTACTCCTATAGAGAAGCAACTGGAGACCCAGGATTCAGTCGTTAAGGGACTCACAGCAAAGATTGCTCATATTTACTCCACCCCCATATTCGAACATTACTAAAACCAAAAAGGAACAATGAACTTTATTAACTATTAACTTAATAAATCTTATAATAAGAAAACATAATTACTATATATTTATAACATGTCGTGGCTATTTGGTAAATCCACATTCACCACTTCACAGCTTTCTCTCCACAACACATAAACAAGAAAAATAAAATGAAGTTAAACAGGACAACCCCCACAGAAACATTGTGAGAAAGAGTTCCCAAAGCACACCCAAATCTCAGCTATAGTCTCTGTTCACCAAGTCCAAAGACTTGAATTGAAAGAAGCAGTTCTCTTAGGTTGCAGGAATCCTCAGTGGAAATCCATGCAGGCTCCTTTTCTTCTGCTGCTGGAATCAGCACCACCCAGTCAGCTCACTGGTTAACCAGCACTCAGTCACATATATGTGCAGCAACTCTGCTGCAAAAGGCTCCAGAATGGGAAGAAAACATCTTGCTGTCCACTCCTGGCTCAGCTTCCTGTCATACTCCGAGCACATGGGCTTGTTTCAGTGCAACTCCCTGGCTGCTGCCTGCTGCTCTCGTGGCATCTGGCCACCACACCAGCAGGAAACTTTGTGAAGCATGCTCACAGCTACCGCACCCTGTTCCAGAAATAAGGGATTGGGGGTTTCTGTCTCTAAAATGAGTTAAAAACCTTCTTTCAGCCCCTCTGCAGTCACTCTCAGAGGTAGTGAACCTGTCCCCTCCTAAATAAATCTCTGGAAACCTCAGGGAAACTAAGGTTCAGAGTTCAAATGTTGGAAGAATGAAATACTCCCTAAATAAATACTTTCTTTGTTTCGATCTTCACTGAGAAGGTTGGTGGAGATTGGATAGCTGATGTAGATGAGGGCAATAGAAATGAGATAGGGTCAGAAGCTAAAATAGGAAAAGAGCAAGTTAAAAATTTCTTGGACAAGTTAGATGTCTTCAAGTCACTAGGGCCTGATGATATGCACCCTAGAGTACTCAAGGAGCTGACTCAGGAGATATCTGAGCCATTAGCTATTATCTTTGAAAAATCATGGAAGACAAGTAAGGTCCCAGAAAACTGGAAAAGGGTAAATATAGTCCTCATCTACAAAAAAGGAAATAAGAGCAATCCAGGGAATTATAGATCAGTCAGTTTAACTTCTGTACCAGGAAAAATAATGGAACAGATAATTATGGAGTTGATTTGCAAACATCTAGAAGAGAATAAGATGCTTAGGGGTAGTCAGCATGGATTTGTCAAAAACAAATCATGTCAAATCAACTTGATAGCTTTCTATGATATGATAACGAGCCTTGTGGATAGAGGGGAAGCGGCAGATGTGGTATATCTAGACTTTAGTAAGGCATTTGTTACGGTCTCACATCACATTCTCATTAATAAACTGGGGAGGTACAAGCCAGATGGACCTACTATAAGATGGGTGAAAGACTGGTTGGATAACTGCTCCCAGAGAGTAGTTATCAACAGTTCACATTCAGGCTGGAAGGACATAACAAATGGGGTGCCATAGGGATCTGTCCTGGGTCCTGTTTTGTTCAACATTTTTATCAATGACTTAGATGATGGCATAGAGAGCAAACTTATAAAGTTTGCAGATGATACCAAGCTGGGAGGGGTTGCAAGTGCTTTGAAGGATGGGATCACAATTCAAAATGATTTGGACAAACTGGTGAAATGGTCTGAGATAAATAAAATGAAATTCAATAAAGATAAGTGCCAAGTACCCCACTTAGGTTTGAACAACCCATTGTACACATACAAAATGGGCAATGACTGCCTAGGAAGGAGTACTGCAGAAAGGGATCTGGTGTAATAGTGGACCACAAGCTAAATAAGAGTCAGCAATGTAATACTGTTGCAAAAAAAGCAAATGACACTCTGGGGTGTATTAACAGGAGTATTGTGAGTAAGACATGAGAAGTGATTCTTCCACTCTACTCTGCACTGATTAGGCCTCAACTTGAGTACTGTGTCCAGTTTTGGGCACCTCGTTTCAAAAAGGATGTGGAGAAACTGGAGAAAGTCCAGAGAAGAGCAACAAAAATTATTAGAGGTCTGGAACATTTGACCTATGAGGGAAGATTGAAAGAGCTGGGTTTGTTTAGTCTAGGAAAAAGGAGACTGAGTGGGGACATGATACTTAAAAGGTTGTTATGAGGAAGAAGGAGAAAAATTATTCTCCTTAATCACAGATGATAGGACAAGAAGCAACGGACTTAAATTACAGCAAAGGAGGTTCAGCCTAGACATCAAGAAAAAATTCCTAACTGTCAGGGTAATTAAACACTGGAATAAATTGCCTTGGCAGGTTGTGGAATCTCCTACATTGGAGGTTTTTAAGAGCAGGTTAGACAAACACTTGTCAGGGATGGTTTAATGGGGGTACTTGATCCTGCCATGAGTGCTGGGAACTGGGCTTGAGGACCTGTCATGGTCCCTTCCAGTTTCTATGATTCTACTCCCCATTATTAATCAGTTCCTAAAATCTATGTGGGGTAAAATGGTATCTGAATTCAATTCCTATGAAAAGGGTCATCTCTTCACAAATAAGTCTAATCAGGGATACATCCTTACCTTTGCAGCCTGTACCTATGGTGGAGAGATCATAACGTGCAAACCTGTTTTCCAAGCTGGGTATGGGATGAAAGCCTAATCTAACCATCTAATAGCTAATTCCCTCCCTCAAGATAGGTGGCACTAGTCTGTATTCACAGTTTTATCTAGTAAAGTGAATGGTTATTGGAATTGGGATGAAAACGATCTCAACCTATCCCCAAATTTTCAATGGGTAAGAAGTCTGGCTCATTGGAATAGAGTTGGGTGTTGACAAATATGAGTGCCTAGTGGGGCACTTTTGGTTAGCAGAACTGGTGCTGCAGGATGACCCAAATGCCAGGTTAAGGTTCCCAATGCCGATGCTCATCCGTCTTCTAGACTCTCAGTGGTCCTGAATGGCACTCCAGAGCAGAGGTCTTAGAAGCTCAGATTTCCCATATTTGCTATATCCCATCTTAATGCTCTTAAAAGCTAAAAGTAAGTCAGAGAAATGTCTGCTGATTCTTGCTTTCAGCACCTCCAGACCATTGATTTGTTTGATGACCTACAATTCATAACAGAGTTCACTATGGCCCAGGAGAAACTGATGCACTGTTCCAAATACTAGCTCAACACTGGGACAGTTTTGCAGTGAGAAATAGCATGAATTAGAGCTGTGTGAAAATTTTCAGCTGAAACTGGTTTTGGAGGATAGGGGGGCAGAAAATGCAGATTCATTGACACCAAAATGTTGTGAATTCTTGTCACTTTTCCACACAATTCAGTGAAAGAGCACAAAAGAAATATTCAAACAAGTGAAAACATTTTGTTTTTACATTTTCTAAATGAACCACTTTGCTTTTCTGATTTGAAATGGCTTTACTTCAATTTTATTTAAAGCATTTTAAATCTAAACAAAATGTTTAGTATGCCAAACAAAACCCTTTTTTTGATCAGAAAGTTGTGTGGGTTTTTTTTGTTTTGTTTTTAGTTTAAAGCTAAATGAAATGTTTAGTTCATGCCAAACAGAAACCTTTTATATGACCAGAAAGGTTGTGGTTTTTTGTTTTAAACTTTTCAATTTACCAAAAAATATTTTTTTAATTTCCTTTTGGGTCAAATGAAAATTAATTTTCCTCCCCATTTTTTCAGAAATGGCAGTGAACCAGAAAAACCAGTTATTCGCACAGCTCTACTCTGAATTTCACACTTGCTGTAAAATAATCCTTGAATTCCTTACCAGAAAGTTGCATGGGTACAAAATCAAAACCAGAAATGAAAAGCTTCCATTGCAGGACTCAACCCTTCAATCTTTGACTATCTGGACACTAACAAACACTTTGTAAATATAGTGTCATTCTGACAATCCTATGCATATGTACTAGAAGCTGATTTTTCTGGGAAAATAAGAACCAGGGCATTTAGCATGCTAGTCAAAGATGCCTCACTAAACAAATATAACTTCTTTAGAGATATCTTGTTAACTCATTTAACTTTAATTGACAACATCAGGGATTTAACTGCTAAATTGGTATGTTTTGACATTGTATTGTATTGCCAGAGTGTCAGAACTGGTTCCTTCAACAACTCTCTCAATAACTAGTTACTTTTACAGAATGGGGTGGGGAAGCGTATGACTTTCCCTGTCTTAGCAAATAAAATCAGATAAATTATAACCTTACAGTGCTCTATCTTTTCATGCAAGCAATAACTCAGGAGTCCATGTTACACCACATTTCCATAAATATGTTCAAAGGTTTGTGAATTAGAGGGTTGAAATTTACACACATTTCATTCAGTTACAGATTTCTACAACCCTAGCATATCCACTGCGATATAGGATTTAGGATTTAAACTAATTCAGGCTTAGAAGTGTTGCAATGTGAAGACCATACCATTGCAGGCCACCTGCCCTCCAACACTGCTCTGAAAGCTTTAGAGGCCTGGGCTTGCCTTCTTCAGAAAGCGGGCTTCAGAAGGAGGCCAAGATATAGCAGCACAGGGTGATTAAGGAGACAAAATAGGGAGAGAAAGAAACAGAGGACGACCAGAAAGATACAAGAAAAGAAGAGAAACACTGCTAGAACCAAACAAATGCTACCTTCCTGAGGCCTGCTCCTTACCAGCAGAGTGGGAAGAAGAATGGTCCACTGATTCACACACTAGCCCAGGAGTTGGGACACCAGGGCTCAATTCTGCTCTTTGTATGATGTTAGACAGTTGACGTAGGACCAAATTTTTAGAGGTATTTAAACATCTGAAAATGTTGATAGATGCCAAATGGGTTTTTGATTGGAGTTAGATCCCGAGGGCTATGTCTACACTGGCAGTTTAAGTCGACTTAAGGAGGCGTAAGTCAACTTAAACAAAGTCGCGTCCACACTAGGCTTTCATTAAGTCGACTGAAGAAATTCCTTAAGTCGGTTTAATGAACGCTTAAGTCGTCTTAATAAAAAACGCCTATTAGGTTGACCTAAGCCTGCTTAGGTTGACCTAACCCTTCTTTAAGTTGACCTAAGCCCAGGGTGGATGTTTAAGTCCACTTTGTTAAGTCGACCTAAAGGCAGTTAGGTCGACTTAACAAAGTGGACCTAGTCCATGTCCATGGGCAGCACTTTGTTAAGTCGACCTAATAAGGTCGATTTTAAGTCGACTTAAAGTCGACCTTATTAAGTCGACTTAACAAAGTCGACCTAACTTTTCCTAGTGTAGACATAGCCAAGATGCTTTTGAAAATCCTAGTAGGTATCTGTCTGTATCCTTAGGTGTCTAAATACCTTTAAGAAACTGGCCATAAGCAGCTCTATGTCTCAGTTCCCCATCTGTAAATGCGGGTAAGGGCACTTTCCTGTGTCATAGAGATGCTATGAGGATAAATGCATTAATGACCGTGAGATGCTCAGATATTACAGTAATGGGGGCCAGATAAGTACTGCAGAGAGACAAGAGAACATCACTACCCAAAAACTGCTTTTGCCCGGGAAAATTGAAGCCCTATATAAGTTCTCCAAAAGCTACAGGTAGGAAGAGAAGGGATTCAATAAAACAAATACAGAACAGTTTCCAGGGCAACAAAAAGGAGAAAAAAAAAGCCTAGGGAAAATAGTTCCTTCCATTGCCCTCAACTTTGGCCAATATACCACAATGATAAGTGCCATCCTCCTTCCCTTAGATCCAGAGGTGGATCAGGGGCTGCAGGGCCCCTGGGCCTCCCCTACCGGTGGGGTCCCAGCCCCTGCCCACCAGCCTACGGCCCTGGCCCTGTGCAGGGAGGCCAACACAGGGGTGTGGGGGGGGGAGGCAGATGGGGCCAGAGGCCGGTCATGGCCTGGCTGGTCAGCCCCTGGGGGTGGTGCAGCTGACTGGCGTGCATGGTATGGCTTCTGGTGAACCAGACAGGCTGTGGCTGGCCCACCACACCCTTGGGGGCATATTGGCCAGCCTAGGGTCGGGATGGGAGCAAGGAGCCCAGCCTGCCCCGCTTCTCCCCCACCCCCCAGCACCAGAAGGGCAGAAGGCCCCCACATTGTGGTGGGCCCCTGGGCACAGGCCCCATTGGCCCATGCGGTAATTTGCCCCTGCCTGGATCAGATCGAATTTTACCACTTCTATCCTCAGAGCAGGGCTGGATTAACTGGCCTGGAGCCCTGGGTTGCCCCCCACCACATGCCCCCCCCCCCAGCTTGCCCCCCCCCACTGGGGGGGGTCCCTGGGGCTCCTGCCCTGCCCAGTCTGCCCGAGAGGGTGTGGGGGGGGACAGCTGGTGCACGGCTCAGGTGCCTTCGATGAAGCCCTTCAGGGCCACGGGCTGCGCTGTGAGCCAGCTGGCCCTGGCCCCCGGGGGGACCGAACAGGCCCCAGGGCCCCGCCCCCACCCCCAGTGCCGACAGGGCAGGAACGCTCTCAGTTCTCCTGCCCTGCTGGCGCTGATCAAGGCTGGATTCTCCCAGGAGTTTTAGGGGCTGGGGCCCAGGGCTTAAACCCTAAACCCCCTGCGATAATCCAGTCCTGCCTCAGAGGTAGTTAATGAGTCATATCCTCAGCTGGTCACTCGAGCTACAAAGATTTACATCAACTATGATTGTGACCCAGTATTTGTTACATACCCACTTAAGTTCTCTGATTCTTATTTATTGAGAACCCTTTTTTCAAATCCAGTTGAGGTTTTCTATCGCCCATTTTGTACTAAAAATTTTATCTCTCTCTGAATGCCTATTACGCTTCCTGTTGCATTTGCTCAAATAACACCAAGCTGCAAAGATAAATTCAGTCCTGATTTCAGTGATATAAACTCTCCCATGTCTTTTTGCTGATTTCAAGACAACTGCAGTTTCATTCCAGGATGGTGATAGCATATGTCAAATCTATCCTTTGGTACATGCACCTTGAAGCAACATTTGATCCAAAAAAATTAGTTTTTCCCTCTGTTACTAGGAACGCATTTATTCCCCATTAAACCTTGAAAACAAAACAAAGCAAAAATACCAATTCTTTCCCTACTGGCTTGTGCATCTTTCTACTTGGTGACAAGTTCCAAAGGGGTAGCCGGCTCACTCTAGTTCAGCAAGACAAACAAGGAGTCTTGTGGCACTTTTAAAGACTAACGAATTTGTTTATCGCATGAGCTTTTGTGGAAGAAAATCCCACTTCATCAAATGCTTGAAGATGGAGGACTTACAGAATGGGAGGAAAATAAATGCAGGAAAGAGTAAGTCATAGGATCAAGTCAGACTGTTAAGAGTTCTATACAGATAGAGATGCAACACCATGGAACCTTTGACCTTTAAGGATCACTCTTTGCTTTGAGCGCCTGATAGTACCCAAGACGTTTCAAAGCAGTAGGCTATGCATTTGGAAGTTTCAAACGTGTGTGTGTGTGTGTGGGGGGGGTGCCATTAAGTTGTGAGGCAGGGAGGAATGGAGCAAGCCATTGGTAGGAAAACTCTGCAGTGGATTATTATTATTATTACTACTTGATGCTCCTGGAATAAAACAAAACAACAACTGAGCGGTGCATCTGAAGAAGCATATTCAGCACTCAAGTGTTTCCATAATTAATTGTTTAGATGAGTACTAAAATAAATGCAGCAGACACAAAGATAAACAAAACACTTTAGCAATAAAGCCATAGATTTGTACATGCACACAAAAATAAATGGCAGTGCCTTATAAGGACTTGCAGCGGGAACGAAGAGCACAGAATCTTGCAGGGACTGGCCAGGATCAAGCCCAAAATGTTTGGTAGGCATTTGGTGATAGACTTTTAACCCAACACACCTTGTTTATAGCTGTTGTTACTTCAATTTTAAAAAACACAAGCAGATTAGCAGTGTAAAAACTGTTCTGTTTAAAAAGCATCTGATATGTCACACTGCCCAGGCAGCTGAGTTGGAAGAAGGACAGCATCAGTGGCAAAAAAGATCTCAACTCAAACTGAATTTGCTTTTTATTTTCATTTGATGACTCAACTAATATAAAATTGATGAAGTCAAATACTTGGGTACGTAATATATACTGCTGAATAACTGAAAAGCCAAGATAATTCATAGAGTCTTGTACTCATGGTTGGGAAATGAACTAATAAAGATGATAGTACAAATACCAGAGGGAAGTACTTTTATTCTCTTCCAAATATATGAACATACTTTTCATAAAATCATAAAATTAGAAATGGAAAAAAGACCTATACAATCATCTAGCTCACCTCTCCCTCACAGCACAGATTTATTCTTTTGAATATAATTTTCCAAAGTTTTATCTAGTCCAGTTGAAAATTTCCCAGTGTTGAGGTATTTTTCCCCTTTCCACAATCTATTAGATTTCAGTGCTAGAAAATCATTCCTGGTATTCAGGTTAAATTGTCCTTTCCTTAATTTCACTCTATTATTTGTAGTTAGACAGTCTGCAACCACTCTGAACACTACTATTTCGCGATTTCTATTTAAATGAGTATTTAATCCAAGAGATACATCAAAATTGCCTGTCAGGGTCCATAAATTATTGATGATGTCTTTCTGGCAACAGGCAACCATGCAGAATTTGGAATCTTGACTAGAAAGTAAAGAAGGCTAAAAATGGATGCTTCATAATGATATATACATATATTTATTTATTTAAGGGAAATGAAAGTTCTAGGGGTGGATGGATCATCTATCAATTCAAAGTCCTTAACTAATACCAGACCAAAACTAATACCAGACCTAATCCAAACTCAAAGACAGTACAACGATAGACCCTTGCATCTGATACTTGGCACCACCAATCAGATCAGGATATAAAATAAAGCTACAGCTGTCTGTTTCCAAGTTATGATGAGAGAAGTATTTGGCAAGAGACGAAAAGGCTCTATGGAATGACTGGCACCTTATCAAGACAGGAAGAGAAAGAGGTAAGAGAATGATTGGCAATTTAATCAGGGAGAGAAAGACAAACAGAGAGAGGGAACAAAAGAGTGCCTAAACAGTTCTCTATTGGCTCCTGCCGGCTGTCAGAGGTGGCCTTGCCTCAACAGTGGCAGGCGGGCTTACACACTAAAGCACGTTTGCAGAGCTGATGAAACTATTCAGTGTTCCTTGGCATCAACAGCACAAGGATCCCGAATATGTCTAATCACTTGCAGTATAGGCATGATTTTCTACAGCGTTCTGCCTGGGTCACTGGGGCAGTTGCAGGAATGAATCCAATGAGATGTCACAGAGGTGCTGCGTGAGGGTGTTTCACTACCAAAAATTCACAGAAATTCAGAAGCTACTGGGACAAATTCTGCTTTCAGTTACAAGCATGTAACTCTAATGAGGCTGACGGAGTTACTCTGGATTTGGCCCACTGATTACAGCACTGGGGCGGACTGTTGAAATGTACGGGTTAACAGGATGCTGCAAAAGGGACATTTACAAGATAAGACATTATGCCTTTTATTGGGCCTTCTCTTATGCAACACACATGGACAATGGGGTTTTAAATGAAAGTTCTGTTATGCCATACATAAGAGTATTAATATTTAGTATGACTGCATCTGTGAATGAAGACATTCAAAAAGCCATTATGTTTTCAACTTAAGTTAATAACAAGGCTATTTTTCCACCCACTCTTTGGCACAGCTGTAATGTTCTTGGCCTCAAGTGGGAGGCAATGTGGAACAAGGATTAGGAAGATAAATGATATGCAACATACAGTGCCAGTTCACATAAAATATTACCAGATTGGAAATGACTGTTTAGTGTCTCAGTGATTACATGACCACTTTTTTCCTTCCAGAGAACATACAGTGTACTGAGCCTCTTGCTGCCAATAAAGCTTAGTGCAAAAAGCACCTGGGTAATGACAAATTAATTTTTGAGCTAAGCACGCTGAGGGGTCAGCCAAAAACGTAAGCAGAATTTATCCCCTGTACTGTTTTACGCGACAGAAAGTGTAGCCCTGTCATTCATCAACATTAGCATGGAGTTTGGGTTACAAACTATTAGGAAATAATGAATGCAAAAATAACCCCCAACACCCAATGAGATGCCAAAACTGTGTGTGCTTACAGTACAGTGAAAACATACCCAGCCTCTCAGGGGAAGAGTCCACATTATTGTGACAGAAACCTCCGGGTTATAAACTGAAAATTATGGGAGCTCTTCACTCTCCAGCTTGGGTTGTCCCTCACAATGCCTTGCTAGTGACAAGCAGGGAGAAACTCGCACTGTTATCACTTAGCCCAGGGGTCAGCAACCTTTGCCAGCCCCTGTGCCAGCCCTGCCCACTGCACCCTCAGCAGGTGTTGGGGGCGGGGCCAATAAGGGTGGGGCCAGGAACTCCTCCCTGCTGGCCCCGCCTCCACATGTGGGGCTCCTGTCCCCTGCAGGCCCCGCTCCACAGTGGCGGGGGGGGGGCAGGGCCATTGGGGGACAGGAGCTGCGGCACGTGGCTCTAGTGGTGCTGGGGGGCGCGGCCAGCGGGGGGAGTCTGAGAGGCATCGTGTGCTGTTCAGGATCGGCCCGCGTGCCAGGGGTTGCCAACCCCTGACTTGGCCCAATGGCATGCAGAGCACCACACCCAGCTAGATCGCCTGAATGTTAATCTGGGTAGTTTTTCACTTCATGATGCTGTCAGCAAGCTTCACTTTCACATACACAGTCAGAGAAATACCCAGATGAATTATGAATGTCTTGCATAGCCACTCGCGAACCAACAATAGAGGGGCACCAGCCAATTCTTCCTCTCCCTCACAGAGTTTGTAAGAACTGCACCAAACGAAGTCTATCCCCAAAATGATGTTAATAAGCCCACTCCTCCACTGTGGCGGACACATGCAGCAGCTTTCGTTACTGAGCTAAGATTTCTAGACATTCCAATTTGAGACCACACTGGTTGAGGCAAAATATTAAACAAGTTTATTAACTGCAGAAAAATAGATTTTATGTGATTATAAGTGGCAAGTGTAAAGCGATTAAAGGTAGTTACCGAATGAAATAACATGAGATCACAGTCTAAATTTTACACATGAACAAGCTCTTAAATTAGCAATGTCTCACCCTTCTTAGCTGGTATAAGCACTTTCTTAAACACAGGCTGGCTGCCCCCCCCGTCTGGGACTCCCCTCCTCTCTTCAAAGTCCTTCTGTCTTCCAAATGATCCTTCGTATTTTGAGTTGGATGGGATTGGGAATGGAGCCAAGTGTCACACTCCCCTTTTATAGTCTGTTTCAGCTTGCTGGAAGAGTCCATGCCTGTGACATGGTGGCTACTTCCAATCGGTCAAGCAATCCCACTGCAGAGTGTATCCAACTCTAAGAAAAGTGGAATCTTTCCTTGATGGCCAATTAGCACAGCTGGCCACTTCACTGTTGTGCCTAAAAGGTTGTTTGTGGGAGTTTCTCACTTTGTAACATGTTCTAGTAATATTGACAACAATATTTTATAATTCACATACTCTGGGAGTGTGCTTACAATCCACCAGGATATTAATGTTAAAAAGATTAAGACTTTTAAAGTAATAGCAAACAAGGTGTACCTGGTAGGGAAGTTCCAAAGGGGGAGCCGTGTTAGTCTACTGCAGAGAAACAAACAGAGTCCTGTGGCATTTTTAAAGACTAACAGATTTATTTATCACATGAGCTTTTGTGGGAGAAAATCTCACTTTGTCAGATGCTTTGAAGATATCATAATTATATGACACTGGTGAATATAGAGTTTCTGGTGTTTTGCTCTCAGGGTATCACAGTTGCGTTACAAAATAAATGGAACAAAACACTTGAAAATGCAATGTGAAGAACAACGGCATTCTTGAGGGAGAGATGGACTGGACAATCTAGCAGGTCTTTTTCCTCTCTGACTTTCCTGCTTGATTCTATGATACATAAAGGGCCATGATGCAAATCCGTTTACTTATGTGAATAGTCCCACTAGGGGCGGCCTTACCCTACCTGGGGCCCTAGGCAAAGGTCCCTCGCGGGGCCCCTATAAGGCTCCCTAGCACTGGCCCCACCTCCCTGCAGCCCTGGTGGGAGCCCGAAACCACCCCTGTGGCCCCGGCCACCCCGCTCACGGTCTCAGCACCCTGTTGTGGTCCCCCATGGCCCCAGATCCTGCGGCCAGCCCCCTCCACTCTGCCGGGGCCCCAAATTCCCTCCTGCAGCCCCAGTGCCCTGGCCCCTCCACCCACCACCCCACCCAGGGCCCCCCATGGCCCCAGATCCCTGAGGCCGGCCCCCTCCACAGCCCCAGCACCTGCTGGGGTCCCCCCAAACTCCCATGGTCCTCAAAAAAACCCTGTGACCCTGGATCTCCGTAGCCCTGAAAGCAGCCCCAGTGCCCTGCTGGGGGTCCCAACCTCCCCATTGCCAAAGGCAAGGGGCAGGGCAGGAGCCCAGAGCCAGACCTCTGGGTTGGCCCACCCAATCCCCAGGGTGGAGCAGTTGGCCCAGGGGTGGAGCAGCTGGCCCAGGGGTGGGGTGAAAGCATGGAACCTGGCCTCTGGGCCAGCCCGCCCCCCCCAGCATTGGGTCCCCTGCAGGCCGATTGGCCTGGGGCCTCACCCCCGACAGGGACACCCCCTCCTGCCTCCAACCCTGACCCCAGCCCCAGCCCCGGCCCCCCGCCATGTGTTCTGCAGGGTGAGAGGCAGACACAGCTTTGGGGGTAGCTGAAGGGGCCCCTTACTGCTTGGGGACCTACTTGGACACCTGCTTCACCTACCCCGAAAGCTGCCTCTGAGTCCCACCAATTGTTATAGGATTGTAGATGCCCCTGATGGGGTCTTAGCAATGGGGAGAGACCTCTCGTTCTTAAAGCCCAAGTTTCTGCTGCCTGAACTAAAACACCCATGCTTTGTTGGCCCAAGGCTCTAGCACGCTAATTGAACTCTATTTTGTGATTCAGCCATCACTAGAGAGGAACAGATTGCTACACTGCATAGGTTGCACAGCTGATCTGAAGCTCTCAGGGTCTGGTCCTAAGGTTGTTCAGGTACCATGTAGAAAAATGACTGCTGTCAACCATGTGAGCTTGGTACCCAGTGCTCCTCAATTCTCTTACTATGCAATCCTATAGTTCTTTTTTAAACAACTGGTCAAGTTTTAGCTTCATTCAGCACCAATAAGAGAGACATCTCCTCCAAACTTTACGTACCTGGCTGTTTATGACCTATAGTAGATCTTATTCCACCACCAAGTGAACCCAAGATTTTCTGCATACTAAGAACCAATAATTCAAGTGTTTTGATGGCTAGTTACAATAATTGCCAGATTAATAGCAATGTTTCATAGCTGAAATGTTTTTCATCTCTAATAATTTTATTGACAAAGCACCCACACTCATGTAATAGAACAGCTGGCCTTTTCTGGGATGGTTAGGTTCACTTCTCCCTAACGTGCAGTGACCTTTGAAATGACTATTTTTAAAATCAGAGCAGCTCCATTTTCTTTTAAAACTATCATTCAAGAAAACATGTAAACAGTATTAAGCCATGTTACAAATTCTAAGGATGTGCAGCATTCACTAAATGATTCCCTTCTCCAAAAACTGTCCGGTTTCAACCATCAAACCAACAAAACCCCAAACAAACCTCCCCCCAGTAACTTTTTAAAGAGTTAAGGCATACTTGTTACTTCAAGTAACATGAGAGGTAGTGCTTTGTTTTTCTTGATAGTGGAGATACAGAATCCTAGGAGGTCTCTTTGTAACCTTCCTTTTTTCTTGATTGAATGGCCTAAAATAGAGAGCCAAGTTTTCAGACAGCCTCCCTCTTGTTGTTATTTCCACTGTCTCAAAGCTTCCATGACTAATGCAGCCCATATTTGGGTCATCAAAGCTTTAACTTTGGGTTGTGCAGACTTTTTTTTCCAGAGCCTTGCTCTAATCCTTAGGTTGACCAGCCGAAGTCAGGATGTCACCTCTTTTCACCCTATGCAGTTGAGTAATTCTAGGAGAAACACTGCAGGATGGCCAAGTTAAAGTACACAGACTGGAAATGTCTTCCTTTCCCTTATTCCCTCTTCAGTAATCATCATGCTCACATTTTGCATCTTGTCTAAAATGTAGATGCCTCACCCTGAAATTTTTAATTAGTGTGGGCAGCCTCTTGCCTCCCCTGGGCTACAAGCAGGAACAAGGAACATAGCATGTTTTTGTGGTTAGGGCACTGGATGAGGACTCGGAGAACGATGGTTCTATTCTACACCCTGCCACGTACTTCCTGTGTAATCTCGAGCAAGTTGCTTCACCTCTTTGCATCTCCGTTCCTCAACTGTAAAACAGAAATACTACTATTTACTTTCCTCCACACTTTGTCTGTCTTGTCAATTTACATTGTAGGTTCCTCAGGGCAGGGGCCATCTGGAACCATGTGTTTCTACAAAATCTTTTACAATCTGATTTCATCTGTGCATTTCTATCATACAAATAATAAATGATAACTGTCTGATTGCAGGGTTGGGTCCCAAGACTGTGAACTTTTCAGGACAGAGACCATGTTATTATCGTCAGTATATGTCGCACCTGGGCATTTAACAAAACCCAACTGAGATGACTGCATTGTAAATTCCATCTGAGCAGAAAAAAGATGGGAGAGAACAATATGTATCTCAGGGGAGATTTTCAAAGCCATGAAGTCAATGAAAGCGAATGAGAACTGGGTGCTTAACCGCCCTTGTGCCTTTGAAGTGATGAATATTATGGGAGATACCACATGCTACCTTAATATACCCCACCAAAATTATATGGGTGTTCTTACATTGGTATGTAATGTTTACTTTTATTAAAAAAAGAAAACCCTCTACATTCTTATAAACCCCAAATGTTACTTCTTATCATAATGTTACTATAGTGGTTTTGTAATAAGAGTGCTTATTAATTATTACCACAGTAAAATTTTAATGAAAGTATTTCTGATATGTAGAAAATGTATCTGATTCTATTTTGGTGGCCTGTATATAGTACTATATCTCTTTGCAATATGAAATATTATACTCCTGCATTACACACTGGTATCGCTTTCATAAATGAGATATTTTAAAATATATTTTTAGTATTCATCATGGTAAAAAACAGACCCTCCCCCACTTTTTTTAAAAGGACAAACAATTCTTTCCCTATAAATATTACTTGACTTTTGCAATTACTCAATATCTATTTTTTTAACAAAGCATACTGTAGCTCTTTGAACAATGTGCCTTACTGACTCTAAGAGAATGCCAACACCATGCATTAGCAAGAGTGGGTGAAGTCGGGAGTGAAATGCAATCTGTTGAAACGTTAGATGCATAGATTAAGAGCTGCTTTTGCCATTTGATTCAGCCAGCAATGAAGAAAGTTGAATTTGAAAGTATTCCACTGTTTTCAACTTCCATAACAGATCAATTTGTATTTGAAGATAAAGTCACTAAAAATATTTTTTCCTCATTTTGTCATTTTTTCCAGTAAATTGCAGCACACACTTTTTTATAATTTTTTTTTTAAATGACAACAAAATATACAAAGGAAAAATTAAGTGGTATCAAACTTCTCTAAAACAAATCTAATCATCCATTTTGGTGCATTACTTTTCTTGGGAAAAATATTTTGAAGATAATTAAAATCATACTCTTTATCCACTGGCTATGCATCCTTGGGAAAGATTTTCCCGTTGTGCATCTCAGAACCCCTGTACGTAATAGGGACAGGGTCACATTTCTTATCTGTATTTTTGCTTCTATGAATATCATGCCGGATTGCACTTATGTGTCTACCTATCTCATCCCAAGATTTTGGAATAATGCAAGAATGAGAATCATGCACTGATAAAGAGTAATGGTTGGTCACCTCTGCTAAGAACTTTAAGATACTCATGGGAATCTCTGTGTTAATACTCTTGGCCATTATTCATATTAGGTTTGTATAGCTCAAGATCCAGTGTGCTGCAGCAGCAGAGGTGAAAACTACAAACTGTGGATGACAAACTTCTGTATGTTGGGAGAATGCCCTGGTTCCTTCCCTCCTGCAGGAAGTTTTAGCACTGAACGTGGCACTGGAAATGCTGCACAAAGCAAGCTGAGACATCAGGATTACAGTCTAGTGATCCTTATGTTTCCTTTACAGGTAGGACCAAAAAGGGCTTAAGGGGCAACCTGAGAGAGTTTAAATGGTATAAAAGGAGAACGTGGGATTAGTTATGCAGGGCCGTCCCGAGGAGGGGGCGGGGCCCAGGGTCAATCAGCCTGTGGGAGCCCCCCACCCTACCTCCATATTGGGGGAGGCGGGCAGGCCCAGAGGCCGGGCTCCACTTCCCTGCTCCACTCCTGGGCCAGCTGTTCCGCCCTGGGGGCAGGGAGGGTCAGACCAGAGGCCAAGCTCCGTGCTCCCCCCATGCCCCACTGCCTTTGGCTTGCTGCCAAAGGCAGTGGGGCGGGAACAGGATGAAGTTTGGTAGTGGGGGCCTGCTCGGGGCGGTCACCCCACTTGCTCCCCCCAAGGATGGACCTGTAGTTATGGTCGGAGATAGAACAAGTTTGTAAAAGGGTTGTGTTATACAAGGGTCCTTTACTCTCTTTCCCCATCGGGAAGGTTTAGTTCTGAAGTTGGGAGCCTGAGGATGCTGGTGGACTGTAATCCCACTCCATGTTTCCTTAGAGAATAAACCTTCATTCTTGGTGATTTTTCTGAGTGGGTCTGGTCTGGGGTGGATACATACTGGCGCACTATGTAGAGTTTATGGAGGAAGCTCAGGGTCAGTGTCAAAGCTGTGTAAAAGACACAAGGCAAACTTACTCTATACTGGAATGGTGAACTGGTGGGGATTACACTAGCATTCAGAGGCTACAGTCAGAACCAACGCCATTGTGCTAGGTGCTGTACAAATACACAGGAACAGTTTACAATGAAAAAAAGACAGACAAAGGGTAGAAGGAAGGGACTACAACCTACAAACAAAATGGTCAGAGTGAAGAGAAGTACATGGCTTGTTAATTCCACTTTTGTTTGTTCTTTTGCCCTGTAGGCAAACAAACCACAAAGTTGGAAGAGGGAGGAACACTCACATTAGGAACAACTTTATTGCATCTTTCACAGATTGTTTTAAAAGTCTCTTATCTTTAAAAACATGTTTCACATATACCTGGTACCCCTTCAATCTGACCATTAATGCACTATGCATCTGACCCCTCTGTCCGTGAAATCAGTCAGATTCTCATTGCATTCACTGGGAGTTTGATTAGGCCCTTTATCAGTTCCTTTAATGTTCTTACTTCCCAAAGAGGATTTACCCTCCTTTTAAAGGGCGCTGAGAGCCACTGTTGAAAAGTGCAGTGTGAATCCGGCTCAACAAAGCACGTAAACATGTGCTTGGCTTTAAACATTTGCTCAAGTCATTGGGGCTATGCACGTCCTTCGCTGCGTTGATGAACTGGGATTTTAAGAGCTAAATATAATTAATATTCTTAGAGGGAAGGAGAACTGGTAAAACACTGGGTGAAGCATTTAAAAGTAAGTAACATTAATTTAATTAAATCCTCTTGGACCAAAGTCTCTCCAGCTAATGCAGTTTACAGTGAAATTTTCTCCTGCACTCATTTAAACATAATTACTGCACTTATCTTGTCAAGATGAAATTTTGGAAGGTTACTCACTCTGCACACATGCAAACATGCAAGCTATGCTGACCTTTAGTTGTAACTTTTTTTTAAACTCCTCAGACTGCAGCATCAAAATAATAATAATTTCCTACTTTTCTTCAAATTAAAAGATTCCAAAATACAAACTAACAAGCAACGAAGCACAGGCAACCATGTTAACACCATACAGTAATTCTAAAACAACAATTTAGGAGCGGAAGTGAAGACAAATATTGTATCCAATTGAAACTACATAGGATATTCAGGTTAGAAGAATATAATTACTAAAAACAGAACATGGCCAGATCAATCTGTTGACATAGGTCTGTGTCTTGAGGTGCATCCAAACGGTGAAGTAACATGGCTTTGATCTGACCCATAGCAGGAATGGGGCTCTGACCCGTCCCCATCCTAGGGTCCTACACCTGACATCCTGAGTGCACGCTAACCCAAGTCAGACTGACTCATGTGGGGATGGAAGTGGGGCTTGGGCTCAAATCTGGGTCCAAGTCCAGGCTTAGTGCACAGTGTACACATTCCCTAAAAGAGGAAGGACAATCTTTCAGGCAACCTGACCTCCATCTTGTGCTTGGTGATGCTGGTGGGCACAGAAGGAAGCTCTCTGAGGCCAGGTGGAAGTTGTAGTGATCTGAGACCTTGGAAGTAATGATGAGAAAGTGTAATGGAATCAGAGGCAAGCAATGGAGACAACTTATTAGGACATTAAGGCCACTGAAAGACTGTTCCAGGCAATTATAAGTAAGTAAATTATAAGTAAAAGGGGGAATGGAGAATAGGGTTCTTTCCCCACCTCTCTCCTCCCAAACAAATCAAAAACCACCTAGCACAGTATTAAAGAACACCCAAATGGTCTGTTAGCATTCTTATGGGAGGCCCAGGTTGACATCAAGGAAGAATGTGGCACCCCTCAGCATTTTAGACTGTTAAACAAAAAAGTGGAACAGTAAAAAGTTCCTCTCCACAGAGACTTCTTCACATGTTCAGATGAAGTGAATTAAAATTGATACCAAGCAAAATCTCATTGAACCAGAGACAACAAACACTCAGCTCTGCAGAAACTAAAGCCCCAGTGGAATTGCTCAGGTCAGGGCCGTCCCTAGGCAGGTGCGGGGCCCAGGGCCAATTGGCCTGGGGGGCCCCCACCCCACCCTACCCTATGCTGGAGGGGGGAAGAGTGGGCCGAGCCAGGCTGCTCTGTCTCTGGGACCCCGGCGAGGTCAGCGAGAGCCAGCTGAGGCCGCGGCCCTGAGGCTGCCGCCGGGAGCTGGCCCCAGCTGAGGCCACGCTGCTGGTGGGGGCTGGTCCTGGCCAGGGACCATCTGGCGTGGGGCAGACCGGCCCCGAGAGGCCGGGCCCCACACACCTGCCCTGCCCTGCCCTGCCCTGCCCCTGAGCCTGCCTGGGGCCTGCCCCGTTAGACTCCCCCCCCCCCCCCGGCCGCAGGACGGCCCTGGCTCAGGTTAACATAGTTCATTTTAAAGCAAGAACAGTTTTCTTTCCCATGATCTACAAACAAAAAAAGAAAAGCTCTGGTTTAAAAACTCAAGGCACTAAACAGAGATGAAATCGGCAAGAGCAGGGAAATGGAAGGCAGAGCCCCTGGGACTACAACACACTTGGTTTCTAATCCATGACACAGAATAGCTTCTCTGTGTAGTATATTGAAACAATGTTACAGTTACGAGCAATCACATTTAAGTTTTGAAGAGTTTCCTGGTCCTGCATGCAGGCTATGGGCCGTGTAGGGCAGCATGTGATTAAAGTCAGTTCTGCAGAGAACTGCTTTTTACTCTCTCTTGTTTGGAGTTTTTAATGCTAAGAAACAGAGTAATGCTACTGCTAAAACCTTCCTACAAGAATATATTATATTTCTATTTAAATTCTCTGTATATATGTCATGAATATAAGTTATAACTCTCTATTCCCATTAAATAGCTGGGGAAGCTAACATAGGTGCTGATAGCATTCGTAAGTATTTGGGCTAGTGAAATCCTTTCAGAGCCATGGAAGAAAGTGAGAGAAGCAGTATCACCCAGGTGATAGGGCAATGGATCAGGAGAGAGATAAGCGTTCTGTTTCTGTTCTCAATCACTCTGTGATCTTGGGGAATCAGGCCACCTCCCCATACTTCATTTTGTCTGTGTGTAAAATGGGGATAATGATATGTACCTTTGAAGCACTATGAGATCTATGGACGACACAGCTAAGTCTTATTATTTATGCTAAAAGTGCTGAAGTCATTACTATTACTAAAGCACAAAGAATCTTCATATTTAGGCTTGGCAGAATGTGATTTTTATGGCTTTTAAAATTTGGAGGTTAAAAATCTATATTTATTTGTAAACAATTTTTTCTATTTTTGTCAGTTTAAATTTTCACAGATGCAGGAAATTATGGGGGGGGGAGTCAGAGAGTAATTATTTAATGACAATGGATGTTGTGATTCAAAAAGCTAAAACTTTATAATGGATAAAACACAAATTGTCAGCATCACTCACCAAAACAGACAAAGTTAATAGCCTTAAATCAAACTCCACTAAGCTGTCCAGTAGCATTCCTCTTATTTTGCCTATATGTGCTTTTTGATGATCAGTCACGGAATTTTTTTTTCCCGTTTGTTTATGTGTGCATGATGAAACTGATGGCTACTAATGTTTACCAATAAAATTCTAATCCTTCCACAAGCCTGCTCATATTGCACAGCACACAAATCAACTGTACAGTGGCACACAATTCACTCATTGGGCAGCTACCTCAGAGAATCAGTAAAAGCACAAACATCTCGATCCACCAAAACTGTTCCATTATTCTTTGAAATATAAATTCACCCAAATTCAGTCAGGAAAATAAGAGACATGACTTATTGTTCAGAAGAGTTTCCCTCAAAAGTTCATTTTATTCTTCTAAAGCAGAGGTGGGCAAACTACAGTCCACCTGGGTCCTTCATCTGGCCCGCCAGCTGGGTCTGGCTGACAGCCTGGATAGTGGCTGCTGCTGGTCCTCCCTCCAGCCCCACGCAGATCCAGTGGCACCCTGCCCCGGCTGGCCTGCAGGGCCCAGCAGCATCCTGGCTGGAGCATGGCAGCTACTCTTCCCTCCTGGCTCCAATTATCATTAATTATTTTATTTTATTTTTAATTTTATTTATTTATTTATTTGTTATTTTTGTATTGAAAAATCCCCACCCCTTCCCTGTGCCCCCTGGACTTAAAATTCGTACTCTGCTTGGACAGGGGTAGTCCTTGCCAGGGGTAATCCTTGTTCTCTGACAGTCCCACTGGGAGTGGGAGTGCCCAATTAAATTAAATAAAACCACCCCCAGCAGCTAGCATGCCCCATAGCTGTGCCTGCCCCCAGCCATGCCCCCAGAGGCTGGAGCCCTGGCCGGGACCGGAGGGGAGGTGGGTAGCCGCAGCAGGGCTCCCAGCTGCGTGCTGGACCGTCCGCTGTGGCCTGGGTCCCAGCCAGCAACCGGGCAGCACGGGCCATTTTAAAAAGCCCCATGGGTCACTTTTGGCTCGTGGGCCAGGGGTTGGGAACCCCTGGCTTAGATCCTTTAGATGTGAGGGCTCCACATGGTCTGAATGACAGGCTCATTATTATCCTACAGTGCACTTCTTTTTTGACTGCTGAACATTTCTCAAGATTGTCTTCCCTAGAGCCCAATGCCCAGCCAGTGGAAAGATGACAACATGGCCCTCATCCTTCACAAATGTTGCTATTATTATGTTATGAATGAAAGAGTCTCATTGCTAGAGATATAAAAAATTCCTTATCTGTGTTACTAACAATACCTTTGATTATTATAACTGAAACAGATTAAAAAAATCCATAGGTCCCACCGCCTGAACATCTAAGTGACTGAATACACAAGTATTTTATTATGTCCAAGGCCCCATTTTCTATTGACTAGATCAGATGGGCAAGTGCTTGCAGCACCAGGGATTTACTATGCTTGTCACAAATTACAGAATCGTAGAAATATAAGATTGGAAAGGACCTTGAGACATCATCAAGTTCAGCTCCTTCTCCTGAAGCAGGGCCAAGTAAACCTAGTCCATTCCTGACAGGTGTTTGTCCAAACTGTTCTTAAAAACCTCCAATAATGGGGATTCCACAATCGCCCTTGGAAGTCTATTCCAGAGATTAACTATGTTTATAATTCAAAAGCTCTTCTTAATATCTAATCTAAATCTCTTTAGCTGCAGATTAAGACCATTTCTTCTTATCTTACCTTCAATGCACATAGAGAACAACTGATGAGAGTCATTATTATACTATCCTGTAACATATTTGAAGACTATCAGGTCCCCCTGTAGTCTTTTCTCAAGACTAAACATTTTAACTCTTTCTCATAGGTCAGGTTTTCTAAACCTTTTATTATTTTTATTCCTTTCCTCTAGACTCTCTCCAATTTGCCCAAATATTTCCTTAATTGTGGTGCTCAGAAATGGACAATACTCCCGTGTCTTACATACAAAACTCCTGTTAATGCACCCCACAATGATATTAGCCATTTTTAAAACTTCACTACACTGCTGACTCATATTCAATCTGTGATCCTCTATAACCCCCAGATCCTTTTCAACAATACTATTATCTAGCCAGTAATTCCCTGTTGTGTAGTTGTGCATTTCTTTTTTTTTCCATAAGTGAAGACCTTTGCCCTTATCTTTATTGAATTTTAACTTGTGGAATTCAAAACAACTCGCCAATCTGTCAAATTATTTTGAATTCTGATCCTGTTTTCCAACATGCTCCGAGTGTGGTGTTATTTGCAGATTTTATAAGCATGCTCTCCACTCTATTATCCAAGTCATGAATGAAAATATTGACTAGTATCAGGCCCAGGAATAACTCCTTTTAGAACCTTACTTGATATATTCTCCCAGTTTGACAAAAGCCATTGATTAGTACTCTTTAGGTATGTTTTCCCGCACTCCCCAAATCACTTGTGCATCCATCTTACAGCAGTTTCATCTAGACTACACAGTGCTTTTTTTTGTTAAAGAAGAGAAGGTGCTGGTACTCATATCTTGATAGTAAATTTGAAAAATGCCTCTCCCACTCCTCTTCTTCCTGTGCTATCCCTCTTCTTTCAGCAGCGTGCTCCTATCTCTCGCTTACCCTGCCCTCCAGCTGGGCAGTGGGTCCGGCAAGGGACAGGAGTTCCGCGCTCCTTTTCCCTGCTGACCCCGCCCCCACAACTTGGCAGCAGGGCTGGTAAAAAATGTGCTGGTACTCCATATCTGTGTACCATCACAAAAAAAGTACTGAGACTACATTTCCATAGTTTGCTTATGAGAATACTGTGTGGGTCTGTATTTTAAAAAAACTTATTAAATATCAAGATATGTCCTGTCTACTGGGCCAGTAACTCTGCCAAAGAAGGGAATTAGGTTGATCTGGCATGATTTACTCTTGTCAAATCAGCTATGTCTACACTTGGAAATTTAAATCGACTCTAACTAAGTCGACTTTAAGTCGACTTAGTTAAGTCGACTTAGTGTGTCTACACTTAAAATTAAAGTCGACTTAAAGGGGAACCACACTGGATGCTCTAGGTTGACTTTGTGGGGCTAGCGGGACCTTGGGCAGGTCCATGGTGGCAGGGGGGGCACTCCTTGTGTGCAATGGGGCAAAAAGGGGACAGGGACCCTGGCAGGGCATGTGGGCAGGGTGTGATGCTGTCTGGATTTAGGGAAGCATTTATGATATTATTATCTATCCATATATTATAAATGCTATAGGCCATAGGAACTATGTCATGTTTGGTATCAATAGAAAGTTAGTAATTTGCTGGGAATGATTATATAGTTTATGTCTAGGAATTGTATTTGAATTAGAAGTGAGTTTAGTTAGGAATTTGGTGTTATATCTATACTTTAACTTGTAAAACCATTGTCTCCTTAATGTTAAGGAATGTGCCAGCCACAATGGGCCCAGGGAGTAACCTGATGAGCCGTTAAGGACATAAGGAATACAACCATTGTGTCCTTAATGGCTCGTTAGGTTACTCCCTGGTCCCGTATCACCTGACAGATTCCTTAACATTAAGGAGACAATGGTTTTACAAGTATAGATATAACACCAAATTCCTAACTAAACTAACTTTTAATCCAAATAGAATTCCTAGACATAAACTATATAATCATTCCCAGCAAATTACTACCTTTCTATTGATACCAAACATGACATAGTTCCTATGGATTATAGCATTTATGATATATGAATAGAAAATAATATCATAAATGCTTCCCTAAATCCAGACAGCATCACACCCTGCCCACATGCCCTGCCCTTTGGGGGGCATGCCAGGCTCGCTCTGTGCCCCCCCAGCAGGGAGGGCATTGGTGTAGACCTGGGGTAGCCCTAAGTCGACTTAGGGCTACCCCAGGGCTACACAGGCTTAATTTGACTTTAAAAAGTTGAATTAAGCCTTAGGTCTACTCAAAAGCAGGTTTTATAAAGTCAACTTAATTTTCCTTAAGTCGACTTTATTTTCCTTAAGTCAACTTAAGCAAGCTGCTTAAGTCGACTTAAGGAAACTGTAGTGTAGACGCAGGGTAAATTAAGTCGACTTAAGCAAGCTTAAGTCGACTTAATTTACCAGTGTAGATGCAGCCATCCATATTAGCTATTCTTTCTATTTCTATCATCATCTATTCTAGGTGCTTACAAATTGACTGTGTAACAATTTAAGGTAAGAATGTCACGCTGGCTAGTTTATAATTCCACGGGTTCTCTGTTCCCATTTTTCAATGTAGGAACTGTGTGTGCCCTTCTCCAGCCTCTAGAATCTCACTCATCCTCCATGAGTTCTTGAAAATAACTGCTAATGATTCTCCAGTTCCTTAAATACCCTAGGATGACTATCAGATCCTGCCAACTTGCCTTTATGGATTTTTTTTTCATTTCATTCAGCTTGGAAAATAAACTAGACTGATTGTTTTCACTCTTGTTTATATACAATTTCATCTTCCTAGTCTTGTGCCCTAGCGTGATGTTTTTAACACTTCCCTCTGTTTCCAGCAGTGCATAAAAATGTATAAATTAAATACAGAGGTTCCGAGATTTATCCTTTTACATTTATGAAAACATTTTTGATTTTGTACAGATACAATAGAACCTCAGAGTTATGAACAGTCCAGGAATGGAGGTTATTTGTAAAAGTTCATAACGCTGAATAAAACTATATGGTTTTTCTTTTAGAAGTTTACAACTTATAGCTTTGAAATCATACTATACAGAAAAAAATGCTACTTTCCTTTTTTTTTTTTTTTTGTAGTTTACATTTAAAACAGTATTTGCTGTTTGCGGGGGGATCTCTGATGCTCCCTGATGGCATATTTCGATTCCAAATTAGGTGTGTAGTTGACTGATCAATTTATAGCCCTGGTGTTCATAACTCTGAGGTTCTACTGTATTACTAAATATAGGGTCTTAATTGCTTGACAAGATCTGTTCTAACTTCGAAGAGGATAAGATTTATCTACTCTTTTTAAAAAATCAATATCTCCAATATGCTTTCTTTCCAAGAACTATCTCAATTTGGAAAAACTACAGTTTTAACATTTTAACTTTTCTTCCCCATTATCCCATAATTGATTTGAAAGGCAACCTGCAACAAATTTTTAAAAGAAGGTTTGTGCCCCTTTTCATTTCTCTGACTGAATTTCTGATTTTTTTTTTCTCCTTAGAAATATTAGAGATGTAAAGCCTGACTTTCCCTACTTTTCCTGGACTTACTGAGGGTCCCAGATATAGACTGGGATCTATGCCATCCTTGAATCGAAAAGGCAGGGATACTGATTCCTTAACATAACCTTCCTTTCCCCCAAGTGTTTTATTGATGTTAGAATTAAATAGTTGTTAACAAAAACCAAACTGGTCAACAGTCTGACTGTTGGAGGTTGGCTGATCTCTTAAGAGAGAAAGACCTCATCCCCCACCTGTGAGAAGATCTACTCACCTCCCCAGATAAGGAAAATGGAGATAGTCATGTAATCAGTGGATCAAGCAACTCAGTCAGGCCTGGGGCATATAAAATAGAGGCCTGTCCAAAGCCCAGGAAGGACACCTGTAGAGAAGGCAGAGGAGGCCGTGGCTCCTTTTACAGGGTGAGGCGGCTAAATTCCTGATGTGAAGTCCTGCTGGGCAAGAAGGAAGACAGACCCACAAAGAATAGGGGTTCTGTCAACCAGAGAGTGGACCTCTTTTTGTTTTGAATTCTATTTGCATCACCTTGTTGGCAGGATTTAATAAATCAGACCCTGGTACTTTGTTTTGAATATTTTGGTCCGGAGTGTTGAAAATATCTTGTGGACAGGGGAAACTGAAATAATCACTGAAGAGCCACCCTAGGCTTTGAGGAGATGACCGACCTGGTTACAGTGACTAAAAATCCTTTCTCTTCTAACATGCGGTTTCTGTACCAATTTAACCATACAATACTGGAAACCAATACAGTTAAGCTGGTACAGTTCCTTAGTGCGGATGCAAGTAAAAGTACTTCTATCAAGATAGGTTATTTTTGGAAATTCGTGGAATATTTAAATTAACATGGTTACATTGGTACTAGTACAGTGTAGTCAAGCCTCTGCAAACAAGCTGTTGTTTCACTCTCTTGAGATGTATTCTGCTAATTAATTATTTTTCAAAGTATGGTAGCTTCCAGGAGCTCCAGTCAGGACCCCATTGTGCTAGGTGCTGTGGAAACACAGAATGAAAAGATGGTTAAATAGCTGCTTCTCCACTCATCCAGAGACCCCGGGAGAACAAGAACTAAATTTCTAATTTCTAAAAAAAGAAGAAAACATCTTTTCCAGACATCCTCCATACTTGAAGCAGCAGCAAAAAGGCAAAACCCTTTTTTCCTCACCATTCCTTTTTACAGGTCATTTTAAATAACTCGCATTTTACAGCATCATCATGAGCTGTGCTCACTAATGAAGTTGTCTCCGATTGGCAGTGGGGTTTTTTGCTGGTGCATTTCAGTTTTGATGTGGTTCTTCTTTGCAACAAGCCATGACTGGATTTTATGATGAGGTAGATTTAGGTAAACAAGTTCACAGTCATGAATGTGATGGGAAATTAGCCTCATCACCTCCCTAAGCAATGCAAAAATATCATGGGTCACAAGAAGGCTCAGATATTCATCAAGCTGTATGCAGCTCACCATCTGTCAGCGGGGCCTTCAAAAGACCTGCCATTCTATCCCGTTAGTTACCAGAGTTACCAGTGAGGAAACCTTACTTGGGAACTGTGCTCACATTATGTGCTGCTTTAACAATGGGGGCAGGTCTACACTGCCTGCCGTTTTCGGTGGCAGTCGAACAGAGATAAACAAGCAGTGCTGGATTTAGGCACAAGCTAAGTAAGCTACAGTTTAGGGCCTCAGATTATGAGGGGCCTCTAAAGGCCAGAAGTGTCATGTGACTTTTGTGAAGCCGTTCGGCCTTCAGTAAGTGGAGAGGACAGTCATATGACAATGCAGCTAACATGGCAGGTTGCTATAATGGCAAGCAGCAAAAACTTCTAGAGACAAATAAATATGCAATATATCTTCCATGTGCTGGACATTCACTGAATCTTGTTGGTCACGCTGCAGTTGTTTGCTGCTTAGATGCAGTATATTTTTTTGCTGTTCTGCAACTAATATACACTTTCTTCTTGGCCTCTACAAAACACTGAGCAGTACTCAAATCATTCTTGGATCCTAAGTCCACAGTACCAAAAAATCTCTCTGACACTAGGTGGGAAGCACAGGCAAAGGCTACTTCAGCAGTAGCTCAGGGTGATAATTCAATTATTGATGCTCTTACTTATGTCTATACTAATGATACTGAAAGGGTGATACAAGCAGAGAAGCTGTCATTCTTCTGGAGAAAACTGAGGAATTAAAGTTTGTGTTCACGTTAGAATTTGGAATCATTTGTTAAATCAGTTCCACAAAAGCAGTAAGGCCCTACAGGATCCACAGATTGCCCTTAGCACATGTGCAAAGCTTTACACATTGCTCTCTCTCTTTTAAAAAGAAACCCAAGAACATTTTGATGAAATTGAACTCAAAGCAAAAGGAAAGCTGCCTGATGTGGACTACAAGTGTGTGAATAACAGAAAGAGAGAAAAAAACAAGTCAATGATAGTGAAGCATCTAATGCTAATGGTATATTCTCCAAGAGACAAATTTAGAGTGAAAACCTTTATTCCTATGATGGATGCCCTTGAAATTAACTTGAAGAAAAGAGCAATCATATATGATAATGTTGCAAGAAGATTTATATTTTTGGTTGATTTAGAAGCCTTGGAAGAACAGTTGTGTGAAGGTGTAAAGCTTCTGATGAAAGACTATCCTGACGATGTTGATGTTAATCTCGTTGGGGAAATAAAGCACTTCCATGCTTATATCAAGCAAAATTATTCAGATAAAGGACATTTATGCCATCAGGGCCCATATCAAGTCATCTTCCAAGATAAGATTCAGTTGTCTTTCCATAATCTAAAAGCAATATTGAGACTATTTTTTAGTCTAATGGTAACAAACTGCTCAAGGGAAAGGTCATTTTCGTGGCTGAAGAGGACTAAGAACGAACTGTGGACATCAATGCTGCAAGAAAAGCTGTCTGCACTAAACATTTTTGTGCATAGAAAATAATAAACTTCTTAGCTGATCATTTGAAAACATCATCCATGACTTTGCTCTTCGGAAATTACGAACGAAAATGTTTTAAATTTTATGTGATGTGTAAACAGAAGAGGCAGTCAGTTTCCATTGCTGCTTCCATTTACTAAGAATTGATCTTTGTAATGCTCTTGTGTTGCTTTACGTTAAAAATCTTCAATTTCATACATATTAATTTTATATTAATAATTTTTCATTGCAAGTTGCATTCCTACTTTCATTTACTAAGTGCTGATCTCTGTAATTGCTCTTGTGTTGCTGTACAATAAAAGTCTTCAGTTTCATATATGCTAATTAAAAAATCGTGAGGTATTTAATAATGTAAATCAGGCTTTTTTTGCAAGTTGCAAGCTTTATTTAGACTATTAGTTGTTTGTTGCATCTTTACCTATGTATATATGCAAATATAAAGATTTATCATTTATTGTTTCATTGCCCTTTCTGTTAGAATGTAATACATTTTTTTCTCTTTATTTTATTTATTTTTTTGTTATGGTATGGGGCCTCTAAATCTTGACTTAGTTTAGGGCTTCAGCATGTCTTAATCCAGCCCTGTACACAAGTTACTTAAAATAACCTGTGTATCTCAGTTTGACTGCCCTATGACCAGCATGTTCACTGGTGTCGATTCATCGCTACTCCAGCTGCTGGAGTGGAGTTCGGAGATCGGTTTCCCGATCGACTGAGCAGGTCTTCACAGACCCAATCAGTTGATCAGGAAGGTCGATCTGATGGTGGTGATTTTGCTGCCATCAGTGACGACTAGCTCCCAGAAGCAGCACTCTGAAACAGTGACAGATGCAGTAAATTTTGTGCGGAATTTTCACTGATTCCAGTGATGGAAGTTCCACAGGCAAACAGATAACAAATCAAAACTTCAAAGAGAAACCGCAGAATTGGAATTCATATGCAGATTTGACACTGTCAATTTAGGGCAGAATATAGACTATGGGTTTTTTTTCTATTACAAGAAGTAAATTTGCTTTACTTCCCCCCATCTCCCAACCACCTCCTTGATAAATGCTGTACTTCACTGTTTGAATCCAAACAAGTGCGTTGATTTGCTGTAACAGTCTGATCTGATCCTATGATTTACAGAATGGGAGCAAAATAAATGTAGGGGAGTGTAAGTTTCCCATCTTGAAGTGTCTGACAAAGCAGAAATTTCTCCCAAGAAAGCTTATGTGATACATAAATTTGTTAAGTTTCTATAAGTGCCACCAGACTCCTTGTTTGTTTCACTGATGGAAGAACGTCCTTCCCCTCTGCATGGAGGGAAAGTAGGCAGTGTTTGGCTTAAACCCTCTTTTTTTTTTTTGCCTGCTGTTTCTCTATCTTAAGTCTGTGTAGTCTCGCGGTTTAACATTAATTGAAAATCTATTTCTACCTTCATTATGCATTTTAGCATATTACAAAACTTCAGTCAGATTCCCTTATAACTTCTAATGTCCCTAAAGCCAAGTACAGTCCTGTATTTTTCCACAGCTTTCCCCTTAACGACCTTCTTGTTAGTCAATCCTGCAAACTCCTTTCATGTTAACCCTCTTGATTCTTTCGTCATAGCTTAAGCCTTCCAGACCTTTTTAATTCATGCCACTCTTGTTTGGACCTCTGTCCCTGACAATTTTCTATAGGATGGTTTTCAATATTGGGAACAGTAGTCAGGGCCGTCCCTAGGGGGGAGCGGGGCCCAGGACCAATAGGCCTAGGTGGGGCCCTCACCTCCTCTCCTGGTGGGGAGTGCGGGGCGGTGGCGGCCTGCTCCGCCCTCTAGGGACCCCGGTCACCCCCCCGGGGAGTTAGCCCCGGAAGCCGTGGCCACCCGCCATGCAGTGGGGAACTGCCGCCATGGCACCGGTCCCGGCGAGCCGAAGCCCCTGCGTGGGGAGGCGGCAAGCTGAGGCCGCAGCCCCGGCCCGGGGTGGCAGTGAGCCGAGGCCGAGGATGCGGGCCCGGGCAGCGGCGAGCCATCCCCAGCTGAGGCTGCCATTGCCCCAGCCACAGCCAGGCCTCCAGCGGCTGGGACACAGGCACCTGCCCTGCCCCTGAGCCTGCCTGCTCCGCCCTGGGGGCAGGGAGCAGGGCCAGCCTAGGGCAGCGGGGAGCAGGGGGAAGTTACCGTGGGGCCCAGGGGGATCGCCCCATTCGCCCCCCCCAAAGGACGGCCCTGACAGTAGTCTAAACATGATTAAAAAAATTCCTTTTAAGTGTTACAGTATTTCCTTGTAAATTGTGGTCTGTGCTTCTACTCACACAATTTTACCTTTTTGATGCTTTTTTGACCGCAGTCATACAATACATCATATTAGTCCTTTTATGGCTCTGGCTTTTATGATTCATCAAAATCCTTCTCCTGCTCTTTAAACTGCAAAATGTATTACTTTAACATATTACTATGACTCAAACCTCAAATTTGTTCTTGTTATTCATGGGACTTTTTATCCATTCTACAGACTCCTTCATATCTGATCCCTTTCTCCACATTATTTGCTGGCTCTTCTCCCATCCAATCCATTTTGTATTACCCCAAACTTGGATAACAATAGTGGTACTTTCTTCAAAGTCATTTACACAGAGTGTGAAAAAAACACTGATCTCCTATACCAATCCCCCAGATTCTCCAATCTTCTTTCCCCATTCTCCCTTAATCCTTTCCTGCTCAAATCTGCCCTCGATCACATAACCAGCTTCTTTCTCTATTTGAAAATGGGCCCTTCTCTGCTTTGCTAGCAAACAACTTGGTGTATTAGTTTCCTGTATAACACTGTGTGAACCGCCTCTGGGAAATCTAAGCGCTTGTCTTCACTGACAGCAACAAATTTGCCACTCTCAGATCAATCTTCCAGATCGACTGATCGGGTCTGTGAAGGCCTTCCCTTTGAATCAGCACAGTGAACGTGTCGGACGTAACAAAGTTGAAGGGAGATATGCAAATTATTTTATGTAACTTGCTTATCGTCCTTCCACTGCTGCCAAAAATGGCGGGCAATGTAGACTTGCCCTCAGCAGATTAAATACACAATTTGTAAATCCCATGCAAAAGTCTGGAGGGAATGCTCTTTAAAGTTTAGAAATTTAGTATCCAGGAATCAGAATTTGCAATGTCCAGGTTGAAAATGCAACCTTAACTCTGCCTAAAAAAACTCTTTTTTATAACATTATATATTGTCATTCAACGTATTATGAAACATACAGTGTTTGTCTTTAAAAACAACCATTACCACACTGCACAGATTTGTTGTCTCCTATGGGTACACAAGGAGAATGTTAACTTTTAAATGGTGATCACTACAATTTCTTACATAATGCTGTGTAGAGTAAGATAGAGTATAGTGCACTGAGTCAAGTCTGAATTTTACTTACATCTCAATGAGTTCTACAAAAGATGACGCATGTGTGCTCATGTTCACATGTGCCTGTGTGCACACACATATGGCATCATTGAAGTTTCTACAACCTATCATCTGTTGAATTATATTAGCTCTGGGGTATTATCCTCAGCTAAAACCTATTCATAGAATCATAGGGTTGGAAGGTACCTCATGAGGTCATCTGGTCCAACCCTCTGCTAAAAGCAGGGCCAATCCCACTAAATCATCCCAGTCAGGGTATTGTCTAACTGGACCCTAAATATCTCCAAAGACAAAGATTCCACCACCTCCCTAGGTAACCCATTCTAATGCTTCACCACCCTCCTAATGAGAAAGTTTTTCCTAATATCCAATCTGGACCTCCCTAGATGCAACTTGAAACCATTGCTCCTTGTTCTGTCCTCTCTTACTACCGAGAACAGCCTAGCTCTCTCCTCTTTGGAGCACCCCTTCAAGTAGTTGAAGGTTGCTATCAAATCCCCCCTCAGTCTTCTCTTCTGAAGACTAAATAAGCTTAGTTCCTTCAGTCTCTCCTCGTATGTCATGTGTCCCAGCCCCCTAATGATTTTCATTGCCATCCACTGGACTCTTTCTAATTTATCCACATCCTTTCTGTAGTGGGGAGCCCAAAACTGGACACAGTATTCCAGATGCGGCTTCACCAGTGACGAATAGAGGGGAATAATCACATCCCTCGATCTGCTGCCAATACTCCTACTGATGCAGCCCAATATGCCATTGGCCTTTTTGGCAACAAGAGCAGTGTTGACTCATATCCAGCTTCCCGTCCACCATAACCCCCAGTTCCTTTTCTACAGAGCTGCTACTTAGCTGACTGGTCCCCAGCCTGTAGCAGTGCATGGGATTTTTCCGTCTTAAGTGCACGACTTTGCACTTGTCCTTGTTGAACTTCATAAGATTTCTTTTGGCCCATTGTTCCAATTTGTCTAGGTCACCCTGAATCCTGTCCCTGCCCTTCTGCATGTCTACCATTCCCCCCAACTTGGTGTCATCTATGAATTTACTGAGCATGCAATCTATCCCATCATCCAGATCATTAATAAAGATGTTGAACAGAACCAGCCCAAGGACCAACCCCTGGGGTATACCACTTGTTACTGGTTGCCAACTACACAGTGAACCATTGATTCCTACCTGCTGAGCCCAGTGATCTAGCCAGTTTTCTATTCAACTTACGATCCACTCATCTAACCCATACTTCCTTAACTTGCCGACGAGAATGCTGTGGGAAACTGTATCGAAAGCCTTGCTAAAGTCGAGGTACATCACGTCAACGGCTATTCCCGCATCCACAAATTCAGTCATCTCATCATAGAAGGCAATCAGGTTTGTCAGGCATGCATGTGGCATTAGACTACAGGGGAGATCCTGAAAAGGAACAGGGTGCTTGTGGCCAAATCAAGGTTCTAAGTATTGGGGAGAGGATCATGTACAATGCTATGTAGCTTCCTCTGGAGTTCTTACGCTTGCAGAAGCCAGGTGCAGTCACAACACCTAGCATCCACACTGGCTGCCAATGACAACTGTTAGCTCGGTGTAGACTGTTTTCTTTGGGGCGTTGCCCCGGCTCATCTTTTGCTGCACTAGAGCATGATAGCGAATGGGTGCACTGGGGAAGAAGACTGGAACAGAAGGGCTCTTGATAGTCTCTTGTGCACCTGCATCAGAATGGCCATAATTAGTTCTTACATAACAAAGAATGACATATTTTTGTACATGGCATGTGTAGCGTATTGAGTTGTCTTAGTAATAGATGATGTGTTGCCATAGTAATAAATGTAGGTAGAACTAGTCTGGCTGGTTTTCTTAGTTCTCTTCTTAATAAAGACACGCACTATTTGAACTCCTCATTGTGTGTCTGTTTCTAACATCTTTTGGATATAAAGACCCTACATAACAGCATGCTTTACTCATCCATCTCCACCATGCATGTAGCATATGCATCCTTGTGTGATCAACACCTCCTGCCCACTAATAGACTCACACTACCATGAGAAATAGGATAATACATAGCACCAGGCTTTTACTACCATACCTCATTGTTCATACTGCAGCCCCTCTTAGTCCTGATCTACACTGATCAGCAAATTGGGTGGCAGTCAATGGGAGTTACGCACACTACACAGAGTAGCTTGCGTAACTTACGTCGACCTCCTAACTTCTGTTCCACGTACCGTCTCCGCTATGCTGCATTGACGGAAAATGTGTTCCTGTCAACACAGTACTAGACTTTTTTCTGGAGGTGGTTTTAATAGAATGGCTTCCGGATCGATTGCTGCTCAGTTGAACCAGATAAATCAATTTGATTGCAGCAAATTTATCTATTTTGATTTGCTGTTACAGCCTGACCTGATCCTGTGTCATACACTTCCCTGCATTTAATTTCTTCCCATTCTGTAAGTTCCCCATCTTCAAAGTGTCTGACGAAGTGGGATTTTCTCCCACGAAAGCTTGTGCGATAAATAAATTTGTTAGTCTTTAAAAGTGCCACAGGACTCCTTGTTCGTTTTGCTGAACTAGACTAATACGGCTATCCCTTTGGAACACTTCATCAGGTGATAGATAGGTTTGCTTTGTCTACATTTTCAACCCACTTGCATATGATGAGTTCAAAAGTTTAACTGAATATTACTGCATTCCCGACAGAACATTATTTTTTAACTTTCTGAGTGTTTCTTGTGTTGGAAAGAAACACATGGGGAAAAGCTACAGGAAAATAAATGAGCATGTAGTCAAATTTTGTGTCCCCTCAAACCCCCAAAATAATATGAGAAGTGCAAAGCCTTGAAATGTGCCACCAGATTGGCACTAAAGAGAGAACATCATGATCCCCAGCACTGCAATGCAGCCACCTCTGAGGTAGAAGACAACAGCTGACTAATAATGCTCCAAAAGCGGTTGAGGACAGAGAGTAGGGCTGAACATAATTTATATCCAACTGAAGATATGAGAGGAAATTAGGTAGGTGAAATTGAAACCACCTTTGCTCTTGCAAAAAGTGCCATGGTATCTTCAACGTCCATATGGGGTTATGATGCATCTTCTACATCTCATGTAACGAGACAGCTATAGTGTGCTCTAAAAGAGAAATAGGTACTTCTTTAAAGCAAATAAAGTGCAGCTTTCCATCTGTCTCCTCTTCCTCCAATTTCAGCTATATAGAATTTGCAAGTGCACCAAAAAGCTAGAAGATAAGTGAACTTGGACATTCATAGGTAGAGGGCACAGGAGGCAGTCTTAATGACAGGAGAGGAGAAAGAATCAGTCTTTAGTTGTTTAGGACAGAGTTGTAAAAGTCTCAGACTTCAGCCTGACAAACGGGTCAGAGAGATCCTACGCCCAAACTGGAGAAATCTCTCTGGCCAACCTAAGACATATGGCCTAGCAGAAGTGAAGACGTTCTAAAAATCAAACACAACCCAACATTTAGATTCAGAATGCTCAAAACCAGGTACCAATATCACCTAGCCCTTGCACTTCTGCAATTCGTATCCTGAGGAATGTACAAGATGTCATCTCTTGATCTTGCCATGTCATGGTGCTACTGACCAGGACACAAAGCCATGGCCCTGCAATGCAAAACAGGGAGTTTCTCTATTGCCATCACAAGCTAATCTTACAAAATACGTTCACTCAATGGTTCTCAACCTGTGGCCTGGGGGTCAAAAGTGGCCCAAGGAGCCTTTCAAATTGGCCCGCGACTCCTCTCCTGTTGATTGCAGAAGGGAGTTGCTGCCTAAGGACTTAGGCAGAATGCATTTTCGCAGGGCTAAAAGACTGGTGAAGGCTCATTGCTGCAGCCAAGGGGATGGAAAATCGGTGCTCCCCTCACCGTTTGTAGTGAGGAGCAAGGCAAAGTGAACCACCTAGGTGCTGGGGTCTCTGCTGGACCCAGAGGGAGAAGGGGACGGAGCACTGATCTTTTGTCCCCGAAGCTGCAGAAAGGAGCCAATACCAGGTAGAGTGCACAGGGCAATAGGACGTGTGCGGTTTCCCTGCTACAGCCAGGGAGACAGGAGAGGAGCGAGGAGGCAACTTCCTCACTGAACTCCTTCTGTCTGGCTGCAGTGGGTGAGCTGCTGCTGGAAACTGGTGGCCCTTTAGGGCTGTGAAAATATCATATGTGACCCTTGAGCCAAAAAGGTTGGGAACCTCTGTGAGCATCCTCCCCAGCAGACCCAACAGAGCAGGGATTGAACAGGTATGGGGCTATATATCTGGTGGAACAGCTTGCTGCTGCATCATAAGAATTTAAGTCTTCAGGTTTGCCTGGCCTTTTCTGAGACTAAACCTACTGACATTTTTTAAAAATATATAGTGGCACATAATTTTCTTGTTCCCCTGGCTGAGAACAACAGGGGAAAGAAAAAAAAAAAAAGACCAGCATTCAAAAGGAAAGACTTGGTGGGAAAGAACTAATGAAGTCTCGAGAGTTAGTCTATGAAGCTTCATCTTCATATCTTTAACTTGCCTGACAGACAATCCCAATAATTGAATTGGGATGGAATAATGGCGAACATAAAAGAAACAGGCTTCTTCTATCTCCCCGCGATGTCCTCCTCACTTCACTTACTGCTTAGTGGGAAAGCTTTTCTGTGGGTCAGGAATCAGCTCCTTAAATGGAACCAGCCTCACAGTTCAGCATTTTGGTGGTTTAAACTAAGCAGGAGTTTGCTCATCCATAGCAGCGTGGGCTGCAGTAAATCCAGTTGCCTGATGTCTTAATACTGTCTTCTATCCAGCATTAGAGAAAAGACACATAGTGAGAGTGCTCTGCTAGCCTAGCAGGGTCTATGCTCTAAGTTACATCATCTTCTGTTTCATTTCGGGAACATGCAGCGCCAAGGGTGCAAAACGAATATGCCTTCAGTTTTATAGGCACCAATCAAAGATGCTGTTTCAATCTGGAACTCGAATTCTATCAGTTACATGAATGGTATGCTATGAACTCTTCCTATATTTCTACCTATTGCCTTGTGAGCTCATATAATCTACGTAGGGAATCCACAGTGGTACTATAGAAAATATACAAGGCCAGAATAAGTTGTCCTGCTTGGTTGCCAAGGGTGGAGAGCATCCAGGAAAAGGTCAAAGAGAGCTGACCCTGTTATATCTACCAGTAGCGCAGCCACAGGAGAGAAAATTCTGACACAGGCCATACAAGTGAGCTTATGATAATCAGAACAGAAGATACAGGAACAGCCAGAATTTTATATCCTGACTCAGGGGTTACTGCTCACCTCCAGCTGACTGGGAATCTTTACAGGGTGTTGATCAGCACTGGCAAGCACTTCTGGCCCACAAAATCCCTTTCTGATGCTTGCTCAAGAGTGTATGTTTTAAAGGTTTTCTCAGAAGAGGCTGAGGATGAAAAAATATCAGCTATTCCCAGGAACAGGCACGGGTGCACATTTGGAGGGAATCCAATGCCTTTAGGCTAACATTTATTATTTGTAACACTGGTAAAAATTGAGCACACACATTCTGGAGAAGATCAGAAAATGCCAAAAAATATTAAACAGCAGGGGATCTTATGTGAGCAAAAATATTATATGATACACACAGTACATTTACACACAGACACATGCATGGATACACATATGTATCTATGCCTACCTACATACATTCATACACAACCAGACTCAGAGAGGTAGAGAGTTAAGGATAAATATTTTACATATGCATCCCAAATGAAGAAAAAGAAAAGCTATCTTTTGGTAAGTAAAACCAGTCCCAAATGTGACCTCAGGAGAAAAATCAGAAATCTGGAAATGAGGCAATACTTCTTTTACTCTCTCCAGAGAGGTGATGTGGTAGGTGTGCTGTCTCCTCCTAAAGCCCTGAAATTATTCACACCTGCGGTGCTGAGAGTATAAGTGAATGGAAGTGGAATGTTATATTTTTCATGAACTAATCCAAGGAAACTGACCGTTCAGGTTTCCATGTCTCACAGCAATAATAATTATACCAGAGCTGCATTCTTTTGTTATTTTTTGAACAGTAGGAATGGTCTTTCCAAGATAATAGATAATTAAACTGTAATTTACAAAGAGGAGGTGGCCAGTAATCTATAGGTATTCAGACGTTCTCATCTCTGAAGTCTGCCGGTTGGCTCAATACAGCATGCTTCAAAAACAGACATCCTTTAGGAAATCCTTTATTAGAGGTTTAAAATAGAAAGTAAAGAAATGCAATTCTACTGCTGTACCTTTGCTTTGTGGTGGGTTCTGACTCCTGTCTCGGAGAACGTTAATCTGGTAGACAGCTCCATAAGGCTCAAAAAGTTCTTTTAGCTCTTTTTCCGACCATGAACGTGGGATCTGTCCAACAAACATCTTAATGGCATCTGGGTCTGGTTGGTCTGAGTGATCCAAAGCTCCATTCATCTTGTTAGCTGTGCCGTTACTAGAAAGTGAAACAAAGAGGTAAAAAAAATAGGCATAGTTAGGAGACAGAGCATTTTTGATGTATGGTATATGCAGAAAAAGATGTCAATAGGACACAAAGGGGAAAAACTGTGCTTAACAGTATAAATGTTACAAATAAAAACGATGCAAAATGGCATTACATTTTTCATTGACTGTGGTTTTCACTGCAGGCTGCTGCTTAATACGGTTATATCACAAAGGAACTGGAAAATACAAGTCACAAACCAATACTTTTGCATCTTAAAGCAAAGGATAATTATAAATAAGTGGAGATTCCTATACACGGCTGTTGTAAACAGCACCAAACCGGCTGCTGGCAGAAATAAGGCAGTGCCCGATTTGTGTGTGTGTTGTAATAAGTCACATGAAAAGAATATGAAATGCTTGGCAATCTGTCAGATGACTAATGCAAGATGCCAGCAATGAATTTGCAGATTGTGTGAAGCATCCATGTATGCATCAAATTAGGATAATACTGCCTAGAATGGAAAACACTCCAGCTATGTGGCTGGTTGCTGCCGATCAGTTGCCTACACTTTTGAAAGGAGAATGGGTGCACCCTAGAACAAAGAGCACAATTCAGAAGTGAAAGACAGTTGCAGAATTGTCTGCTTCGTTCAGAAAATGAAAATACTGCTTCAAAAAGTTTAGCACTATATGAATAACATTACATGTTTAAAGTCACTTACACCCCATAAATTCCTTACCCTATCTGATTTCCACACATGTATTTTTGTTCGAAAAAATTATGTGTTTTGCAAAATGTATTTTATTGCAGATATTTTTGAATTTGTTGGTGGAGGAAAATTGCATATCACAGAGTACAAATTCCGTTAAATGTTAGGAAAACATATAGTTTTATATTCTGAATAAAGGTAAAATGTATAGAACTCAAGTCACCATTGATAATTAACAATAATCATTTCAGACAAATTCCCTTGGGCTAAGATTTCCAAACGTAATTAGTGATTTTGGGTGACCAATTTGACACACTTTTAAAGAGACCTGGTTTTCAGAACGGGCCAAGCATCCATCCTCTGAAACTCATGCCTCTTTAAGGCATGTCAAAAGTTGATCAATTAAACAATGGGGCACTCAGAATCACGTCACTTTTGAAAATCTTGGCATTGGTTCTCTAGTTCAGTGGTTCTCAACCGTCGTGTCAGGACATATTACTGTGTCGCCACATAATAGTAAGTGTGTCACCGAGAGCCGGGGAAATGGCTGGGACGGATGGAGTGGTGTGGCCTGTAGGGTTGCGATATGCAACGAAGCATGTCATGACCCACAAAAGGTTGAGAACCGCTGCTCTAATTGATGCTCATAAGAGAAGAGTCATGTCATTCAAGGGCTGGAAACTGCACAAAGACCAAGCAATATATTTTACCTTTTTTTAAAAAAAAATAAATTTATTTTCTTTAAAATGCCCTGTATAATTTCTCTGCCTTTGGACTATAACTCAGGCAAAGACAAATTATTCAGTTTTTGTTACTTCACTTCTTCTGAAGCAATAGTGCCCCTGAAAACATTAATATGCTCATATTAACTTTTGCACTTTTCCTAGTAATTGAAGCTATGAGAAAAAGTTGCATGAAAGGCACATATCAAAACTGATGATGAAAAGTTTGATTATCATTTGTGCCCATTGTCTTTAACGTGGCTCAATGGGCAATGGAATAAACATTCACTCATTTATTAACCTCCAGTGACTCATCTCTTTTCTCAATTGCTACAGGAGAAAAACCTGAAGGTCTGTTCTCAGGCAAGATTCCTAATAAGAGTTTGGCCTACATGAGGGACTGAAGGATTTTGCTCATCACTTTCTTTTGTTGCTAATGGACAAATACTTTTGTTTGTCTTACACCTTTTCTGTGTTTCAAAGCTCCTTCACAGATCACAAGAACTCATGTGGCTGCTTGGATATTTGTGGGACATTGCCAACTCCAGTCCATCGCAGCATAATGAATGAAAGAGAAATAATCCATCTGAAAAACAAAGGCCCTAATCCTGCAAGATGCTCCTTGCAAACAGCCTTCCACAACCATGCAGAACCTCACTGTCTGCGCCTTGGGGATCTGTTTGACCCATGAAGAGCAAATTACATGTCTGGGTTCTCAGTACTTATCAAAGCTAGATGTAGGATCACCGGATAAAAATCTATGACCAATATTACGCAGCAGGCCAGATCTAATGATCCCTTCTTGCTTTGAGAACTGTGGAACCATATTTCACACTTACACGGTGGTTTTCCTTTGAAAATAAAAATGCACTGATCTATTCAGGGGAGAGTTTAGACACTGACACCGGAGACAATCATTTACAATCAGACACTTAATTGCCATTTGGGCCTTGGAAAAATAAGGGGGAGGTTATTTCATACCATTTTAGAAACATTAATGAGCTAATTCTGCAAGGTACCCTCTCCTTTGATGGTCTTTATGCTGGTTCATATATCACTTGCCTTTTGATTTCTTTTTTTATAATGTTAATATGCAATACTTTAGAAACTCGAACAAACAATTCTTTTTTTAAAGTTATGTTTTCCACGCCTATTCTTCTTCAGTGTCTCCTTCAACATATACACACAAAGCTATAGGGTCACAATTATGCCACAAATTGCATTTGATGTGGGATAATGAGTGCAAATATTGGTAGAATTGTTCTGGGTAAGAATGAAAAACCATGGCATGATGATGAAACCATTCTGATTTTAACTAAAAAGACAACCAAAACAGACCTTTAGAAAACACATCAACACAGACCAACAAAAAGTAGGTGTTCATTCAAATTCATCCTAGTCATCATTACAGCCCTGATTTTCAGCAAAGCCCTGCAGTATATGATTAAATCCGTCCCAATTCTACAAAGCACGCAAGCATGTGCTTCACTTTAAAGGCATTTAAATGTGATTAAATTAAGCATCTTCTTAAGTGCTTTACTGACTAGGGACTTTGTGCTTAAAATTCAGTCATTGTGGAAATGCTTTGCTGAAACAAGACCTAAACAATGGAATGTTGGGATTTAAAATTCCTGGGTTTCCATTCTTGGTTCTGCCACTAACTCATGGCATTACTTTGGACAAGTCACTTAAACCTTTCTGCAACAATTTCTACCCTTCGCTACAACTGTGGAAACCCGTTGACTGCCGGCAAGTAAAGGGAGAATAGAATTTGGCCTTGTGCACAGTTAGTGGGTGGGACGACCTCTGGCAGTGGCCATCCAAGGCCCAGAGCAGTGTAGGCCAGCCGGACCAGCCTGAGCTGCAGGGGGCCAGGTGAGGCGGTCTGATATTGCTCCGGTGCCTGGACGGCTGCCGCCGGATGCTGCTGTGCACGTCAGCTGGCTCCACCCCTCGGCCGCAGCGGACACGTTCCAGCCCACCCCAACCAACTTCTGCTTCAGGCATTAAGGCCCCCACCCCACAACTCTCCAGCCCCACAGGGCCAGAGCAGCAGTGGCTGTAGGGGTTTCAGACCGGGGCCTGGGGCTGCAGCCCCTAAAACAGCTGCGTTGATCCGGTCCTGGGAGGGTACGTTTGAGATGAGATGAGTGAAATAATCTCCAAGCAATCCCTGATCAAAACTAAAAAAGGAAACGCAGACGAAACAAGGAAAAATCTCTACATCCTTATCTTTCTCCTGCCTAGAAAGTGTTTTGTATTAGGCTGAGACCCATTAGTCACCAGAGAGAATACGGCGTTTTGTCACTTGGTTTTGCTGATACATCGGACCCTAGTGGAAGTGGCTCTCTCCCCCTTACTCAGGAAATAACAAGGAAAAAAGAGGAACCACACATGAAATTAGTTCCAAGAGGAAACAAACCAAATGCTCTTGAAAGCTTAAGGCCTTTCTTGAAAGTGCAAGCACAAAGGGAGCTGTGTCTAGGGGACAGTAATGAGGCCAGAATCCCATGACAATTGCAGTCAGTAACCGGAGGATGATATACGAAAAAGAAAATTTAGGTTATGTGGCCAGCTGCTTCTGTGCTGCACTAAGTCTCTCTCTATGGCCAATTTAGTCCACTGGACTCAAGGGTGACCCAGCATGTTATCTTAATCACTGACAAGGTGTCATCTATATTGTGGAGAGCAGGCTGAGGGCAGAGATTAAGCCAGTGAATGGCTGACTGCTTGTGTTTGCTCCCAGGGCATCCTTTCTCTCAATTTGCGCCAGTTTTCCTTCTAATAACCTACCTATTGTTCCATCATTTCAGTAAGCTGACGGCCACTCTTCGAGGCGCTAGAGATTGCTTTAATATTACTTATATTGAGTAGCAGCACCTCATTCTTTTTTTTAATCCCAGCAAATCTACTGGGAGTGAATTTATTACTAATTAGAGAGGGCCCCCGCAACCATCATGTTTACGTCTGGATCTCAAGGTCTCTCTTGAATTCAGAGCTTAGATACCAGTCCAGGCTCATTATCAATAGCCACAAACCAATTGTTTCACCGTTATGAGTAGTTACTATTATGGATGACGAATAGTTTTGGTTCAGGCCTATTTCTTGACATGAACCTTTCTGAGAGTTTTATTTTGGTTAGTTCCTCTTCCCACCGAAAGCCTCACCCGACTCCAGTTATTTTGTCCAGATTGCTGTTCCTTCTAGGCTCCAGTGCTACAAACCTTCACTTAACTACAAACAAGTGATTGACTCCTTTTTACAGTCGGAATGTGTAGAAAGGCTGAAACGTGTAGAAGGAAAAAGCAGGCTGCAACCGAATAAACTATTAAATCCATTTTAATATAAAGGTACTTTCAAGCACTTTAGTTTCGCTGTAGCAAATGTTTACTGATAGTCTTCATAGGCCCCAGCTGGGATTGGGAACCAATTAGACTGAGTGCTAAACACACATAGAAAAGGGACAATCTCTGCCCTAAAATCTTTATAGTGTTAAAGTGGGTGTGCTGACCACATAAATTACTGTATTTTCATAGGTTTATAAGCACCCTTTACCTGGAAGGATCACAAGGTGGTTTACCAACCTGGTATTTAAAGGAATGACTCCATCCTGGGGTGACATGTAACAACTGTTTTACAACACAGCATTGCCACACAATGGGTTGAACCAAAAAGTAAAAACCAGTGCCATATCCAATTCAAACTGTCAGGGGTGGGGGGAGTTTATACATGCAGAGTGTAATTACCCAAATTGGATTTTGGCCAGGGCACTGAGGGACAACTGCTTGCACAATAAAACAAAAAAGTGCCTTCTGGTTTGTAATAACCACCCTTGATCAGGACTATATTTTATGGAAAAAATGGCTCCTCCAATAGCTTATTGTCCCATAAGCATTGCCCTGGGGCAATGGTTCAAAACTGACCCAGAAAGAAGAATCCCGCTTTGTACATACATCCTCATCTCCTGATGTAACAGCCTGTGCTTTCCTTAGTAGTATTCCTATAAAATGCTTTGTTTCGTTATTTTAAATAAATTAAGTTCCATATCTATGCAAAAAAGCGAATGCTGAATAGAGCTGACACCACAGCTCGGTTAATACAACACCATACTGCAGGATTTTCAATCCAGTGCATGAAATCATATCATACAGAAGTAATACAAGATATATAACGCACTCCTCCCTTTCTCTGCTTTGCAGCTCCACTCATGCTCCCCTTGTGCCTGTGTAACAAACTGGGATGCACACACAATCACAAGATTGTCACTCTCTTGCATATCAAGGCCAGTTGGAACATCACAGCAATGCAACAGGGAGAAAACTTCCATATCTTTACCCCCCACCCCCTGAAAACAATGGCCCTTTCTCGTTCTGTTATAGATTTTGGCCTCTGACAAACAGCTGAGCAGTTCTGAGTCTATCCAGTAGCAGGCAATGGCACATAACCACGCTACATTAACTATTTTGGTGCAATTGCAACTTCGGGCATACGTGCACTAAGTGAAATTCCAAAGGGGTAGCCGTGTTAGTCTATTGTAGAAAGACAAGAGAGTCCTGTGGCAATTTTAAAGACTAACAGATTTATTTATCGAAAGCTCATGTGATAAATAAATCTGTTAGTCTTTAAAAGTGCCACAGGACTCTGTTGTCTTTATGCACTAAGTGAGTTAGTTCATTACAATAGGACTTTTCCCCTCACCATTTTCTAATAATAAGGACCTGCTAAAGTAAGCAATGAAAGATAAATGCAAAGATATTTTTTCACAAATTGCCTTCATGGTTTGCATGGAATATTTGTACCCTGTTAGTGCTTTAGAAAGACAGAAGATGAGGGAATCCCTTTGGTGGGACCAGCAAATAAGTCAAAATTCACAAATTTAATGATTTATTCCCAAATAATTCACTAAAGGGTCATTTCTTCAGGTGCTGGTGGAGCCTAGCTTCTGGCACTGATCTGTTTGCTATATCTCTGGCTGTGTAATATTATCCTGCAAACCACTGTAACCAGTTGCGGTGTAATTGATCGTCTCCTGTTTCACGGCTGAATCCAAATTTAGCATATGTAACTCGAGATTTGTACCCTTGATATCAGGATATACATTTTTATTATAGGAGACAGTGAGGAAAATCCCAGTAAACTCTGTTAATTGGAACTTGACTATTCAACTTGCTGTACAGATTGGAGCAAATACGAGCCTTTGCTATGTAGCTTACAGCTTCATAAATTGGTTCTAGGAGTTCTGCCGCCCAAGGCAAACCTGTAAGTGCCTGCCCCTACTTGATTACAATCACCATTCAAACAATTACTGGTTGTTTAACTGCCCCAGGCCATCAGCTGCTTAGCCAGCAAGGTAGAGTCAGCCCTGCTTAGGAGCGGCTGCACAACCTACCCTAGTCAAAACAGATTGATTTAAGGCCATGATTTCAGACTGAACTCTGAATGCCTTGTGCTTTTAGCAATTTAAACTACAGAGTAACTTTACTTTGATATGTTTTTGGAAAGTAAATATTTCCTACATTGTTCAGTGAAGTAACAATATACCTGTAACTTTTGTGCGTCTGCTGCATCAAATCTTCAGTTTGATATGTTTAAATCAATTAATAAATGCAGAGAAATTTATAGCTCTCAGCTCCTCCAGTTAGCTATGCCTGCACATTCACGACTGAGTGAATTCTCTCTCAGAATAATTGGAAATGATCTATGTAACCATATGAACGATACACAGCCACCTAAGTCACACAAAACAAACAAGGAGTCTTGTGGCACTTTTAAAGACTAACGAATTTGTTTATCGCATGAGCGTTCATGAGAGAAAATCCTCCTTTGTCAGATGCTTGAAGATGGAGAACTTACAGAGTTCTGTAGCTCAACATTTTAATGTTTTTTGCTTTCTGTTGACCTGCTCAAAGACACAGTGGCTCTCGTATATATTTGACGCTGTATTTTTTGGTTGCACATTCTAGTACTAAGGATACCCAAGTCTGTAAAAACCACTAATTTTATTCTCTTTCAAATCCCTTCTCACTATAAAATATAAAATGATAAAACACTGGCGGTGGACTCCAGCTAGCAAGGTGGTGAATAATCATTACTGCTCACTGTACACTTGTTTGTTTCATTCTTTGATGTCTTTTCCAACGGTGACTAGACATGGGATTGAAAACTCTTTGGGGCAGACCCTTTTTGACTGACAAACCTGTATTGTGTCGAGCATAAACTATGGGCCCAAGAGGAGCCTGTTCTCCCTACTTCAATTCAAATAAGAAGTGCAAGACTTCATGTATTTGTACAGTAACTGATCCTGAGGCAGCTGACCACTTAATACTAATGCAAGTGATTAGTAATGTTGTGCTTTCCTAATTAGACACTTTTACAATGAAATGTTCATCTTTTCGGTGTGACAGGAGACGTTTATTGGCATTAGCAGTTGTTTTTTTTTAAATTTGATTACACCGAAATGGTCATACACTTATGACATACCAGCATCTGAATTAGAGTAATGCCATGCACTTAAAATTCAGATCACGTAGGACCAGCTGTTTTCTTGTCAACATTCTCAGCCTCTCCACAGATTCTAAACACTTATTGCTAAATATTTACTAAGTTAGTACTCAATTCTCTTCTTCCTTTGAAGTCGAAAAGACTTCAGAGAACAGATATGAACATTTTTTATATTGTAGAAGGGGATTACTTATAAAGTGCCAATTTATTGAGTTGTCTTTCCAGAATGGCTTTTCTGAGGTTTACAAGGATTTCCTTAGTTGGAAATGGGACACAATGTCCAAGAGAGGGGGAGGGAAAAACCCATTTGTTTTGAAAAATAATACATTGCATACACACACACATGGAATGGAAGATCAAAGCACTGCTCATATTTAGAATATAGCCAAATTTATTTAGCTGTGCTTATTTATGTGAAATACCTGTCTATTAAAGCAAGCTGTGATACTCAGTTTTCTTAGGATTCTGATTTTTTAAAAATATATAGCATCAGGCTCCTCTGTCTCTCTACCCTCTTTACAAATATCAATAGAAAGAGAATTATTTCCCAAATTGTAATGTAACTGTAACATCAAGTGGATGAGCATCTCATTATATCGAAATCCCCCTTAGCTGATTTTTTTAAAGTCATTTCTTCATTTTTTGACACCACATCTGGCACGAAGAATACAGATGATCATTTGTTTATATATCTGTCTAACTGCCTTTTCCAAACACAGCCAGATGGAGCCTTTCAAAATCAAATTAATTTCAGATTAATTCACTCTGGACCCACTCCAGTTTCATGACTCTATGCTTTGAGGCACCATCTAAATTGATTTAGAGTCATGAACTTAAAGAGCTCAAGTCCTTAGGTATAAGAAAAAACAGTACAAGATCTTTCTTGCATACTAAAAGAAAGAAAAGTCAGCAATCATTAGCTGCTGCTGTTTCAAAAAAAAAAAGTCTTTATGGTGTCATAATCAGCCATAAAGAATTTCATATTTCATCTAAAAAACTCACAGTAAAATTTACATCTTCCGTGCTGTAATGTTTCTTGATGTGTCCAATAAAATAATCCACCTAATTCCACAACAAAATCAAAGATGCTGTGGTAAACTTTTGCAATAAACAGCTGTCACAATAAGTGAGCGGACAGGTAATATTAAAAATCTCTAGTGCAACAGATTTATCTAAGGAACTATAAACAAATGTAGCCTGCAAATATACTGGGCTTACATGCTGTCAATCGCTATGGATGCCTTTATTATCCCACTTGTTTCAATTGCAATTTGGGTTTCCATGGAGATGTAACAGTCAACTCCGGAAAATTATAAGATAAATGTCAGGCAGCGATAACGCTGTTAATGAAGCTTCATTGACAAGCAGCACTATGCTTGCAATAATAGGCATATTTCTATTAGCATATGTATAACCTGTCCAGGAAAAAATATAACAGGGAAAGAATATTAAAAAAAATATGAAGTGTGTGCACACACGTGCACGTGTGAACTATTTTTATTTGAAATGAAACTCTACAATGAATTCCTAATGAATAGGAAAAATATTGGCTCTAAATTTAATTGGTTAATTCCATTTGAAATTCTTGGTCTTGGCTATCTCTCCAGAAGATCACTTTGCTGACACATTTTTGCACAGTATGACACTTGTTTCTTTACAACATGTGGTTGGAATGATCTGTTTCACATGGCACTTAGGAGTGTGTTTTATAGTGCACAATACAGCTGCTGCAAGCTGCTAGCCAGAAAAATGTGCACCTTGAAGGAGAGCCCATTTACCATCTCAGCTGAGTTCAGGGCATGATTTGCAGCTGGAGCTTGGCACTAGACTATCAGCATTTTAGGTGAATGGGTTAGTTATGTGGGAATTTAGATAACAAAAGGAACAAGTTATAGGACAGTCCAAGTCAGTGTTTTCTCGGCCTTTTCAGTAACACGGCACACTTCAATGAGACAAACAATTCCATGGAACACCTACTTTTTTCAGCTGAATTGATTGCTCATAAATGTCACATTTTCCTACATTTACTATGGTTACGGTCTTACTAGAGTGGTTTGCAACACAGTGCATACAACTAACTAAAGAAGGATCAAATGCATTAATGTTTCAAATCCACCAGAAAAAAATACACGCCATCTCAGTTTTACCATTTTGGCCACCTGCGTCGAGAATGTTCACGTTTTAGAATCAAAAGACCAAGACCTCACATTTAATCTGATGATTAATTTGCATGCGTTTTATGAGTTGTAAATGGATAGAATATTGTTTAAGATCAAACAATGTTTGTTCTATGTTGGTTTTCATTATCTTCGTACAAAATTTCACAGCACACTGGGACAGTTCTCCCGGCACACCAGTGTACTAGTTGAAAACCACTGGTCTAATGGAAAGACACTGGATTTTGTTTCAGGAGACCTGGAAACTGTTCCCAGCTTTGCTCTCACTCATCTGCTGTGTGTGCCCTTGGGCAAATTTCTTCTCCTTTCTGTTTCCTCTTCAAACTTTTGTCTGCCTGATTGAATTGTAAATTCTTCGGGGGCCTGGACAGACTCTTAGGGACAGGTGTACACTAGAGTTTAGATCGACTCAAGTGTTAGTGTACACTTGTCCATAGTCTGTACACAATGCCTAACTTGGTGGGTCCCTGATCGCCCCTGAGGATTCTTGATGTTACTCTAATACAAACAAAAACAACGAAAATCAAATGCTTGGTCCAGTGGGAGAAAAAGAGGAAATGGCACTGAAAAAAATCTCCATAGCCCAAACTGCCTCAGGGAAGGCAAGTGGGGGTTGGGGGAGAGCCTCATTGCTATTGGTTATCTGCTCTTTGGGAGGTGCTCGGGTCCAGAGTGGTGGATGCTGTTTTTAAAAGGTAGCTAAATTAGCCAGAGCTGTGCATGAAATGGGAGAAATGCTGATCTTACACTTTTTAAAAGAAGGGTGAGACTTCCCAAGTGAAGGCCCAAGAATTTTCAGTCTCCTTCTCCTCTCTCTTTCATAGGAACTCACCGTTACTCTCTCCTCTTCCATCTCTTTCCTATTTAATAACGAAAATACTTCTAGAAGTTCTAATTCTGCTGTTCCCACATTGTTGGCCAGCAAAAAAAGGACAAAGATAATGATTCCACCCTGGCGTAAACCAAGAGTTAAATAACTGGCCTGAAGTTTCACAATGGATCAGCAGAAAATGAGAACCCTGTGATTTTGTTGTTCAGAACCCTGATCTAAAAACACTGGACTTCATTGTGTGAGGGGGACTCTTGAGAACAGCTGAGAGATTATAGTAACTCAATGTATTATCACTAAATTTAATAATTTAGGGTAGGCTTTTCAAAAGTACTTAAGGGACATGGAAAGAAGAAGTCCCACTGACTATCAATGTGCTCCTAAATCCCCTGGGTGCTTATGAAAATTCCATCCTTAGGGATTGATTCTGCCAACCTTACTCACTTTAAACAAATTCCAAAGGGGTAGCCGTGTTAGTCTATTGTAGAAAGACAACAGAGTCTTGTGGCACTTTTAAAGACTAACAGATTTATTAATCGCATGAGCTTTCGTGGGATTTTCTCCCACGAAAGCTCATGCGATTAATAAATCTGTTAGTTTTTAAAAGTGCCACAAGACTCTGTTGTCTCACTTTAAACAGTATATTATGCCATGATTAGCTCATTTGATTTCAGTGGATTTTGCCTATGGAGTAAAGTACTACTCCAAGGAAAGAAGGGTGGCAGGATCAGGCCCTTGTGGGATGTAAACATTAGGATATACCTCAGTTCAACTTCAGTAACTCACCGGCAAGTTATGTAAATCTCATTGCCCAGGTAAGCAACCCTGATTAATGTGTTACTTACAACTGGGAAGCTGTTCATCTGCGAACCTAACCTGTTGAGATTTACTGCTGCAAATTTTAAGAGTGCTTGGTTCAGTTGTGCAAGACAGAAGAAAAAAATCTGTGCCCACACTGAAGTGAGTTGCTCCTCCTCCATGATGTGTATGTTCTGCACCCCACATTTTACTCCAATGTGGTTTCTAATCCCCTTCTAAAAGTCTAGTTCAACATTTGGGTTGCCAAAATTTAGTATTTTTACAAGTTTGAAAATGTTGGATCCATAAGAAATAAGATGGCACAAAATTAACCATCAAAGGATCTCAGTCTTTCATGTTTCATCTTTTATTTAGCCTAATCTTGTAATTAAATTGTTTTGCTCTACAGGACAAGGTGGTTACAACATTTCTTTCAGGTTTGTGGGAAGAAAAAAATACATAAAATATTTTTTTTTTAAAATCAGCAACTGCCACTTTAAAGACATCATTGATTAAATAAAAACTCACAAGAATTGGATTATCCTGCAATAAAATATGTATTTTTATCATTAAAAAAAAGATCCAACACTCCCCTCCCCACACCAGTATCATTCCCTAATAATCATATGGCGGTGATTCAGGGAAACACTTTTGACTTTAAAGTAAAACATCCATCTTTTGTTTTGAGTTTCCATGGTATTCTGAGCAAATTTACCCATAGCAAAACATTAGAAAGCAGCCATTTTGAAACTTCTTGCCAATTTGACAGGAAAATAGGCCTGTAAAATTGGACACAACTGTGTATTGAAGTCACAGTAAATACTTGTAGCTGGGAGTATGTAAAAGGATGAGGTAACTTCCTAATTATATATTTTGGGGAAGAGCTTATCTTGATGGCTTATTGTTGACTGTAGTGGTTTTATTAGCAGCTGAAAAAGGATTCCAGTCTTGGTGGACAGTGTGACAGCTTTCCAAGAGAGATACAGCCAGGATACTTGAGAGGGGAGAGGAAAAAAAAATAAAAATAAAAGATGAGAACACCAGATGGGCCCTTGCAAGAACCTCATAAAGTGCAAAGCCTTTTGCTTTAAATTTGCATTGGATGACAGAAAATGTTTTTCATTATTTGTAAATGTGTTTTTAAGTTCACTGTGATTTGCCTAACCTGTGGAAGCAATGAATGTAGGGCTTTGTCAGCTGTCACATTAGTGTGAGATGTGTTGTGATTTACAGAAATCACCACCCTTCAAGCCACAGTTTCGAGAGCGTAGAAAAGGCTTATTTGTGATGACAAGTCTTTGGAGAATTGGAAGTTTTATAACAACACTCTGCTCTTTTATAGTACCTACACCCTTTATAAACATTACTTCTTACATTCCCCCGTGCAGTATGATCATCATCTCCATTTTGCAGATGGAGAAACTGAGGCACCGAATGGTAAAATAATATGCCCAAAGACATGCAGAAAAATTATGGAAGAGTCAACAAGAGAACCTAGAATTCCTGGCTCCCAGGCCCCTGCACCAACCATTGGATCACACTGTGCACAAAGGAACTCACCTATCAGATAAGTGATTACCAAACCTAACCATTTTTTAAGTGATGCTGCAGAATTGAAATCTTTGGTAGTTTTGTTGGGGACTTTAAATGGAACAAGATCAGAATAGATAGAAAACGCTATTGGCATTAGTCAGAGCTGTGTCTAGGAAATGCAGGGTGAAGCTCACTGCGGGTATAACTCAGGAAAGGTTATCCGTGCCTCACGCCCACACAGGCATTCACGATAAATAGCTTCCAGCTGGGAAGCAGATAGTCTATGAATGCAGAGTGTGGAAATTTACTCAAGCAATTTCAAATTCAGTAAGAGGGGTATTATTGACAGATTATTTTAAGGCACACTGGAATTGTTAAGGGGTTTGACATAACAGTTCTTGTGAGGGATAAGGTCACAGAGGAAAACATGATGGATGAACATGAGGAGGAAGTATTCCTAAGGGCTAGAGCTATGGACTAGAACCCAAGAAAGTTGTGTTCTACTCCTGGTTCTGCCACAGACTCACTGCGTATTCTTGGGCATGGCACTTCATGTCTCAGTCTCCCCGTACTGTTAAATGAATATAAAGATATTTTCCTAGTATGCTGAGATCCGTGCATGAAAACATCATATAAACATATAACTGCTGTTATATTATTATTGAAGATAAAAAGCCCTTCATGATTATGTTTTTCCTCTTAATTTAAGACTCATAGACTTTAAGGTCAGAAGGGACCAGTACGATCGTCTAGTCTGACCTCCTGCGAAATGCAGGCCTCAAGACCTCACCCACCCACTCCAACAATGGGCCACCAACCTATGACTGAGTTATTTACCTCCTTAAATCATGACTTAAGGACTTTAAGATACAGAGAATTCACCGGTAGGTGAACCATGCCCTGTGCTACAGAGGAAGGCGAAATCTAATTTGTCTTTTAAGACAAATATTTAAAACAGCAGTAAAACAATAGTGGTGAAATGCTTTTGAAGAACCACTACCATGGTTCTCCTGGCACCTTGAGGCCCCAAAGCACCTTATGTACAGGCATGTGACAAAAAATGGTTCCTGCCCAAAGAGCAAACCATCTAATTTTATTAGTAAAACCAGATGACTCTATAATACAATCAAATGTTAAAGAGACATGTTTCATACACAGAAAACTTTGAAGTTAAAGAGAATACAAGTTAGGCTTTTAATTTGCCTCACTTGTTGTTCTTGTACATTATCTGGTTTGGAAAGACCAAGCCATGCATTTTTAAAGACTCCCTTCTCTGACGTACATATATTTTTTCTAAACCATTTTATCAAACATTTCAAAATACTTATTTTCTCCCTTACCTATGTGATTGGTCTTAAATCCTAAGCAGCCATCTTAATTACTTAATCAATGCATTTTCTCAACACATGGTTGGAGGAACTGATGTCTCATTCCCGATTAGGTTGAGACTAGGGTTTGGAAGGTAGTTTAGAAGGTGAACCAGGGCTAGACATTTCTGATTCAATAGCAATAAAATCTCACAAGAATGGAAATCTCACCAAAATTAGCTGCTTTTACATTTATAACTAGGAACCAGATCCAAACTGGATCAAGAAAGCAGGCCAATTTGGATCCAACCCAGAATTAAAGCTGCATGGCCAGGTTTGGATGTGAGGATTCAAATCCAAACCGATCCCATGAAATTCCAGAGGGTAAAGGCATTTAGATCTAATATGTCAGTTCAGGCCTTACTCTACTGTTTTTAGTCCTTTGTCCAGTAGACCATCTGTAATCCTGCGATATTTAATTCTGGAATATAGTTTGTATGGAGTATGCTATATCAAATAAAGCTCAACAGCTAGAAATGAACTTTAACATCTTCGAATTACAGTTTGTGCAAGAAAAAAGAGCTTGGGCAAAAAAGTCAATTTTCTGTTTATATGTGAAAAAACATTATATTATTATTATTGTTATATAAAAGTTTCAACCCTCCAAGGGCTTGTAAAAAAACAGAAAGTAACTGTAACAACTATAAAAACTACCTTCACACAGTATTCTTTTGATCACAATATTTCAGAAAGTATGAGATCTTCATGGAAAAGGAAACAGACTACAACATAACGTTCCCTTAGCTATATGGACAATAAGAACCTCAGAGAGTCAGGAAAAGCATTCCTCTTATGAGTGCACAGAGGTACATAAATGCATATTCTACTCATGGCTAAATCAAAACAGCACATCCTTGAGGGGTCATTAACTTTAAATTATAGCTTGTGATTTCTAACTCTATACCAAAAATGAGCCTGCATTTCTTAACAGAAATATTGGTGTAAGTGAGATTTCAATTTTAGGACAGTGATGGAAGAGGGTTTTTCTAAATCTCTTCTACCGTTGCCAAAGATCTGTATACACAGACTCTCTAATGACCTCATTTGCAAGGAAACTCAACTATGTTCTATATTTTTCTGAACTGAAAGGAAGGCTCCACTGTCAAACTGTCATTTCTAATCCTTATGTAGCTTGAGCGTATTTAAAACAAATAAGCTTTTTTATTAATGTTGCAACAATTATATTGTCTTGTTACAGTACGAACCATATATTCTATCATGTAACCAGAATAAAATTTTTGCCCAGTGTCACGAATGATACATGTAGTAAAAATGTTTTCAGCTCATTAATGATTCTGTTGATTTTTATTTTGTGTTTTACTCTCGTCTTTTTGGGTCATGGATCAAATGTGACCTACTTTCCCAATCAAATGTTTTTTCCCATTAGACAGAGTAGAAATCCAGTGACTAAGATCACATTACAAAACCACACAGTATCTCCCTTCCCCCTCTCTTCCGTTTTATATCCTTATAGCATTTTTTTCCTCCCCCTCAGCAACTGCTCTGAACAAGACCCTGTTTTACATGCAGAAAAGCTAACAATAGACCTGCTTATAAGGACAAGCTTAGCACAAGAACAGGATTTTCTAATGACTACAGAGACTCCCGGGCCTCTTCGTATTTAAAAAAATATAAAGGAAGTAGCCTTGGTGTTTAACTACTCTTTATTCTAACTCTCGAGGTTTTTAAACACAATAGCTCTTTCAACTTTAAAAAATGACACTAATTAGTATCAGGAGCGTCTGTGCAACCTACTAGTCCTCCAGTGACACTGCTGTGCTTCTTCTGCTACGCTTTTCAAGACCGACCAATGAGTCAGCAAAGCCAAGATGAGTTAAAGCCATTAAAGCATGCAACAGAAATGGTTTTTCATATACATTGCTAGATTGATCGCAATTAGCATGGGGATGCAGTACAAGGCAAATATTGTAAGAGCAGAAAGAGACAAATAGGGATTTGATTTAAGTGAGATGGTGTTCATTTCAGAATAAATGAGCTCCAGATGTTGAAGCTGTTCTGGCTGAATACAATCCTCTCACCAACCAGGTAGAAAATGTAATTTAAAGATGTTAAAGTTCAGTTGCGGATGCTCAGTGGATATTAAATATTCAGTGGAGACCCCATTGATTTAATATTTGGCACTTTCCATCTTTATACTGTGCCAGTGTCCCTGCCTGGTATAGGGATGTACTCTGAAATGGAAGGCGATACCATTTAACTGGTTGCAATGTAAAACTGAGATCTGGTACACTTGTCATTAAAATTCCATGGAACGTGTAAAGAAAGGATATTATTTCCAGTATCTTGACAAAATCTAAAATGTAGGTAATTATATTCTGCTTCCTTAAATTTCCACTGAAATTTCAGATGGCTACATAGTTCTTTTCAGCTTTTCTAAAATTATTGTGGTGCACATTAATTTAACGGTCAGAAGCGGCTGCCTCTCGTTATAGGCGAAGAAGACCCTGTTATATAGATAGGGGTTTTTAAGTGCTTTGGGATTCTGACTGTACAGGACTGTACAAATGTAATAAATTACTAAAGGTGGACAAAAAAATATATACAATGAAAAACCACCTTTTTGTAGTTATTTCCATTTCACAAATTTCAAAATAGACACCTTCTTTAAAAAATATTGGAAACATTATAAGAAAACAGATATTGATTATAGTGGTAGGCTCTTACTTTGAATACGGGGCTAGCCACTAGCGGATAACACCTTAAACCAACTGCACCTTTACGTACCGAGTGGGTGAGGTAATATGTTTTATTGGACCAAATGCTGTTGGTGAGAGAGACAAGATAATATTGCACCCACCTTGTGTGTCTAATATCTGGAACTAAGATGGCTCCGATTGTATTGCATAACTTTAAGTACATACAGTGCTGCAACATGCTCCAAGCCTCTAAAGACCTATTCCTATACTCCACATGTGTAGTTTCATGTTTGTAAGTAATCTCACTGAGCTCAATGGAACAACTCACGTTAGTAGCAAAACTCAGGGGAGGAAGTATCCAAAGGACATCTAAGAAAATGTTCATTGGAAAAGCTTCATTTCTCCACCATGCCCAGTTACAAAAATCTGTTCTAAACACTTGCATCCTAGGGGTTTTCACCTAGTAAAAAGGGCAGCAGAAAAATGGGAGAAGTGAGGAGTGTCCCAATCATTACTGATTTATTTTTAAATAGGGAAGGAAAATGGCTGAGCTAATACATTTGGAAGAGCTAAGTACAATGTAAAAGCTTTTGGGGAGGGGGGTGGAAATGAGATTTGCGTTACATAGTCAGTTTATTTTTTAAAATGGCTTTAATCTGTATGATTCCCAACCACGGATGTAGCCAGCCCCTGTTTTTTGGCTGGGCCCCTGAATCTCCTGCTTCTGTCATGTGACCGGAAGCTGCCTGAGGACACTCCAGTTGTCAGGTAGCGAGTGGAGGTGGAGCGTAGACACTCCGGCTCCACTTGGTACCTAGCAGCTAGAGGTGGTGAGATCCTAGCTCCTACCCAGTTATGGCCAGGGCAGCTGCTCCTGGGCCAATGCTGGGAGGCAGCGTGGGAGAGCAGCCCATCCCCGCCCTGTGCTCCACTCATGGCTGCCCACTGCTGGCCAGGCGCACAGCCATGGCGGTGAAGTTCATACCATTGCCAGGTGCTGTGGTGGGCAGGCCTATTGCCCAAGTGGGTGAGCCCAGGCCCACCGGGGCCCACCCGTAGCTTTACCCAGCAATCCATGCCCACTTTAAGTGGCACCATTCCACAATCACACACATTTTATGCTGCAACTCTATTTCTCTCTCCTATTTTTGCTTACTTCCCTTCAGCATCCTTTATCCCTGATCTTATACAGTACCATCTGGCTCTGGTTCCTGCAGTACAACCTCACAGCACAGGGAGAAACCGAAGTTAGAAATGGAAACGACCTATCCCTTGGCCCATGTAGAACTGTTCCCTGTCATACATTTACTAGCTCTTCTTTTGCTGTAGTCTAAAGAGAATCAACCCCCATTCCTCCTTGTTCAGCTACCACCTGAGCTTTTATCCGACTCCAACATGTTTATATTCCCATTTTCTGGTATTTTGGAAGAGAGAAGGCAGCTAGTAGCAATCAGCTGGATTCTATATTCAAACTAGCTCCTACTTTGGGCCTGTTTCTTCATGCCTGGCACTTTGTGTCATGATAGGCCATGATCAAACACCGATTCAAATTAATAGAAAGACTTTCATTGATTTCCATGGATTTTGGATTATGCATTTACACTCATGCCAAGTGGTAGTGGTAGTGTTTTACACTGACTTTGCAAAGCAAAATATAATGAAGCCAGGGACCCACTTACTTCTCTCATCTTCACTCATTTCCCTTTAGTGTTATGGTATGGGAAGAGTTGGGTGAATGCTGAAAAAAATTCCGTTAATATTCATTCCAAATTTCAAACATATTGTGTTTATGACCCTTTTGTGTTTCTTTTCCATTACATTACTGGCAGAAGTGTTCATGGAAACCAAGATAATTTTAAACACACATTGCAGGAAATTTATGCAAAATGGCTTTTTAATTAGTCATGAGTATTTGCACCAGAATTCAGATTTTCAGTGTTATAATCCAGCCTGTGAACTGGAATATACTCTGTGACCCTCGATACAATCCAAACCATCTGGATACAGACTACTCTCAATGAACTGTTCATGAGCAAGTTACTATCCAAGAATTAGTTGCAAATATTATTCCGCAATAACTTTTGAATAATGAATAAATTTGAGGAAACCGATCTGCTCAATTAGAAGTAAAATTCACAGAGTAAGTTATTCATTATGAACTATTTGCCCAGCTTTAATTATGTGTTGTATTTATTGACTCTTGCTCTAGACCATTAACGCTAGTTAAAATCCTTTGATTAAAAAAAAAAATGAGATGATCTCTAGTTCAATTAACCGTTTAGTCAACACATCCCATCCAGCAAAGTCCAATTTTGCTTTGGCCAAAATTTTATAAAGCCACTCTTGGTCTATCTGTAATCATGCTAATTACCTCAAATTATATTCAATATAAAAACCCAGCCATGTGTGTCGACAATACAAAGGCAAAACAAACTCGATTTTATAAGGATAAAATGTAAAATAGTAAATGTTTCTTCCCACTCCCAGATAATGGTAAACAAAAAAATTGTTTTTAGAGTTCTGACTCTCCAGGGATTGCCAGGGAGAGTGCTTAACACGGAGATTATCTTTTGCTCTTGCATTACAGGAATGAGCGTAGTTTCATTGATGGGACTATTTAGTGGTACTCAAATACAATTAGGCACCTGACCTGAAAAAAGAGCAATGAGCTACGGGATAGTCCTACACGGTCTTGCAAGTAAATCAGGATTATTTTTTAATTTCTAAAAAGGATTTTCTGGCAGGGACTTCCTAGGTTTTCTTTTTCCTTCCACTAATACTTAATAATCTATGCTCAGAGCGACAGAAAATACTAAGGCTAGGGAAGGAGGGAAGCAAAGACCACAGGTGGCATTCTACAGTGTGAAGCACATAACCAAATCACTTTAAAGTGCTAAAAAGACTGACTTTCAAGGAACAATGTATTAATTAGAAGAAAATCATACCCATCAAGCCTAACCCTGTATGTGCTTGATTGGCAGGATACGTGATCAACTGGTGTAAATTGGCTTGAACTGGATTTAGAGCTGCTGAAAATTTGTCCCCTCTATAATTAAGGGTATGTCCATACTGCAATCAGAGGTGTGACTGCAACATGCGTACGACCTAAGATCCTGAGTGGGTACCAGTGCTCTGACTCCAGCCTGAGCCCAGAAGTTTACACAGCAATGAAACATTCCCACAGCCTGAGGCCCGTGACTCCGAGACAACTAGCATGGGGCAACCATGGATTCTCTTTGCTTGTAGACACACCCAGTATCTCTAACACAATAGATTTTTAGACAAATTTCTATAGAATACTATTGGCTTTACTTCATTCTATAGGGCTTTTCCATGAGGCTGTTGCTGCACAAAAACCATTAAACACAGGTGTTTCCCATTACACTCTTGTCCATTATATTCCTTTTAAGGGAATACTCAAATATGAAAGGATGAACAACCTTTGGCGAGAAACTGTGTGCCTCAGTTTCCCCAACTACAAATTGGAGATAATAGACTCATAGACTTTAGATGATCGTACTGGTTCCTTCTGACCTTAATCTGACCTCCTGCAAAATGGAGGCCTCAAGACCTCACCCACCCACTCCAGCAATAGGGCACCAAGCTATTATTATTTACCTCCTTAAATCATGATTTAAGGACTTTAAGATACAGAGAATTCACCATTAGGTGAGCCATGCCCTGTGCTACAGAGGAAGGCGAAAAACCCCCAGAGCCCAAGACAATCAGCCCTGGGGGAAAATTCCTTCCCGACCCCAAATATGGCAATCAGTTAAACCCAAGAAACAATTCTCTGTAATAACTCAGAACCCACCCCATGTACTCTCCCCTCTTAGGCCACTTGTATATCCACCACACGTAGCCAAATATCAGTCAATTTCCAAAATAGGCTAATCATACCATCCCCTCCATAAATTTATCAAACTCAGTTTTGAAAGCAGTTACGGTTTTTGCCCCCACAACTCCCCTTGGAAGGTTATTCCAGAACTTTACTCCTCTAATGGTTAGAAACCTGCGTCTAATTTCAAGCCTAAATTTCTTGATGGACAGTTTATAACCATTTGTTCTGGTGTCCACATTGGTGCTGTACTCAACTAATTCCTCTCCCTCCCTGATATTAATCCCTCTGGTGTATTTATAGAGAGCAATCATATCCTCCCTCAACCTTCTTTATAATACTCATAAAGCTTTGTAAAGTGCTTTGAGATCTTTGGATGAGAAGTGGTACCGTTCCTACTTTGTGGAAGAATGGTCCGGTGATTAAGGCACTACCTTAGGAATTCAGAGACGTAAGTTCCATTCCCACCTTCACTACAGCCCTTCTGCATGAATAAATCATGTATGGGCAAATCAGTCGGTCTCAGTTCATCTGTAAAATGGGGACTATAATGTTTTCTTGCCTCATAAGGCTAATGTGAAAATATCCCATAGATTACAAAGCACTTTATGCACTATACAAGGGAAAGATATTATTGTTATTATTACTGACTGCCACATATTTTTGTACTATTCTTCTCCCAAATTCTTTATATGATTTTTTCATTTAGGCAGTTTGTGGAAGCCACATGAGCTTGCCTTTCATATGCAAATAGTCTCCATGAAGGTCAATCAGTGATGCTATTCACATCAATAAAGTGAACAGGATTTGGTCATTTCATTTGGGGGGATGTTTCACACACAAACATTCCCACTTGTTCATGTGCAGAGTAAAAAAAAAAAAAATCTCACAACCTCCGCATGATCCTGGTAATTAATTTTCATGATTTAAGCAATTGAGTCCAGCTACTGAGTTACTTATAATTACATTACACCATTACTTAGAATAAAAATGGCTAACTCTATATTCTAAAAAATATTAACCCCATCAACTCAATCACATATAATTGCATTTAATGTCTCCTTTCTTTTCACTGATTTTTATTAACATTCACAGGCTACCTTCACTGCTGATTTAAATCACTATTAATTAGGAAACCAGGGTGGAGAAAGAGGAAAGGTATTTTCATGATGTATTGGAACAAAAGGCTATTCACCCTCAGAAGCTCATGTCAGCACTGGATGATTTAGTCCATAATTGTGTTTATAGACTTCATCTTTCATTAGTATGAAAAGTGTTGAGTGAGTTTCTCTACTGTGCTGAGCTCCTAGGAGAAAACTTAATTTGATATTGAGCCTGCTTTCACTTACAGCTGGCAAGAAATCAGTGCCACGCTCTTCCTACATGAAAACCTGGCCACAGTCACCAGTGCCTTTGTTACTTCAAGACCCTAGTGCTGCAGAGTTCACCACCTGAGGAAGACAATGGGAAAGACACATAAATTGTAGCTAGTCCAGAATGCAGAACAGGCAGGTTTCAGTGTATCACATGGGTGTTCTGCTCCCCTACATGTACTACCTAGGTCAAATTCACGGTTCTGGTCCTCACATTCCAAGTCCTCAGCAGTCTAGAGCATGACTGCAATCCCATGTCAAGCTAAACTGCTTATTTAACATTTCTCCAGCTGTTACAAAGCAGTTAGCTGGTGGTTTGACTTTTATCAAGCTGTCCTTAGCTCTCAGAGAGTCATTTATGTTTCCTCTAAGCAGTTGAAGTCAATGCTTAATAAATGTTGAGTAAGGCATTTCTTAAGAGTTTCATTAACGCATGTCTTATTTTTAGAGCTAAACAGTTGCTAAGCTTTTATTAAGCTTCTCACAAATAGTGAGAGCATTGCACAGGACTGAAAACTGTATAGTTGGAAGGAACAGCCATTTCTCAAAATACAAGTTAGTGGTCGGCTGATACTATTTTTACTCCCACTCAGGCACATATTTATACCCTCTGAAGTCAACTGGTTAAGGGCAACAGCAACATAACACAAAGAGGAAAGAATATCAATACATCCCCAAGTCCCGCCTCTAGAATGTTGTGATCAACGAGTATGAAATAGACGTCAGGACCCAGAATGGTGCATATGGGAAATGGAGACACTGCTGGTGCAGAACACCTGGCTGGGGAAGCCTCTGCAGCAGAAATTTGGGATGAGCTTATCTCAGACCGCTCAATACAAGTCTCGTGTTGTCGTACAAGCTTCTCCTATACACGCACATCACACATTAATCTAGAATCCACAGAGGTGAGGTGAACATAATCTTAACCATGACAACCAAGCTGGAGGGAATGGTAGACATACTGGGGGACAGGATTCAGGGAGACCTAGACAAATTGGAGCATTGGGCCAAAAGAAATCTCATGAGGTTCAACAAGGACAAGTGCAAAGTCCTGCACTTAGGACGGAAAAATCCCATGTACTGCTACAGGCTGGGGACCGATCGGCTAAGTAGCAGCACTGTAGAAAAGAAACTGGGGGTCACGGTGGACCAGAAGATGGATATGAGTCAAGAGTGTGCTCTTGTTGCCAAAAAGGCCAATGGCATATTGGGCTGCATCTGTAGGAGTGTTGCCAGCAGATCGAGGGATGTGATAATTCCCCTCTATTCAGCACTGGTGAGGCCGCATCTGGAATACTGTGTCCAGTTTCAGGCTCCCCACTACAGGAAGGATGTGGACAAATTAGAAAGAGTCCAGTGGAGGGCAAGGAAAATGATTAGTGGGCTAGGGCACATGATGTATGAGGAGAGACTGAAGGAAGTAGGCTTATTTAGTCTGCAGAAGACAAGACTGGGGGAGGGGATGGATTTGATAGCAACCTTCAACTACTTGAAGGGGTGCTCCAAAGAAGAGGGAGGTAGGCTGTTCTCGGTAGTAACAGAGGACAGAACAAGGAGCAATGGTTTCAAGTTGCAGCTGGGGAGGTGGAGGTTGGATATTAGGAAAAACTTTCTCACTAGGAGGGTGGTGAAGCACTGGAATGGGCTATCTAGGGAGGTGGTAGAATCTCCATCTTTGGAGATTTTTAAGGCTCGGTTAGACAAAACCCTGGCTGGGGTGATTTAGGGGGAGTGGTCCTGCTTTTTAGCAGGGGGTTGGACTAGATGACCTTGTGAGGTCCCTTCCAACTCTATTCTTCTATGATTCTGTGACCTCATGAAGTCCCTTCCAACCCTAAGATTCTATGATTCTAATACCAAATCTTGAAATCTCCTGCATTTGGCATTTAGATATTATAGTGATTGGGACTTTGTAGATACAGGATATAGTCTGTGCTCTCCAGTACTGTCGAGACATTATATCCACTGGTAAGAAAGGGAAGTGCAAAGCAGAACTTCTGGGCTTTGCAATACACTCCATCTATCTTGGATAAGTTACAACCTTTTTGTGCCTCATTTTACCAATGTGTACTAGGGATATATAAACCCCAGCTCCCATCTGCTTGGAAACTTAAGTTAATGTTTATACTGCAATTTGAAGTTCTCAGTTGTAGGAGAACAGTACAAGAATAAAGTAATTCCTCTAAGATTAGCATTCAGTGCCATTCCATTATTACTATTCATGTATTGGATGTTCTATGTAGCAACAAAATATTTTAAGCCATCCCATCCACAATCAGGTGTAGACTGTCAGGTGCTATACTGTTCATAAGGCAGTTGTCAAGCTGTATATTACTAGTTTTGCCAAGGAAAATGGGGAAAGGATGCAATTTAAATGAAAGACTTCTTTAAAAGAAAGCGAGGTGGTGAAATAAAACAAGATTTGCAGCTAAAATCATGGGTGTGTACAAAGGGATCAAAATTCTCGATCCAAACACTAAGGCCAAAGCTGGGGCTTTCTATCTGAACCAGATCAAACTTTTCTGGAATGAAAAAAATGAAGCCTGGACCCCCAGCACAAAGATGGGACAAAAGCTTTTTCTGTGAACCCTTCTCCCTCTGCCCTGAAACTAGTGATTCAGATAAAAATACAACACAGATTCAAGCTTCAGCAGTCTTGATTTTGCAAAAGTAAAACATGCCTTCTTTTGACCTCTCTTTAAGCTTTCGGTCATTCAACAGTATTTCACTTGAAATGATAAATGATCAGGAGTTTATGTTTCTTCTGCCAAGCCAGTCAACATAAACTCAGGCAGTTTATTAACTCTCTTCCACCTCCTTTCTCCAGGGCTGGCCTCAAGCAGAAGTCAATCAAGCAACCAACAGAGGACTCAAGTCTTCTAGGTCCCCTGCATTACATTATAAGCTCTGTAAATCACAAGCCAAACCCTGATTTCCCCTCCAGAAGTGAGGCCAGATGAGGATACATCTCCTGGCCTGGTCCTCTATTCTAGGAACATGGGAGCAAGGAAAATCATCAGAATGGCTCTATTCATTCCATGTGCAAACAGATTAGACACCTCTTCTTTATATACATGAAAGATAAGTGGATTCCAAAAAGAATCATTTAAGAATCTGTATATATTCAGGGCTGACAATAAAATACCAAAAAGGAAAGGGAATAAGTAACTTTAAATCAAAGGAAATACTAACATATTTGCATTTACTCAATGTTGCATAAGCTTTAGAACCTTATTTAGTCTGATATCCCATAAATAATGAATAGTTATTCCACTGGTAATCCCTTCATCCCATCTTGCTGAATTGGCTCCTCACATATCCAGACATGACTTGCAGAGAAGTAAACTATAATGAGAGGCCCAGAACATTTTATAATGTATGAAAAGGAGGAATGGAAACCAATACAAATATCAAATGCAGAACCAATAGGCTGGTAGAATTCTCTTTAAATATGCTTTTTCCGGATTCTGAATGGACATTTTGCAGGTATTTTCTGAGTCCCTGGTTGCCTTTTTGGCAAATATAACTGTAGTGGTGGTAGTGGTGAGGCATAGCGGGAAGGAAAATAGTGACGTTATATTTAGCAGGCTGTTTTCATTGCTTTTTTGCTCCTGGGAAAATGCAACCTTGTGGCTTCTGAAATTAACTGAACAAGGAGCAGAGTAAATTCCAGCTGTTGCCAAGTGATCGGTTCTGTTGGTAGGTAAAGGAGGATATTTTGCCCAGACCTGGTTTGATTTGCAGAAACTTTGTCCATATGCCACTTGCACTACAGTCATGGATGTTAGAACTGTTCAGTTTTCTAGTCAGTCTGGAACTACCATTGCTTCCAACTCCAGTGTGGCATAAACATTATGGAAACCACAATCTAGACAGCAAGCATATTTATCTGGCCCTCAAATGTTATTTTGTGGTTGCATGACACAATTAAGGGACCATGCTGTCAGCTGAACAACCCGCAGTTTAAAGCTGTGGTCCCCAGTCTTGAGGGGCATCCGTATCACTTTATAGCAGAGTCAACACTGTGGTCCACAGTGGCTAAGACAGCACACTTTGGGTTCTAATCAGTGTATAATATAATAGGACAGTCAAAACTTCATCCTGTGATGTGGATGGCCACTGTGGCATACATAACAAGATCAATGTGAAGAGGGCGTAACAGGGTCCAAGAGAGGCTCATATCTAGGCTTAGGAGAGGAGGAGGGATATACAATCCCAGTTATAATTCCTGAAATATCAAAATCAGTGACTGGGAACCATTCAGACCAAGATTTTCAAAAGTGACTAGAGCCTATGTTTTTGAGTGTCTAACTTGATGGGGCCTGATTTTCATAACCTGCTGAGCACCCCGTCTCTGAGAAATAGGCCCTTTAAGGTGTCCCATATCGAGCTCCCAAAACAGAGGCATCCAAAATCTCTAGTCCCTTTTGAAAACTACTTATTGAAGTATCAGTAAGTACAGTCTCTGGAAGGTCTTTGAAAGATTTTTAAATGACTAAATTCTTCATCCTGTCACATTTGCTGGGCACTAGTGTGGTTAGCATAATTTAATTTTTTTTAACTGTATTGTTTGATTAAATGTCCTGTATTTTAGTTCACAGGAGTCAAGACACAATAAATGGATTTTTAATGGGCGAGAGTTCAGTTTCTGTGGCAGAAGAGGCAGACAAGGGAAAGAGACACAATGCCCAAATGATGCACTTAGAGCTGACTTTCAACCTCCACCATTTCTTGACAAGTATAAAAATTAAATTCTAGAGAGAAAGAGACAGAAGCATGAGTGACACTCATCTAATAATGAAATGGCATCCAAACCATGCGGAAGCAAAGCCTGTTCTTATAGCTTGAACAATGGTGCAGGCAAATGACTTGGCACACAGCTGTAATCACAGAATTCTGTTGTGCCTCCTGAGGTGTTCCCTGACCTGCAGTGTGAATTCCATTGAACAACACTGAGTTCCTGTAAAGCCTTGTGCCTGCATAGGTGGAAATTTAAAGGGCCCAGTAAATGGTACGGAGGATATTTCGGTTAGAAGCCATCACAAGCCAGGCTTCTTTGTTTTCCCTTTGTTTTTTTCCTGCCAAAACCATATCTGGTTTACATGCAAAGGACAGCTGATTAGAATAATGCTCTTGGTTTCTCTCAAACCATTCCTTACTCTCCATTTGAATGTTACTACTTTACTGTTAGTTCCTTCTTTCCTTGGCTTTACTTTGCAACATGCCCTGTGGTATTAAGCGAGGCATTAGGGAAAACAACTGCAATATTACTCTCCAAACGGGTGTGACGGAATCTTTAGGAAAATATACACAAATAATACCACACCACTCTGTTAAGAACCCTTATTCGCTAGGAAATTTAGTCACCATTAAAAACACAGCCCAAAACAGAACCAAAGAAATGCCTGAGAGAAGGATTCAAGGTAAGTCTGCTGCTGGCGGGCCTTATGTGAGTATTTTTTTTCAGATTTTAGAATTAACAATAATTAAAGTTATATTCCACTTTATACAAGATGCAGAAAGACCTTTGTGAGTGCTCTTTGAACCTCCCAAAGTCCTGTGAAGTAGGTAAATAATATTAAAGTGAGATAAAATAGTTAAGAACCCAAACACTCATTATTCTTTTAGATTTAGCTACCGTTGTACCGTCATGTCCAGCTTAATCTGTCTGACCTTCTGTCACGTACACACTTTAGGTACTTTAATGATAGATAACCTGGCTCCAAGTAATCATTTTTGATCAGTAGTTCTGGGCTAGAAAATGCTATTTTCAGTTCCTCCAGAGAAGATCCCATCTAATTTAAAAGGCTCCCATGATTGGTGCTTGCATTTAAAATGTTCACATTAGACCTTGAAGGGAAGGTCTTCCTACCGTTTTACCTTTCGTAGAAATCATGAGATACATTTATCTCCAAACTCTGTCTAGCAAGAGCTGCAGTGCTGGTTTTACTCTTTGACCAGTACTTGTCAGAGTAATTAATGAAATGCTTATCACCTGTGACACTGGCCTGCCTTTCTTCCTGATACCACTGTAGCTTTAGACTCCATCCATTATTGGTGGTACCTTTGAAGATTATTTGGAGTCCCTGTCCATTTTACAAGTGCTGTATTTAATTGGCTCTGTTTATATGCCCCCCCCACCTCCCGAGAAGGCTCATTTATTCTCAGCAAACCGGAAATATCAAATACACAGGCTCAGCACAGGTAGAACCTGGGGGTCCATTTGTGGCCCTACTGTTTTGATTCATGTGCTGTCCTTCGGGAAGCCATGAGATGTGATTGTGTCAGCTTTCTCTCTCATGTACACTGATGGCATTTAACACTGCTTTTCATTTAAGCCTTTTGACGGGGGAGTGAATTCACTGCTGTCAGGGTACATTATGGATATTAGATCTTGAATGAGCTGTAACTTTCTGCAGTTGAACATTTATAACACAAAGACAATTTCATTGGGCCCTGTCATTGCTTAATACATAATCCCTTGACTATTCGAGATCTTGCTGATTTGCAAGCTCCTGCAATACAGTCCTACTGTCTCTTTCATTCATATTTGTTTTAGTTACTACAAAGGACTATTTTCATTGCTTGCTTATAAACTGCTGCAGATTTGGCCAAGACATCTTTAGTTTTACATTCAATCTTGACTGCCCTGTCTGCTGTTTAGTCTAGCGATTTCCATACACGCATGCATAGAACGTTCACTTTTCAAAACACATTCATTTGCATCATGAGTCGTATGGCTCCCTATTACACAACCAATTGATTTCAAATCCAACGCCTAACTGAAAATTATTTACAATTAACTCCTATCTTTATGCATCTGTCAGGTTCTTTCTCCTCCATTAGGAACTGTAATCTGGGAGACCTGGTCTTTACGGCCAGCTAGATGCAAAACAGCTGCCCATTACCTGGGTGAAGTCTTTTATTGCTTTATTCTAGTCAAGTTGAAACCTTCCCTCACTGAAGAACTACTGAAGCTAGTTTAGTGCCGAGAACCAGCTTATTAAACCCAAATCGTATGGTGTTCTTCGCTGCAATCACTGTTACAGTTCATGACCAATATCAACTTTAAAAGCAGTATGTGAGGGACAGAGAAATTTTACAGTACAGGAAAGAGTCTGTAGAAGCTATTGTTGTTATTGTTGTCTTTAGGATTTGTTAGTAAATTACAGTCAGTGGGAGTTTTCCGCCAAAACATTATTTATTCATTTTTCCTCGCCCTGTCTCTAAAGCTGCTAGTTTAAACTAGCTCCACCTAAGGAATGAAAATGTTTAAACTGGACGGCAGAAGGTGCCGCAGAGAGAACCCTGAACAATGATTCCCTTCCGAAACCATGGACCTCAGTCTACACTGCCTTGCCCTTTGTGTGGCCATTTGCCTCTGTGCAAAGCACAGCCAATCCAGTCTGGTAGCATTTTACGTTCATTCTGCACACGTGTCTGTACAAGAAGAAAAGCAGACCAGAATCAGGCCGCATGCGCGTAAACTCAGAATCCCACGTCTGTCTTCATAGCCACGTGGCTTTGTGTCATCAAGGAAACTTGCCTCTGTTTACAAGCTGTCTAAGGAGGAGACTGGCAAGTTTGTGCTTTAAAACTGATCTCTCCCCCTCATTCTCAATTGTTTGTCACCTTTTCTTTGAAGCATGAGAATATTTCCCCTCCCTTTTCCATTATCAGCAACCATTATTATCCATTATTCTTTTTCTCCTTTTCCACTCAGCAACCATTGATTTCTTTTTCAGCGTCATGAATGGACCTGGATTTTATAAGCAGTTTTGTATACTTATATCCAACCTATTAAGCAGTAATGTCAAACTTGGAAACAAATTCAGAGGTTGGGCTTTGGTGAGTCTTAGCTAGACTTCTAACATCTAATCATTCCACTGGACATCTCACAAGAACTGGTTTTCTCAATTGATGGCACACATTTTGTTTTTGGATGGGTAGGGCTCTTTTTAATTTTTTTTAGCCAATAATAGATATTTAGAATCCAGAAAATGTTTTCCCATTGAAGTATAACAGTTTTAAGTTTAGGTCTAATTTTAGCTTGGGGGAAAAAAGAGACTTTTCTTTATATACTTCCCATTAACTGAAAATAAGAGTCAGTCAGTCAAGGACTACAAAGAGCTCCAACAGGTAGGTCCTGACACCCCTGTGGAGTTTTACAGAAAGGGAATTTTGTCCCTGCTGCTTCAATTGACTCTCGTGGACAGACCGAATGCCAGCATGGAGACCAAGCTTCTTGGAATGGAGACCTTATTGTTTTATTAATGATGGCCTTTGATCCAATTCGCAGATCTGAACCTCTCTGAACTTTGGTGAAATTTGGATTCAAGTTTGAAGGCTTGTGTCCATTTCTACTCTCAGGTTCTTGTTAAGTGCCATGCATTTATAGAGCAGTTGCCCTCTACTTTTTGCCTCCATTAGGTAATGGTACATCAGTATTTCCTATACTTTCCTAGGAAACAGAGATGGAATATTAATCCATCATTTAAGGCTACCAATTCATTTTGAAGGGTAACCATGGCATGCTAACTTTATAACTAACAGTACTAATTAAGACAACAGAGTCCTGTGGCACTTTTAAAGACTAACAGATTTATTTATCGCATGAGCTTTCGTGGGAGAAAATCCCACTGACGAAGTGGGATTTTCTC